>VZSV01000176.1:905244-1022141 GCA_013398735.1 Nothocercus julius | reverse complement strand
GCCACAAACTGAAACACCAAAAGTTCCACAGGAACATTAGGAAAAATTTCTTGCCAGTGAGGGTGACAGAGCCCTGGCACAGGCTGCCCAGGGAGGCTGTGGAGTCTCCTGCTCCGGAGATCTTCCAAACCCGCCTGGACGCAGCCCTGAGCCACCTGCTCTAGGTGACCCTGCGTGTGCAGGGGGTTGGACTAGATGATCTCTAGAGGTCCCTTCCAACCTTGAGGATTCTATGACTCTATGACTGCAGAAAGCTGGAGATATATATAGGGGAAATCCTCACTGTTCAGGGTGTAATTTTGATGACATAATTTTAAACAGCATAAGTGCAGAGAATGTGGGGATTATGCATTACTTGAGAAGAGCTGAGGCAGAAGACATCCATGCTGGCAAAGCATAAGGTACATCCAAGAGTCATGAAAAAAAAAAAAAAAAACACTATGAACTCCAGCGCAAGAAAAAACTAGCTGTAGCCTTGGTCAGGCCAGTAGTCACCTATGCCTTGCACTGTGCCTTAAACACATGAAAAGAGCACTTCACTTAGAGAGCAAAGAACTTTGCAAGTCTCGTTCACTACCGTTTGCAATACAGCCGAACTGGGCAGTTACAAGTCTTTGGAAAGTTACCCAGTGCTAACCGCAACAAGCAGAACATCCCTCTGGTGCCGAGGGCATGAAAACAGTGATGCTGTCTAAACCTAAAGCAATTGCAAACCCAGTATTGCTTGTGGATAAGTAACATTCCTCTGAGAGAGCCGGGGTTTGCTTCTTTAAACTACAGCAAGCATTTCTAGCCTAAACTTCTATACAAGCAGATGTTAAAGGAGAAGTAGAGCAGCGCATTACCACAAACACCACTTACACCATCCTTCCTATCCTCCTTTCTGGATCCTGCCGCCTCATCAACTGTGCACCTTCCATATTTAAAAAAAAAAAAAAAAAACACAGACACACACTTTAAGCCAGCCTTTAAAAACAAAGCATTATTGTCTGGTGTTCTTTATCCCCCTTTGCTCCAGGTATCTGAGAGATACCCTCAGCAGCAAAATCATATTTACTTGAGCAGGGCCAGAAGAGGCGCAGCAGTATGTACCACTGACACACTAAGGGGACACAAACCAAGTGGATGACCTCATCATTGCACTCGCGCATGTCTGACTTAGTAACATTCTCATTGGGAGTTTGGAAAATATAACTCCGAAAGCTTTGCTTCAGGAGCAGTTGCACTGTATCATACTGCTAGATTATTCTAAGAAATTCCAATTATTTCCAGGAAGCTTTTGCATTTTGAATAATCATTTTCTCGAGGATTTCTAGATCGAGCAGTAAAATTAAAACCCTGAAGAAATTCTGGTATCCAAGCACAGACTTTCATCTACTGGAGACCAAGGCAAAGCTTGCTGACTCAAACAGATGTCAGCTTGAGGCCATTAGCATCAAGGGCAGTACTAATATGAACATACTTTAGCATATTGAAGATGCATGCTTTTTTTGGTAGTAAGATTTGCTTTTGCAAATACTGTTGACCAAGCCAATAAAAATTCTGACCATGATATTCCACATGACAGGAGAACACCATCTAAGTCGCAGAAAAGTTCACATATTCCCATTAAGGTAAAATTAGCCACAATCAGAGGCTGATGAAATACTACAATCACTTCCTTTTACAGCTATTCCTGAAAACTAGTAAGATCTTATTTCAGGGGAAATAGAAAAATAAGTGTGTATGTTGCTCTTTTTTCCTTCCCACTGCACATTTGGGTTTGGAAAGACTAAACATTATGTACATTGAGGACTTTTTTATTAGGTACTGTTAGAGATACAGTGCAAGCTTGAAACATATTAATAATAAAGTTTATGCCCTTTCTAGCTTTCTGTTCTCTTCTTACAGTAGAAAAATGGAAAGAAAATGTCAGTTGTGAACCTATTTCATTTAAGTTTGCCCATACTGAACATTTGGGAGTAATTTGATGAACTCCAGCAGAGCACTTGGTTATTTCTGTGTCAGCAGTAGGCAGAAGGTGAACCAAGATTGCAGACCTGTACCATCATAAAGAAAGGTAAGAACGTCTTTGCACAAAGACTTCCTAGTCCAAATTTGGCCCATAATCTCAAAGATGCCATTGGACATTTTAAACAAGAGCCCAGTTGGTTTCAGTAGCTCTTGTTGGCTGCAGGTGCCCTGCCCGAGGGAGCCTGGAATCACAGCACACAACCCGCGCGGAGGCAGGCGAGGCTGCCCCGAGCAGCCCCGAGGCCTGGCCGCCCAGCTCCGAGGTACACGAGGCCTGCAAAGGCTTCGAACACAGCCCTCGGGCCAGCACGGATCACATCTACATGCATGCGTGAGCCCAGGCAGGCCAGACTCTCTGGAGGCCGGCAGGGCGAGGGAGGGGATCCTGCCCCTCTGCTCAGCTCTGGGGAGGCAGCACCTGGAGTACTGGGGCCAGTTCTGGGCTCCCCAGGACCAGAGGGACGTGGAGCTTCTAGAGAGGGGCCAGCGTAGAGCGACAAAGATGATGAAGGGACTGGAGCATCTGTCGTGTGAGGAAAGACTGAGCGAGCTGGGCCTGTTTAGCCTGGGGAAGACTGAGAGCAGATTTGATCAACATGTTCAAGTACCTGAGGGGTGAATGTAGGGAGGATGGGGCCAAACTCTTCTCTGTGGTGGCCAGTGACAGGAGAAGGGGTAATGGGTACAGGTTGAAACCCAGGAAGTTTAATCTCCATGTGAGGAAGAACTCCTTTGCTGTGAGGGTGCCGGAGCCCTGGCACAGGCTGCCCGGAGAGGCTGTGGAGGCTCCTTCCCTGAAGATCTTCAACACCCGCCTGGATGCGCCCGGGTGCCCCGTGCTCCGGGTGTCCCTGCTGGAGCAGAGGGTTGGACTGGATAATCTCTAGAGGTCCCTTCCAACCTCAACCATTCTGTGAGTACCTCAGGCCATAGGCCCAGTATTTTGCCTCCTCTTGTAGCAGATGCACAAGACCTCAGCCCGTCAGAAACACCTGTGCACGGCTCCTAGCTCCTGGGCAAGCAGGTATACAACCACATTGCTATCCATGCACAGGAAAAGGCTGAATTTGAGAACAAATCTCATGGAATGCAAGGGAAAAATGTCCCTGGGCTTCTGACCTCTGGAAAGCACACAAACTCAATGGAAGATCCCTCAGGTTAGAGGCTGGAGGTTTGAAAGTGTCTCACCTCCTCTCGGAAAGAGGAAAGAATAAATAAATAAATAAATAAATAAATACAGAGAACACTTCTCAGTAGCAGCCAGGGTTCTATTTTCTGATTATGTAATGGACAAAAAAATGCAGGTCAAGGCTCATCAGTGCTTGCCTAAGAACATAACAAAACTGACTATATCTAATCTTCTCACATTACTATTCCATTTTGGGCTATTTGCATGATTATCCAGCAAGGACCAAGATATCAGAGGAAATATATACAACATACAATCAAGAACTCTCAGCAGATAGAAAGAGTATTCACTACCATTATGACTGCCCTTTAACTTTGTACCAAAAGATCAGTCTTGAAATAATTACACAAGAATCTTTTACTTCTTACATCTTCTGCCCTGCTAGTATTTGTAGCCATTATTTTTTCTGATAAGGACTTTTCCCTATGTTTCATATTAGAACCAAACTTTATTCACAAAAAAGAAGAAGCTTAGACATATTTCTCAGATGCTCTTTTAAAATTCAGTTGAATAATAAACAGCATTGCCTAACACAAAGACAACTTTCCCATTGGGAATACTTAATTTCTATTTTTCTTTTTTGAAGTAGAGGATAAAATATTGAGAAGTGATTATGGATCTTAAAAAAAGTTCAAAGTCCAGCATGAAAAACCATCAGATTTTAAGAAAGATTAAAGTCAGCCCTATTCTGGCATGCAGTATTTCACATGTTAAAATAAATAAATAAAAAATGTTTTTCAACTGAATTGAAACTTTGACAGGGTGGACATTGCGCCTCTTGGAAGAGATTGCTTTCCTCATTCCTTACGGAAACCTGACATGTGGTTTAAGAACAGCCACTCAGACTGATTAAAAGTTGCTAATAATCAACTATTCATAGATGTCTCCTGAAAGTCTGACATGACTTTGATTTGTGCTGAGGCAGAAATATTCAGGACAGGGGGCAGTGTTGGGTGCATATGAATCATTTCTATTGTCATCAGTTTGAAACTTTAGACAGAGTTATTGAATATAATTAAAACTCCGAGGAAAGCCACCATCCCAAAATGGTGGGGGCTGAACACAGTTATTATCCAGTGACTGCACAAACTGGAAATACAAAGCTTTTTCCTCTGTTCAATCTACTGAGTTTAAAAAGAAGAGAAAAAAAAGCAGAAGAGCAAAGGAAGGAAAAGCACTAGCTTAGCAGCAATTCCCAAAAAGCTAATTTGAGAAAGGTCAAATAATTTTTCTCAGTTCTGGACAAAAGTGAAAAGTACTTCCATTTTTGGTACGTTATTGAACAACACTCTACTTCAAGAAAATTTAGATTCCAATAACAACTGCTGTACACAGGGGATGTGACACCATTAAATGATTGAGGGCCTTCCCAGGAAAATGTATTTAACCCATGTCATTGTATCAGCCTGTGCTGAGCAGCATGCACACATCTTGACTTCACCTTGAAGTCTCTTTTTAACTGTCATTTCTAGACCTCAGCTTTACAGTCATTAGTTTTTAATAATTACCTCATCAGAAAACTGGTGGGAACTTCAAACGCCAACAAATAGAGCACAAAAAGGTTTTTCTCCCCTCTAAATGCTTCTGAACACATAAAGTTATTTTTAGCAGATGCCTTTCTATTTTTAATCATGCTCTAGTGCTCTGAAAACGTGTTAGAATTGTGGCAAGGAGTTAGTGCTTATTCATCCACCACCACCATAATTCCAACAGCTCTGCTGATTTAATAATTACGATTTTATTGCTATAGGAGACATACCAGAGGCCTCAGCTGAGACCTTCACACAGCCAGACCCCACCCAAGGTCTCAGGAGTCGCCTTTTGTTGGTAGCTCAATGTTCTGATACTTCCACCTGCTGAGCACAGCGGAAAACACCTTATGAAGGCATCTTAAGAAGAAGTTTTCCTTAGGTATTGAACAGCACCACTACAGATGCTACGTTTAGGAGAGAGTATGTTCCCTGTACTTTTTATGGAAGTATTCTTCACATTTGCTGGCACAGTGCCTCCATCCATCTATCCTCGCTGTCCTTGGGCTCCTGTTTCTTAGGAAGGCTTTTACAGCTGCGCAAATGGTTCCCACCCAGATGACAAAAGGTGATTGAAGTGGATATAGAATTGGCAAAGATCCTGCATTACCACAAGGGGACTAAGTTTAATTAGGAACATATCCAGGTCTCAAACGACAAACAGAGGATCCTTCTCACCCACATGCTGTGCTGAGATTACACGAGCGGACCAGCTTCCTATTAAAAGGGAAGAAATTAGCAGAACTAGGTATAGCCTTGCTGAAAGCTGCTGCAGTAGGAAATTAATCTGACCCACTCTGTAGGTATGGCACAAGAGAGCAATGAATATAATCAGAATATTGTCGACAAGACGGCATTAGGACTTTTTCCCCCCGTTGTGTTCAAAAATGTTCAAAGACCTAACAAGCACAAAACATTGTGGTAATAATATTTCAAAAGCAAATTACACAGCAGCAGTCACTCAATCTGCTGAGCATAAAGTTCTATAAAAAAAAAAATATAACCGTAATTTAATAACTGTATGACTTTTTCAGCAGACAGCTTACCTAGATGAAAATATCCAAAATGTGCAATCAAAGACCAACTTTAAAATCTGTTTGGAAGTGACCCATGTGTCTTTTCAGCATAAGGCAATTAGAATGAATGATAGGAAGTATTTGCCTTATTTATCACTGGGATCATTCTACTGCTACAATAAGCACGAGACAAATTTAGAAGGTAATGTGAGACAAATCTTGTAAGACTTGATGCAAGTTTCACGGAATTATAGGAAGAATCATAAAAAAATACCTTTTCAAGTTAAAGCAGTCTCCTGAGACCTTATTAAAGCTGAAAAACCCAGATATTTGCATAAAGTTAGTAACCACATCCTATTATATTTTTAAACAATCATACCAAGACGACATACTGCTAAAGTTTATTTTACACTGCAGAAACAAAAGGAGATATGGGTCTTCAACGGACCAAAGGCTAAGTGGAAATCTAATTAGCTCTGAAGACTGTCACAGCTTTTTCTTCCTTTGCTTGATGGAAAGTGACCTACAGCAAAAATGTTTCTACTAGTCCTCTTGAAATATGTATTAACATCTATGTTCCCAAATAATAAATAAATTAGGTTTATATACACATTTCTAAGTTAAAACTTCAGCAGCTCAGTGGGAAATCAATTACCCTGTCAAGTCGTATCTTTGTTTGCTTTGTTATTTTCACTTTCAACGTAAATAACATTAAAAAATCTGGAATATACAATGAAATGAGTATTAGAATTAACAGCAGTACACGCTTCAACTGTGAAAGTGTTTGACTGATGACTTATCTTTGATGAACACAATACATTTGTGCAGCAGTTCAAGGCTTCCCTCCCCTTCCTCTCAATGCTCACCTGTAAGCTGGTAATTAGAAGACTAAAGGCATTCAGGTTCTCATCACTGGAAGCTATGAAATCACATTACGTTTTCTTTTCAGGATAGGAATGGATGGAACCCAGTAAGGGCCACAGATCGCTCATGGCAATTCACCTTCTCAGAACTGCTTCCTTCTCCTAGGGCATTCAGACCTACATCTGGCTTGAGACCTGGCAGTCAGGCATATTTTAACTCCAAGAAGTGTCACTGTCCCTCTGAGGCAGGTCCTAAGTTAGTCTCTGGGACCCTTTTGCCCACACAGGGCTTAAAACGCATCTTCCTGTATAGAGAATTTGGCCTTAGATAGTGCCTTAGGTTGTCCCCCTAGAACTACATGTCTCCTCCACTTTTGTTATACAGCTCCACGTGTGCTATTCAAGCATCACCTTCCCCAGTTTGCTGTTCAGAGCGAAAGCAACCTCAGGCACACGTCGAACTAAAAGTGGCAGTTCTCACTTCCCACCCAAAAAGGTTCAGGCTGAGGATGGTGGTTTGCAGTGCTCTGTATTGCCTCTTTCTGACTACATGGCCATGTACTAAGGAATTGAGAGGTGACCCTTTTTCACACAGTGCTGACCAAAAGAAAGAGGCTTAGGGAAGGCAGTCCGGTGTGTTTTAGTAACAAGCATTTCCGAACAGTACAAATGGCTCGACAGGCAGATTGAGGAGAGGGGAGAGATCACCAATGGCAGTTCTACAACTGAAATAAATGACTACAAAATGTGTTATGCAGCATGCCTCAGATATTATACCTGTAGTATTCAAACTACACATTTTCGCAGGAACTCAGTGCTAAACTCAGAACTTTCTTATCTTATAGATACAGTATACTTGGAGATACAATTTGAAAGGACAACAGACAACAGTTACAAGCAGCAAACTAGAAAAATCTGAGTAGACCTGAGGAAGAAAATTCTTCACCACAGAAGTGGTTAAGCACTGGAGGGGGAGTTCAGGAAGGGTCTGCAGTCTCCATCCTTGGGGGTATTCAAGTCTTCAACCTGATTCAGCTTTGAAGTTGGCCTTGACTTTAAGAGTAGACTGGAGATCTGCACAGGTCTCTCCTAGATTTAGTTATTCTCTAATTCTCTGCTATTAGACATGATATACAAATCCTGAATACGGTCCTCAGCAGGGAATACATGTCATGTCTTCCTGACACATGCTGGGCTAAACCCTCTTTTCAAGACAGTGTAGGTATCTGCTGTTCAACAATCTCTCTCAGCCTAGGAATTCAACAGATCTCTGCTTCATTTATTAATCATATGGAATTGAGACTGTATTGGAAAATGAACACCTGTTCATCATACAATACCAAGCAGTGCAGCAAACTAAGTTACGCACACATTCTCTATACATAACTAATTCCTTTTCATTTCCTTCATGAATACCAAAAAAAAAATTGGCTGGACTTGTATTGCTGCAGGCAGATTCCTTCTGACACAGGCTGGCTCGCTGTGCTAGAGTAAGGTTAAATGTGCTACTTGGAAGGATTAGAGTCCCTCCTGCCCATCTTCTGGTTGGCATTTTGAGGCAGTTGCCATTACACATACGTATTTCCCCCTCCAGCTGTAACTTCAAGTGATACAAGCCCCTTTTGAATCATTTTCTTTTCTTACATTACAATAAAAACAAAATAGATGGTGCAAGTATACTACATTCTTACCACACACTTTTGTGTGCATCTAACTGCTGCAGCATATTCTGGATTTTTTTCAAATATATTCAAGTATTTTATTTTAGATCCCAATTGTATTATATGCTCTTCCAAGGAATTGCTTGAAATGTGGAGAGTGGCTGATGAGTCACAAACTTTATTTGCATATTCTTGTTTTCCTTTCTCTCAGGACACTTCTTATAAAGAAAGTAAGGGTGTTCATAATGCTAAACGAGTCCCATAATTTACCTTTTCTATACTGCAGGCTTTCAGCTAACTTTCTCTAGTTGGATTAATGTTTTTAATTGCCTTAGTTCATTGTTCTAGCAATGAACATCACAAGAATATCACTAGTAAAACTACATTTCTTGTCTATTTTTGCCGTCATCCACTGATTTTAGACAAGTCAAAATCTGTTCTGCAATTATTTGCTGCTGTTTGGGAGTGATTCACCTGACACCACTTTTCAATGCACCATTTTCCTGCTCATTATTTTTCTGAGTTTGTTCTACTCTTAGCACTATGTGTTGTTCAAAAATTACTCAGAATCAAAGTGCTCAGAGGTCTTTGTCAGTTTGTTCTTAGTTAACGTGAACACAACCCAGTGACCTCCTCCACAAGTCTTACGTACAAATCTGAAGTGCAGCTAATTTTTTTGCAGAATGTGACATATGTTTGCACACATGGCTACTGCTGGGTCAGTGGCCTATCTGTGGTCAGTAGGACAAGATATTCAGCATGAAGGGAGCCAAAAAGCACAGCTGGGGACACTAAATGTTATTCTCCTTAAGCTATACGGCACCAAATTGCTTGAAGTGATGGCAGAGGGCTGAAAAATGACCTAACTGGCATAAACCATTTTAGTTTTTTTTTTTTTTTTTTAAATCCACATGGAAGCAGAAACTCTGGCTAGAATACACTGCACTGAATTTGCACTGAAATGAGACCTCCGTTTTCTTGTTTGCCAAAGTAGCTGTTTGTGCTGGTCTTTATTAGCTCTTCTCTCACAGTCACCTTCTGGATAGACACAAGTATTTTTAGTTCTGGTTTTCAGTCAGGGGCTGTCACTCTCTTGCTTTCATTGTATTGAAAACACATTCAATTTCTTTTCCCATTCTTTTGTCTGGTCCTCACTGAACACTGACAAGTTGTGTGGGAAGCAGTAGCAAGGAAGAAAAAAAGAAAGAGAGAAATAGGAAGTAGAATAGAAATAGCACAGCCTTTTGTCTAGGCTTACCAAAAATCCTGGGGGCATTAGAAGAAATCTCCCTCACGGAAAAGCCCTCGGTGAGGCCTTAGCTGGCAAAGCAGCTAAGGCAGTACGCTCACACGACTAAACTTAACCAGAGTTCCTCCAAGGGTTTCACTGAAAGGGAACCAGCCCTCCGAGAGGGAGCTGCGCAACAAGAGCTGCGGCACGCAGGGAGCGCCGGCCGGCAAGACCCTGGGCAAAGGTGATGCTCGGGATATGCTTTTGCCCCAAACCCATACATCAAAGGCAAGACATAATTTGGTTTCTATTACCGTACTAGAGCTTCTGCCAATGAGACTTTTTTTAAGTGTACTTCTACTAGCTTCAAGGTAGCAGTAAAAGAGAGGGTAAATCTGACTCATCATCAATCACGATGCCAGTCTCTTCTGCAGCACTTTAAATACAATGTACAACCGGCACTTCACCTCCTGAAGAACCAGGAGGTGACTATCCTGACAAACAAGCAGTTTGTGTTCTCTGCTCCATATCCTCAAGTGACAGTGATCACTGCAGCCAATAGACTGCAGCCACAAAGTGGCTCTGAACACACAAAACAGCTTGGCAGGCTAATAAGACAATT
This sequence comes from Nothocercus julius, assembly GCA_013398735.1. Classification (NCBI taxonomy): domain Eukaryota; kingdom Metazoa; phylum Chordata; class Aves; order Tinamiformes; family Tinamidae; genus Nothocercus; species Nothocercus julius. The sequence goes on along the minus strand of VZSV01000176.1, from coordinate 1,012,017 downwards.
TTCTCTCTCAGACCTCTCAACAGCAGACATATAGAATCCTTCTATTTTTGTTTTCCCTGCTGTACCATCAAGAGATGCGAAGTTTTTAAGTGTTTCTCTCCGCAACAGGAATGAACGTTGGCACCAACACCAGTAAAGCAGAAAGCCTTTTGCCTGGCAAGGAGCGGTGGGGGAGCACAGGTGAGTCCCCAGGACTCCTGCAAGCTTCGCGCCAACTGCCAGGGCTTTAATGGCTGTGGTTCCCAATTCCCATAAGCCTGCATTGCTGCAATTCTTAATTCCCATAAACACAGCAATAAATAAGGGAATATTGTATTTGCATTTCTACACCACTCCCTATAAAGCAGATGCTCAGTATCTGATGCCTCACTGCTTTGCACACCTGCTATATTAACTTCATCTGTCTGATATGAAAACTGTTCTCACAGAGTTCTCTTCTGCAATACATATACCCTGGACAAATATAGACAGCAGAATCAACTCCAACATCATAACCCTTATATCCTTCTACACCTTTTAAAACAGATATTCAGAGTCTAACCAGGATAAGATGGAATGTGACTTATCCCCCCACTGCACTGCGGATACCATCCAATATAGTGCACGTACAACCAACCTCCTCATTGCTCACAAACATCACCAGGACTGCAAAATCAGCAAGCTCCAATCCACAATCTGTTGTGGAAGAACTCTTGGTGTAAAACAGAACCTGATGCAGTATATGTGGGAAATCTCAAGTCTCATCTTAAAATGAAGGAGAGTGTAGTGAAAGAGGCATTATAGTTAAAATTCATTCTCAAAACAATGTGGGGGAAAAAGAGGTAACACAAATACAGTATCAAGTAAATTTGATTGAGAGAACATGATTTTAATGAAGTAGCATTACAAAAAAAAAAAAAAAACACACACATCACACACATTACCAACAGTTACCACACTGTGGCATCCTATGATAACAATTTTCACTCTGCATATTCAAAAGAAATTAACATTCAGAAGCACAGAAACACTTCTGAGTCTACTGCAAGGTATGCAGACAAATGTTGACTTTTAACAGCAACAAATCCAAGATGGTATTTCCCCCCCACACACACTCAGCAGGCTGAGTAAATTGTCTTTTAAGTACTGAAGGGCATTAGATCTGTTAAATTTGATGTTAATTATGTAACATTTCAGAGCTCTGAATAAAAAAAAATGGGGCTTTGACAATGGAACCAATTTTGTTGGGGCTAAATGAAATGGAAATATGACTGTCCATGTAAAGTTCATTTTGGTTGTGTTCAGCTGTTCCTAATTCAGTGGTATAACTCTTCATGATGTTGCCTACAGCTTTACTCTGAAGAGAGTAGTGACCATTATTTCATTTTTGTGAAAGGAAATTTCGTTTTATAATCAAAGCACAAATATCGGTGCACATTTTGCATACACCACTAACATTGAGATAAATACTTTATAGAGGACATTGAACAATATTAGTAAATTGAAGATCTTTTGAAATTATAGAGCATAGCCACATTAATATCAAAAGATTTCATCATGACGAGTGGTATTATAATGCACACTTAAGGAATGAAAAATATTTTTTCTCACACATAATGTGTTACTACCTTGTCAGTTCAGTTACTACCTTGTCAATTTTGCAGTGACCTTCCTGTAAATGCATTTCAGCCACAGGTTCATTAGCCACAAGCTTTTTGTATGACCTAGAGAAATAAAATGGCAAACCAGTTCTGAAGTCCATCACAAGTCTGGCATGAAAGCTTTTTCAGTTTCTTGGCTGACAGCAATAATGAGTATATATTGGAACAGATCACTATTTAATAAAAGCATCCTGTTCACTCCTATGGCTTTTCTTTCAGGTATTGCTCCTGGTATTTGTTTAATTACTTATTTGTAGCACATGTTAGCCCAGAAGAGACATAGGTGTATGCACCCTTCCATTTTTACTGCAGTATTCTCGTGTCCTTGGAAGCAGTTCACCAGAGGGCTTTTTTATGGGATGCTTCCAGAAGAGTGTGGTTGTGTAGCACCTGCACAGCCAGCCTGGAGAAGCCAAACTGAGCCTTGTCACAGGTAAGGTTTTCCAGGTTGGATAATGATGTTCCCCACTTGAACACATTCATAGGTCTGTGATAAAGATCTATAGCACTTGGGATAATTTGTTATCTCACTTGTAAGAAAATTATTCTCTGCAAAGTTGCACATCCCAGCTATCTTACCTAGTGTGATGTGGGTCGGGATGACTCGCGCAGGGGGTAACACAGCTAGATCTGCCACAAACTGCTCAGAAATGCAACATGATGCATTTTACATAACCTGGGAGGTCACAGCATGGCAAGTTCATTACTCTGCCTGAAAAAACACAAGCTTCTTCCCTGAGGTCTGTTTGACATCACATCCTGAATAGCTGTTAAACTGCTGCTGCTTTATTCAGTGCTCTCAGCAGGTTAAAAAAAAAAAAAAAAAGAGAGAAAAGAAAAATATTCTCAGCCTTCCTAGAAATTACATGCCCAGTCAGACGTGATGGTCTTCCTCTCAAAGGGTAAATGGCTCTCCGGATCTCACTATTTGGTGAGGTACCAGGTCATACAGAACCACCCCAGCAAGCTGGGAAGCCAAGCTTGGGTTCAGAGCAGCATAGCTGTAACGATGGGGTGCTCTGCTCGCGCCAATTCAGCCCACCTTCCTGGCAGCACTGCCTTCCACGAAGCCCTGCTCGACTTAGCTCGTGGTCTCTAAGGCATAACTCATCCCTCAGGTCTTCCGTTTTCAACATGTGGCTTTTTTAAGCCAGAGGGTAGAGGGGAAAAGAGTCACTGACTTGTGTGCAGGGCAGCTTTTGCAATGGCACAGAAGAGTGGCTGAAAAATAAAACAAGAAAGCACTGAACAAGACAACACAGACCGTATGCCTAGAGGATATGCTGTTATATTCATTTTAGTTGCATATTGCAAACATGGGTAACTACAGCCCAGAAGATGGAGCAGCACAGGAGCTGATCTCATATTAATCAAAGTACCAGTATCTCTGGATACTTTATTTTCTTTCAAAGGCAGAAAACCTTACCACAAAACTTTAAAGGAACTTTATTTTTCTAGCTAAAGATTGTAATAAATTAAAGAAACATTTTACAGGACCACATTCTAATTCTCTTACTTATGCTCAACGATTGCTTTCCTCAGATGATCTCACTTAAAGGAAGTCTAAAATACCATAAAGAATAATTAGATCCAGGTGGCAGGAGATAAGTCTCCCAATTCTGACCTTCTGCCCTGACCACTCCAGGTCACTCCTCCTAATAACTCAGTTGCCCTTCTTTAGCCACCAGCTAGTCAGTGTTCCAGTAGTTAAATGCTCTGCATAGGAACCTCAGGAAAAGAGTTCAAAACATGATTTCTCTATCAGAAAGAATGATCTGAAAACACTCAAAAAAACATTAGGAGCATTGACATGTTCAGTAAATTGAAGGCAAGGCAATTCCTGTAAATCATCATGATGTGGTAGATTAAAGCTTCTTCAAATGCAGACTATTCTAGCTGGGTTCTTATAGATCAACATCAATTAAGATTGTATATTTATTTTTATGCCTGGCTCCTAGAATGTGTCATGTCTTTCTAATACACAGTTTCCCTCCCACAACTGGAAAAAGCTATCAGATCAGTGATATCAAGAAAAAAAGAAATATTCACCTTGGTCAGAACTCTATTCCTAAGCACATCTTCAAGACGCTTGGGAAGTTTTCCATTTCATCGGCCTCATCTTACAGCAAGCATTACCAAATCAGTGAAAGCTGAGTTTAAATCAAGCAGCATTAGGTTTTAAACAAAAGCATCTTACAGGAGGGAGCTCATTTACACTAGATAATATACCGACTTCCAGAAAGATCTAAATGTTCATGGAGACCCTAAAGCTTCCCTTTGGTTCTGCAGTAGTCAGTCCGCTGCGGTTTTTCATGCAACCCTCACGGCAGGGACCCCCTGGATGGGTCCAGGCCACATCCCTGCCAACACACAGGCAGCTCAGATGCACCGACCCACAGCCAGTCTCATTGTAGGGAGCGGAAGTCTGCTGCAGCCAGAGCCCCAGCTTTAAACGCATTCACTGAGCAAAATATTTATTATTTGTTCAGGAACTGATCACATTAAGAAATTAAATAAAAAGCTCCTATTTGATAAAATGGCTCTTTTGAGTGCTGTTTTGACTGTGATAATTTTTATCTTTTTTATAGAGATTTCTACTCATCTTTATTAATAGTGAGTGAAAGAGAGCTGGCAACACCTGTACTACCTTTCTAAACCATTTAGGAACAGGCACGTTTTTATCAGAATGAAACAGTTTCATAGCTTTTATCTGTCAATTGCTAGAATAGAGATTGTCAAGTAAATGTCTTATTTTACTAGGTTCTAACCTACAATCTGAAATTAGAGGCTTCTTTCAGCAGAAAATACTCTAAAATTCTTTGATTTTATTAAAAATGCATATAAGGGAAACTGCCCTCCAACAACATACGAAACAAAGACACTCAGCCAGAGACCAGTAAAAGCCTGTTATTTACACGGTTATTTTTCCTTACAACCTGCCCCCAAGCACCAGCAAAGTGTGCTAGCATTGTTTCTGGAAAGGGTGCTGCAAGCAGACATAAAGATGCCTTTATTCATTAAAATTTAGCATCTTCCCTCCACCATACGTTAATGTGGTACAGGAGGCATCATTTGAAATACTTATAAGCACTAGCTATTACTCATTGAGCGAACTTAAATATAGGATAATTCATGATAAAGAATGTAAGTTTCTGTTCCATGGTCAAATATAATTTAATCAAACAGCCTAACCATCCTTCCTTACATTCCTGTTCATAGCTGTGCATCCAACGCACAAAGCAAGGTAAGCACTGGTGAGCCCTAAAAGACCTTCTAAATTCTATTTGCATGGAGAGTGGGACACCTGAAGTCAGGCTGAAACATTCATAGGAACCTCACATTTCCAGTCACTACCACATTTTTCTTTTGGGCATCTGATTTCCATTCCCAGCATCCTGACAAAACCTTTAGAGTACAAGAAAAAACAGCTTTTCCTCCAGCACCAACCATAGCACATCTTGTTTTGGGTCCCTTTGCTGCTCTGCTGGTATCCCACTTGTTAGTTTTAATTTATTGCCTAGTTTTGTGCAAGACTACACATAAATTAACAGAGAATTGGAATTGTTGGAGGTGATCTGAAAAAGTTTTTACATAAGGATATTTTTAATATAAGAGTTATATAATAAACTAATAAACCTATGGAAAGGTTAATTTCTAAACTCTTAAAAATAGGTTTTGCAGATCATTATGTTTCCATGTACCATTTGAGACTTGGCCTTATTACATTTTGTAGGGTTGCTATATAAAGGTACAGGAATGAATGACTCTTCTTATGCTAACATAATGTGATAGCAAGACATTGGTGTCCAGATTCTCACAAGCATATTTGTGTTCCCAAACATCAGAACGCAAAGTCAAAAGAAGGAGCAGTAAAAATCAAGTTTCTAAAAGCCACAGAGTAGAGACATATTATTCCTATTAGGCACCCAGAGAGAGCTGGCAGAAATGGTATCTTCTTTCTGTTATTCTTTACCTTTCCAGATGAAGTTAGAAGTTCTTGGGAGGGAAAAAGGTGCTCAGCCGGAAAACAAAAGAAAGTAAGAAGCTGCACATCCTAGACAGTCCCTGAACTGTTCGGTTCAGGGGCAGCAGGATGACTTAGTTGAGCTGGAGGTTTCTTCCAGAACTTACTTAGCTGTAGAGACTGGGAAATGTAAGGTTGATATAAAAGCAATTCTATGCCCTGCCGCCAATTTGGCCACTCTTGGCCAGGTCAGGACGAAAGTGGTTTATGAGAAACACATGTCCTACAATTTCACTTCAAGAAATAAACTGGACCAGAGATAAATTAAACAGGGAGGCCCAAATTCTAGGTTAGTATAGACCAGTGTTTACATGTCAGTTAGAGCAAGATAAGCAGAGACTGACTCACTGAAGATCTGCCCTACTATTTACATAAGTAATAAGTGATCTCTGCAAAACATTCAACTACATGAAGTTCGGATGAATGGAAGTGTCCTGTGCTGAGGTAAAACTACGCACAAGACCCTGCTAAACAGACCACTCACCCAGGCAGATGGGGGACCAGCTCTCACAGAGATTTTTTGGGACTTCAACCACAAGCTGAAGACTACCAGAAGGCTATGTACTAAATGAGTCTGATATAAAGCAGTACAGTAAAGATTACTTTTCTCAAGGATTTAAAATGAATGAGGATAGTAATTCCTGATAATACTAAATGTAGGTTCTATTACATCACCTTAGGCAAGTTACAGAAGATTTGTATTTAAAAGTCGTCGCTTGCACAGAGTACAAACATTTATATATAGTCCCTATATTATGAAGTTTAATGAAATAATGTCACCCATTTGGGCAAATGTTTGACCTCTTCTTAATATAAAATATTAAAAGTGACTTTCTAAGTGAAATACTACCCATTGAAAACTGGAAGCCTTTCTGCAGAACAGAAACCAGAATACAGCACCAAAATCTCCCCAGCACAAAATCTGCCCCAGACACTAACAGACACATTTCAACAAATTAGAGCTAAGCAGCCAGCACAGCATTGTTAAGCCTTGCTGCTCATGTGCCAACTAACCCTACAAATCACTAAAACTGGAAAAAAGATATATGATATTTCAGCAGAAATTAATGGGCCATATGGTAACAAATACAGCCCTTCAAGCAGAGATAAAGCTCTGGACAATAACTGTGATATTACTAAGTCACCTACTGACTGAGTATTCTCTTCTGTGAAATATAAAGCAAGATAAAGCTTTGTGGGCAAAGTACAACCCTCTGAAGATACAACCGTACTAATGATACATTCCTAACCACATTAGTGTTAGCGCGTGTGGCTACGGATGCCTGTTGTTACTTAATTGTAAAAGGTTTCTAATCTTGTAATGAAACTGTATTTTTGACCAGCCACAAAACAAAATCTGATTTGAACATTATAATGTAATTAATCATGGATTTGAGCATCTCATTTGAAATAATTTATTCACATCTGGGAAATATATTGCATGTCTATGATTGCATTATGTATAAAGCAAATACACTACATAACTGAAAGTGAGCTGCAAGTATTACTCATCATAAAGTGGAAGTACCTGGAGTTTAGAGCAGGGGGCAAATCAGTTTGGGCTCTGGGCCTGGCCATCCAGTCAGTTCTTCACCCAGCAAAGAGGACATCTGTCTAAGCCATGAGCTGCCAGCTTCCCTAGGAGAACCATTAGGTGGTCATGGACTCACCAAGCCATAGGAGATCAGGTAGGTGGACCTGCCTTTCATGAACCCATGTTGGCTGGACCTGGTCCCCTGATTGTCCCACACATGCGATTGCCCTGTAGATCATCTGCTCCATAACTTTCTCCAATATCAAGGTCAGGCCTGTAGTTCCCTGCATCCTCAGTCTGGCCATTTTTGTAGATGGGCATCACATTGCCAAGTTGTGTGGAACCTCCCCTGTTGACCAGGACCACTGATAGATTGTGCCATGAGCAGCTTTTTTAGCTTAGTTTGCAAAAAAACCAACTACAGAATGCTTGGTCTTCACATTTGGATGCCAGATAGCAGCACTTCAGTGCAGTCTGTGTCTTTATCAAACTTTTTAAACTGTTAAAGGAATGAAAGAGACAGAAACTGTACGGCCTCTGGAGACAAACAGTGCAGAACAGAACTTGATTCATTTCCATCTACAGATTTTGCACCTTCAGACATGACCCCAAACTGGAAAAATCAGTATGCCAAGGCAGAGCCATTGCTTTTTTTTGGAGGGGGGTAGAAATCTGTTGTTAGGCTGGGCACTCAGCTCCATCATCCATGAGTCTAACAGTAGATCAGACGACAGGAGATCAGACGACAGGAGAGGACAGGAGAGGACTATTTCCAAAGCATAACCTGCGGCAGGCACAGGTGGTGCCATGTGGTGGGACAGGGTCCCTAGTGCAGAGTACCATGCTGAGAGAACAAGCAGATGTGTGGGGCACAGCACAGAAGTGCCAGCCCTAGCCCAGTTATTCCTCCTGCATGCTAAAGGAAGGGGTCCCAGCATTCCGAAGATCTGACACACTCTTTCTAATCCTCTTCTCCTATCCCAGCTGCAAAGTTTTCCTTGGACTTCAGAAATAAACGTTACCACTATCTCTGTGAGCACTGGGATAGCATTAGACTGGCATTATAACTCTACACAATATCATTGTGTCGAGAATGAACTTACAAAAAATTAAAGCATAAACAGTAATAGCTGATTATCAGTAAGTACCACACACCAGTTTCACCTCCCTTCTTCCTTCAAGAGGATCCACTGTATTACTTCCAAATGCTTAATTACTATTGAAAATGCACAGCTACTTACCACACTAATGAGGCTGCAGAGGGAAGCCCAGTTAAATTAAGAACACTGAATTACAAAAGACCTTGAACAATTTGGAAAGAAAGCGCTACGGTGACACTGAGAGGAAAAAAAAAATAATAATCTCAGTACTGACATCTGCATAGGGATCCTCAAGGATGCTGCTCCTGCACAGACACTCTGAGGTTCAATCTCCTCTTACTGCAGATAAACATGTAGATAATCTCACCATGAACTGATCAAGATTAAAACAAAACAGGCTTTTTACTCTCACTACTGCTGCTGGAGTAGTACAAGGGCAACTTTTTTTTTTTTTTTTTTTTCCATACCGGAATCAACCACATACCCATTAGGGCTACCTAAATATAATATTAACACAGCCTAGATCCTCTGGCCCTGAGGAGAAAAGAATTTCAACAAATAAACTTTGCATGGTCATGTCTTGGAATATTAAGTTTCTGTGCTGTATCTGCCATCTAGAGGAACGGTGCTCAAAGTCTGGAACTGGCAGAATCACTGGTCCTTCTTAACCTTCAACCAAAGGTCCTTAGCAAGATGAGTGTGAATAGAAAGCATCTGGAGATTATCACGGGAGAGCTGAAGAATGACAAAAGCCATTTTCGGTTCATTGTCACCTCTGTGCCCTTCAGTGGGACTCAGCCACTCAAGGACCACAGTAATAAAAACAACTTTAATGCTTCTAATTAGCATAAGGCCAGGAAGGTAAATCCACTATATCCTGATTCTCTGCACAAATTTTCTACATGGATCATAGTGCCATTCATGTCTTAAGACACGTCGTAAGAGCAATAGCCCACCCAAAGTCTATTGGCACATGTTTAGTAGCTGCTTCAGTAGAAATGCTAGTCTGCTGCAAGGCTGCACAGACATCAAGGGGAAAGACTTAGGTAAGTTAACTCCCATGTTAAATGGTACCAGGTGTCCCTGGAGTAAACAAGGGGTCACCTACATGTACATTTTATGCACTCATTCCCTAGACTCTAGTCATCCATATCTTTCACATCTTTTATTAGCATCCTTAAGAGATGGAAACTCCTCATAGAGCTATTCAAAAGCTGTCTGGACATAGTCCTAGGTAGTCTGTTGCAGATGAGCTTGCTTGAGCACAGAGATTGAACTAGATTAAAGGTTTCTCCCAACCTCAGCCATGCTATGATTCTTGAGGCCCACAGGGAAGGAAAGAGCTTTCAGATGAAGAAAGACTTTCATCTATTCATTCACCTAAAAAAGGCTTTCAGATGAATAATATTGATGTGGAAATATTTATTTCTAGAAATCACTGCGTACTTTTTCCCAAAACTGAATCCTTAACTCTAACATACAGACGACATTAGAATTTTTTTTTTTTTTCTTTTCAGAATAAAGTCTGAGATGACACTGAGTCCTGCTAATTAAAACAGTAGTTATCATCAGGTGCAAAAAACCTTCAGCTAGTTAGAATTCAGTTTGTAAAGAGGCACATACCTGAATAAATTGTTTTAGAGATGGGCAGCAGCAACAATTAGAACTTATGCTAAGAAAGGCATATGGTACGGTAGAAGTGACAAATACATGCCTGCAGTATTCCCAATTAGCTGAGCTTTGCAAAAGAAGTTTGAATAGTCATCACAGGGTATTCTAATGCAGAAAAGCAGCAGATGGTGCACTGTTTATGCTTTGTGAATTAGTATTCATACAAGTCAAAAAGGTATCAACTATGCACTAGAAAAATGTCTTCTATTACTGCCAAGGAGGCTTATAAAGGAATTCAGAAGGTTGAGGCCAGGGCAACTTGCAGCTGAAATCTCTTCTTTTCCAGTAATGTTTTGCTGAAGAAAGGGACATGAAATTCTGCCTTTTCCTGACCCATGTTCACTCCTTGCCTCAGCAAGACAGAGCTGCTGCTTCCCACCTTCTGCTTCTGCACTGAAAAAGCCCGTCATCTTTCCATCCTTCCAAAAGGCTCCAGGTACTTTGTTTCAGCTACCACATCTGAGCAGGTTGAAGGGGAGAAGAGTATGAAAACTCTTCAAGTCTTGCTAGATTTTATTGTTTGCTAAGTCTCATTTTGAATACTATTATAAATGTATATAAACTTCCAGTTGCAGAGGTGACAAAGCACATGTAAGAGCGCAGCCTCTGAACAAGCCCTAGCTCACAAAAGGGGGTTTCAGCTGTACATACAAGGACTAGGGATGAGAAAAGTTGATAAAAGACTGAAAAGAGAGGGAGTGAAGAGAGAGAGGAAGTTAGTCCTTAATTTGTTTTTTGAGAAATAGTCAACCCTTTCCAAAGTCTGAAAACTAGGAATGAACTTACATGAGGGAGATTCAAGGTGACAGCACAGACATCTAAACTCCCAGCAACGATGCAACGGCGTAAGAAAAACTAGTTTCTATCACACAAACTAAAGAGGTTTGGACAAGCGTGCCAGTTTTTTGGCATGAATGAATGCCATATGCTCACCCCCTTTTTGAGGCCTCAGATTAGAAATGCAGTCTTGCCCATCTATTTCTGCACGCGCTTCCACAGTACAAAAATCAGCCCTACCACTACTGCTTCCTGGTATTTGAAACCAAGGTAAAGAGGAGACGACTAGATTTACAACTTCCAAAAAACACACAACATGAAAATACCTTAAAGTCACACTCCAAAACAGAGAGTAAGTCATCCAGAAAAGAGTAGCTCATAACCCACTCTAGCCACACGCAGAACACAGACTAGCAGTTGCATTACCTCTTCTATGAGATATTAACCCTCACAGAGCGTAAAAGTTTAGTCATACAGCCCAGAACAAAGCTTTAAAGTAGTATAAAGAATTCTGCATTTGAAGAAATATTTTGGTAGCTTACATATTTCTTCATATATCATTAAAGATATACAAAGAACCACACCCAAAGTTCTCTAGTTAGCTATTTCTTTAAACATCCCAACAAGCCAATAATCTAATAAGATATGAGTAAATTAAAATAATCACCATCCAATAATTACCATCCAAACTATCACTGGTAATAAGCAAATAAATAAATAAATAAATAAACAAACAAACAAACAAAAAACAATAACTCTCTTTGCCCAGGGAGGCACTTTCTTTGCTTTTAATCAAATGTCTGTCACTTTATTAGCCCAAAATGTTGTTCCCATTCTAAAACACTCTTGCCAAAAGCTTTGATGGACCCATCGTATCCTCAGTGGCATCAGAAGAGAAACTGTATTGGGGAAGGAAGCAATATGGATGGAAGGATATCGCCTGTAGAACACAAATAGCGAGATGCACAATGGACACAGTTGTTGAAAATTGTCAAGATAACCACTATGATCTGGAGGCCAAGACACATGCACTGAGGCCTCTGGAACTTAAACACAACTGTCCATATCCCAGATTTAATTTTCAATGTCTTGCTGACATTTAAGTGTAATATGATGAATTTAAGCTAAGTCAACTCCCATTAGATGGACCATAAAAATTATGTGCATACATGATTAAACTTGTTTCTTATCTTCTTGACACTTGCTCTAAAGGGGCTGCTTGCAGATGCAAGGGACAGCACTTCACAGCTCCACTATGTCTCTTGCAACTGAGCTATACACTATATTCAAATAGCAGTTATTCAAATTCTACCAGATTAACCTCATTAATCTCAAGGAATCATACTGAAGATTAAGTTAATGAAATTAATTTTGGTTACTAGCTTTGAAGCTATTTGACCTCATTTGAAGAGAAGGCTAGTCTCAGTTAGTTTTAGGTAAATTAGACATAAAACCCAGTAAAGTTGCATGCACTCTTTCAGAATTGCATACAAGCTCTATCAGTTTTGCTATTTTCTAAACAACTAGATCCCCAATCCTTAAAGATTGTATTAGTAACAGGATTAAACTGTCAAGTTAGACAGTTAAGAGTTTGTTTCTGAGATGGTTAGCAATCGAGGACATGAAAAAGTACTTGTGTTGTACATATACAGGATGGATTTGCAGCTCCTGTGCAAGGGAAAACATAGACCCTAAAGTAAGGGGGAAAAATAAAGTCTTCAGCATTTTTCTGAGGTTCTCCAGGTCATGACGGGAACACACATCCCTTCCTACAGAGGCTTGCCATGACTAAGTTTAAATACAACACAAAATCTAGAAGACAAAGAAATTGAAAATCATTTGACAGTTCCAGAAAACTGTGGGACAGACGACCACATCAGCCCTTCCTACCACATCAGCCCTTCCTACGTAGATGGAAGAGTAACATTCCCAACAGCACAACAAAACTAATGTCTGACTACTTAAAATTCCTGAGACCCAATCCTGCTAACCCTGTGAATGCCAACAGTCTTACTCAAGTCAGTGGAGATGCTTTTTAACCTCACTGAATTCTCTTAGAAGATATTTTCAAAGTAATCTTGCCTACACAGCCATAAAACGCCTGAAGAGAGCATATTTCTGCTAAAAGCTAAGCATCTCCTCTGCACTACTCACTAGCTTCTGTTGACCAGTTGAATAGCCAGACACGTATGTGAGAGGTCAAATATGTTGCTTCTATAAACTGGAATAGGCAGATTGGCATATTCGCTTCATAGTTTTGTCTGTGTCAAAGAAAAAAAAAACTTTTTTTTTTTTTTTAAATATCTGTCACTGATTTAGCTCCTACAGGAGAAACACACTTATTTTAGAGAGTAATGTTCCACCTGACAAGCAAAGCCTCATAGTATCCTTTTTTAATTGCCTGTAGTTACACAAAATCCAGTAACAAATACAGCATGTCAGTGCACAGCAAATCATACAAGAGACTTTGAAGATGTACATAAGGAAAAAGCATTGCTTTTCAGGGTCTCCTACTACAGATCTTGATATACAGCCTCATTTTTTTTTAAAATAAGGGAAGCTTGGAAAAATCTATACTGTTTTAAGTACGTGTTTCATAACATTTATTATTATTTGCAGCCAGTGTGCCTTATTTATGATCCAACCACACAGCAAATGCATTGATGTAGCTTCTAACCATTCCTCAAAACCACTCCTCAAAATACTTTTAAAATTTAAATAGCCAAAGGACTGTATCATTTTAGTTTCAACTGAAAATTAATTAGAGCTCATCTCATTCTAAAAAGGAAAATGAGTAACTTCCTGTTAATGAGATTGGTCACTACAAGCCCTAGTACATAATACTGGTCAATTTGCCAGCAAACCTACAGAAATAGATTTCTTGTTTCATGCTAAAATAGTAAGTGCATAAGGAAAATATTTTTAAGTATTTTAAACTAAATTTAGGCATACATAAAGTCAATCAGCATAGCCAGTGTTATCCTCCATTCACCTGCCTGATTTTTGAGCCATTACATGAGCTACATGCTACAGAAGACAGCAATTTAACACAAGCCCAATTGGCCAGAGACTGGAAGATTTAAGGAAAGCAAAAGGCAGACTGCCTGTGATACACTTCAGCTTCCCTAGATTTATAACCTCTGTAAACGCAAACTGACTGCTGTAGTTACTTGTATATTGAAATACAGTTGGGAAGGGATCCAAGAATGATAATCCCCGGCACAGCTAAACAGCATTTTGTTTTATCTCATTGCTTCTCTTGTATTCCCCCAGCTTTTATTTGAGTTTATTGCAGCTGATGGTGGACGAATGTGTGTCAGTGGCTGAAGACGGTTCTTTCAGGCCACTGTGCTGAATATTAATGAGAAAATACTCTAGTTCTTCCTCAGGCCGTCACTTCTTTAGCACAGACATTTTGGTACCAAACACTTGACCTGAATTTAAGATATCAAGTTTCCCCTAGTTATCAAGTTTCCCCTAGTTACCAAGTCTGTTTTTTTTTTTTGTTTTTACATAATGCCTGCCAGCACCCAAGCGGCTCAGGTATTTTGATCTCCATTTATTTCTGACAGATAGAACATTCAAGTAGATTATATTCCTGATTAAATAAGATCCAAACAAATCCAGAAAAGTTCATTTTCCTTCTTTGTATTTGAAAAGAAAATTTAATTGATAGATGGAGGAACAGACAGTACTGTGCTAAAGCTTCACAAAAAGACTTAGAGGACTTAGAATTGATATTGCTAAATTCCAGGTATGGTTATTCTCCCACTCTCCCTTCATACTGATTGCACAAGTAGAAATTCTTGAATTAAGATCCTCTTTTTATTATTTTCATGCCAAAAAACTAAGTGTTACTTAAATTCTGCTTCCCACAAGGATAAATCTAATAAAATTATTTTGAGTTATGAAACAGACGCTTTGAGTTAATGTAACTTAGTTTGGGGGAAAGGTAGGAGAAGGAGCTGGAGAGCATAATTCATGTGTCAAAACAATAGTCAGAACTGGCTGAAATGATTGGCCAATTCGGGTAAGGAGTTTGCTATTTACCATTCCTTTCAATTTTTGGAAAAAGATTATTATGCATAATCAACAACTATACTACAGTTTAAGCTACAAATGCTGTGAAATAACCTGTCTGTATATTGTTTAGGTTATATAAAGCTTATTTCAACAAGTCTGCTAGACCTTATAAAAGAAAGCCTTCTAATTATGCTCAGATTGATTTTAAGGCAAATCACTTTAAGACAAGTATTATATCAAATACCTAGGCTGGAAAAAATGGTAAGGCTTCCTATAATACTGATACTACATTTTATTAAGATTTGCTTTGTTCTGGATCATATTGAGAGTGTTCTGTAGCACTTCTACTAAAGCCTTACAGTAATATTTACAAATCTGTAAAGATCATCATGAGAATAATAATGGAATAGATTAAACAGGTGTTTTAATCCAAAAATCCATGGTGACCTTGCCTAATCCACAAGCAAAACACCAGCTCTTTTAAAGCCAAAGGAGTTTCACCATTAGCAAAAAATAAACAAATAAATATGATTAAGCTCTGAACTTGTAGCCACCTTAGTGCTCCAGCACACCCACAGGCATTCAAGGCACAGCAAGTTCTAAGCAGATCTGTCAAGGATCCATCAAAGCCAGGGCCAAGGAAAAATCCCTTAGCTCTCATATTAAATAACATCTAAAGCTCACACAGTGCATCAGAGCTTTCTGCAATGTATAGTGCATAGCATGCCTTTCTGCACCTGTGGACCAGGCGTGCTTACCCAGGAGAGGCCGTAGGGTGCTGAAGGGCTACTGAAGTGGCCAAGAGAGGGTCCCTCACACTGCTACTCATAACAACTCCGACTTACCAAGGCTTGGAGTCCTAGTACAAAACAGAGGATTCTCTTCCTTTGAGATTAGCGAGCCAGCAAGACTCATCATGAGCTGTTAGCAAACTCATACCCTTCATTCAGGCTTGCTCTTTAAACCTCATCCTTCTGTGAAAGGATTACAAAGCCATGAATCCCTCCCCCATGCAGAAACCCATGCATTTTTGCCACTCACAGCCACCATGGGAAGACAGGACACAGCGAGAGCAGGAACAAAACAAAACTTAAGCTCACAGCTGTTAATTTCCTCAAAGAGGGGAGGAAGTATTCAACGTGGCCTGAGAGCTAATGCCAGCATTCAAGCACATTCTCCACTGCCACAAAAATCCCTCCATAAGTACTATGCTTTCCACAAGGCTACAAGTCAGGTGCAGCCAACATGGGGCACAGGACAAGTTGTTTTAACAGAAGGTCACAGGAGAGCTTGAGCTAGGTACAGTTAGATAAAATAGTCACATCCAGAGCTGGCATATGTCAATATGCTCCATTCACCTCAATCAAGCTAAAGGGATTGCACTGCGTAACTCGTGTTCCCCCACCCCCCTTAATTTTAGAAGCAAATCTTGTTTATTTGGCACATAGTGACTCACCAAAAATCAAACACAAGTTTGTTCGATGACGTCCTTATTTGGATATGCAATGTTTTGAAACCTACTCCAAATCATTCGTGAAAGCTGAACCCTTGAAAAACTCCCTGGCATTTGGACAAGAGAGGTTAATTGATCGTTGTTGCACATGCAAGTCATCAATATTTTAATATATTAAATGCAACTATCTCCAGATAGATACATGAAATTTTATCCAAATAGATTACTTTTAATAATGGAAATGAGGTTTTCAGTTTCCAGCAAATCACAAGCATACTTTAACTCACAAAATAAGTTAGAAGAATTACAGCATTAAATGTTCCTGGGAAAAATTCATTTATAATTTTAGTTACGAATATTGGTAGTGATCATTTGGAAAATAAAATCAACAGAAAAAAAATCTTATTCAATTCCAAATCATTAATTTCCTACAATTAAGGTTTTACATTGACATAGGCTTGCCTTCTGGCTCTTTTCTGAGTCAATTATATTATGTGCTTTTGACAGAAATGAGATTTGACTTAGATACTGACATTTCAAAAGTAAGAGCTCAGTGAAAACAAGGGACCAGTGCTGGTTTAAAGAACAATGGAAGTTTTGCACTTTAAATTTCCCCCAATAGGCTACTAAAGTTGTGGGCACCTTATCTCCCTTCAGTCATAGAATCCTCAAGGTTGGAAGGGACCTTTCGAGATCATCTAGTCCAACCCCCTGCACACGCGGGGTCACCTAGAGCATGTGGCTCAGGACTGCGTCCAGTCAACCACACATATTCCTTACAACCACTTTCTGAAGCTTCTCCTAACCAGTTCCACTGCCATCACCTTAATCCTCATTCTGTGAGAGGTCAATGGCATTGACTGTTCTTCCACGCCTCTGGGGACAAGACTTCTTCTTGCCCTTGTTCCAGAGTCCTCCCAAACAAACCTCACACCCCACTTTGTTTCCCCCTCCTTAATAATGTTGTTCTTTATCAGTGATCTCAGAAGTGCTGAGGCTCCGTTGCCAATATTGGACCACAGAGTTCTCACTCAAGCAACTAAATGTTAATGGTTGGAAAATGCCAAAGCAACTTCTCAAAGATTATTTTCTAGATATTTCCTAGATGTATCGTGTCTCTAGCTGTGATGCTGTGCGACCACCCCCCAACGCATACAAGGAACATCACTTAACCGGTTCCATTCTTTACAGAGCAGTGCTTAAAGGCAAGCACTTAACCACTGCCCAAAGAAAAGCACACACACACCCCTCTTGTGGTACTATCTGCTTCTTCAATTTTAAGGAATTGCATTTTATTGGAATTTTTCCCACTGTGTGCTTCAGTAATTCATAACACACTCCAAAACCCTGTACTTGGCTATGAAGTTCTGCCTTCTAGAAATCGTCATTCCCCTTCCTAAAATACCGAGCATACATGTCCTGCCTTGATGCATACCACGCCTAAGAGATATACTTAGCCTAACAGATTTCTACCTTTTCAGACACAAGTTACAGTCACAAATTCTATTTTCTTTTTTACTAGTGAATTGAATGAAATAATTGATTTTAACCAGGTGTCATCTGGAGCTTCACAAGTCAGAAGATATCTTCAAGGTAAGGCTTTATTATAATTCCAGAAGAAGTCACAGTAACACTCATTTATGCACGTTTCTTCTGCCTTCCATAGTGTTTACATTACCAAAACTAAAGAGCAAATTTGAGTCAACAGAAGTAGGCCCAATCATAAATGAGCAGCAGATGAAATTAAAGTTTTAACTAGCTACCTATTTGCAACAATAACATTACAGTACTTGTTAAAGCTTAATCAAGTTAGGTTATAAAATGCTAATTTAAGGCTTATAATGTACATGTGTGTTGTATATTTGCAACAAACTTAAAGCAGTAGTTAAATCAAAAAGCTGTTTTTTTTTAAAAAAAAATACAGTCCTTTCCATAGAAGCAGACCTCTTAAGAGATTTCTAGATTTGTGCTGTAATCACAGCTTTTTGAATAAAGACGGAACACTAAGGAGAAGTTGAAGCAACTGTAGGGTTATGTCAGTCAGGTGAGCTTTAATGCAGGCAAGACAGCCGCAGAATCGTGATTACATCTCACTGTCCAGCCCTCCATAGGCTGATTCCCTTCAACACAGAAGCTCTGAAGTATAACCTAAATCCAAGTAAAATAATCTTTTGGGCATTTGAAAAACAACATTCTAGTGAATGGACAGTTGGCAGTGTGTTTCTTCCATACAAGCCCAAATTAACCGAAAAAGTAGCTCCCATGCTTTGGGCAAGAGACAGCTGAAGAAACTTGAGAAAACTGTCAGAATCTGTATTCTGACATAAGAGTGGAGGGTAAAAGATTACTTAAAAAAAGGAATTCCTTGGAAGTCTCTCCAATTTTTCAATCATTTGGTATACTCTAAACCAACAATGAGTATTTTAGTCTTTAGTGCCACTGAAGTTAGAGAACCACTGCACGATGCCTCAAACAGGTAGTGTCAAAATACATCACATAACATCGTCTATTCCGTTTTACCCACCAAGAGGCCTCGGGAGGGAGATCACGGGATGCACAGACGGCTCCCCCTCCAACACCCAGCCGGTCCTCCCTCGCCGCTCCGCTCAGGCCGGGCTTCCCGGGGAAGCTCCTGCCACGCTCCGCACGACAAGAGCGCCGCGCGGAGACACAAGAACTCTCCCTACCCACCCAGAACGCATCCTGCTTCCCCAGGGCGTCCAGGCAGAGCCCGTGAGGCCTCCAGGCAGCTCACACAACACACACTCACCGACAGGAGGGTAGGAGCCGAGCATCCCTGAGGAAACGCAAGGCTTTTACTTACATCTCTCCACTCCATCCTCCTCCTCCAGCAAAACTCCAGCAAGGAGGCACAATCCTTTCCCCTACAGGCAGGGAACCTCGCCGTCAAGAGCCGAGAGCCCATAAGCGAGACAGCCGAGTCCTAAAACACCATCCAAACAGAGACCCGGCCCCGAGAGGCCTCTCAAGGTGCTGGAGGACGCAGCCCCTTTCATCCCAGTTTCCCTGCCGAGGTACGCCCTCTGCTCTCCTCCATTGGCCAAGGCGCTCAGGGACTTCCTGGCCTGCCCAAACCGAAGTCCCGGCTCCCTCCTCTTCTCACCTGAGCTCAGCTGACTCCTTTGTCCTTCTTGCCAAAGAACAGGGAGCACTTCCCTCCTTTGTAAGGGCACCCAAGCGGTGGCTCCACTCAGTCTCCCCCCGCATGTGCTCCTCCGTCCCGCTCATCGGCCAAAGGCTGCGGGGTGGCTCCCTTAGCTGTGAAGACAGAGCCGCGTGCTCCCGGGCTCACGCCCTGAGCCGGGCCGTGGGCAGCGCGGGCACCTGCCGCACGCGGCCTGCCTGCTCCGGGAGAGCTCCCCGGCACAGCTCCGCCGCCGGGCCTCCTTCGCAGCGCCTGGCCTGGCGCCTTCGCCCGCCGCGGGTCTTGGGGATGTCCGGGAGGGCATCGCTAGCCGTGATGCAGTTACCGGAGCTGAAAGTCCCCAGCGAAGCCATTATTGCCAGCAGTCCACTTGCAACTAGGTATCAGTCTTCCTTTTAAAGGAAGGTTATCCAAGGAGTTTCTCCTCCACCTTCTGAAATCTCGCTGCTGGCTACCTCAAGTCATATCAAAATATAATAATATAAATAAGCACTTTTGTTTAACACCTTCTTGGTCTATTCTCTGCAATTATATTCTCAAGAATACTTAAGAGGCTGTTCCTCCTCAGACATCTGCTAACTGTTAGCTATGACAACATTGTTAAAACTGTATTTCCTTAAGATGTCGATATGTCAATATGGATAAAAATTATGTATCTCTATTTTTTATCAACATAGGAAGTAAACTACAAATAGCTCTCAGCATGATAATATTTAAGTTTCTTATAAATTTTGTATTAATAACAATTAGAAACAAATATTGATTTCAAGCAAATATACTTTTATCACAATGCACTTTACCAGCCAAGGAAGACTATCCTATCATTTAGGAAGACTGCATTTCAATTAGATATAGGCACTGAAAATACTGAAACTTACATTTTAAAGTAAAAATTTAATTGCATTTGCTGCTACAACTGCATGAAACATAACCACATCCTTTCCTACTGAATTTAATCTGATCATGCTTTTAGTCCCATTCATCTGTACAAGCAAAGTTTCTCTTGGCCAGCAGAGGAAATCCTTATTCGTTATAACACTTTGCTCATCTGTGTCTCTTAATAAGGATTTTGCGAGGCTACTGATTCAAAAATGATCTCAGTTGAATCTCTGACTCTTCTCCTCACCTCAGGAGCAGAATTTTTCCAGTGAAAAATAACAGGACCCTTGAACTTAACCAAGTGTTGGAACATTTCCATTCATTTTGCCCCTGACTGTATTATCCATCTTCAACCAGGCTGCTAAGGTCATTAAATGTACTTAACAAGCTAAGTTTTCTTACCAGTTAAATATGCAAAATAGGAACCACAAAGTTTGCATATCATATTTGAAAAGGTGGAAAGATCCTTGCTAAAATTAATGCTTATTCCATATAGACTAAAACGACATTCTTAAAATTTCCCTTGCAGCCATAAAGGCATATTCAAATTCTTACATGTTTGCCCTGGTCCCTGTATTAAGATACAAAGAGCCAGAACTTCAGGGAATCCAGTGGGTCAAGGAAGCAGAGTCTCTTCAGCAGATATCTATGGAACTGTGGAAAATTACTGCAGTTATCTTGGGATTAAAAAGCTGTATGAATTACAGTTATTGAACTGCTTGATTCTCATGGATATTACTTTAAAGCAAAATGTTACTGTGTGTATTATAAGAAAAACAAATGAGTGCCTTATCGTTTAACATATTCTATTAACTGACTTCTCAAAAATATGTCTGTAAATGGTGACAGATTAAAAGTCCACAGCATCTCTGGCACTAAGGAGATAATGAGCAGCCTCGTGATTTTTGACATTTAGCAGCACGACAAGCAAAGTCCCTAGCTGCTGTGTTTACATGGACAGTTTCAACTAGGCTGAAACTCCAAAAAAAATATTAAATGAATTCTATCTCACTTGACGTTTGAACACAGCGTTTGAGCTCTGCAGTTTCATGAATTGCCAGCACTCAAGAAACATCCCTGATACTCTAAATAATGGGCATGCAGAGCAGCCAAGGCTTAGGTTCTGGGAAGGAGTATCACAAATCATATTTCGTTTATGTAAATCAGTTAAGAAAATGGACTATAGTACTCCTTTTCTCAGAGGCTGTAAATTAAATTTCTGTTGAATACCACTCCCACTCATCCCCTTCCATCAACCCTCAATCTCAAACAGTCGTTTGAAAACAACACTCCCTGTCTACCAAAGCATGCAATGACTGAAAGTGCCTGCAAATACAGCATCACACACAAAAAAAGCCATGTTCTGCAGCAGGGTTGCAGACTCAGACTCTTTTTTTCAAGAGGTTAATATTTTAAAGTATTTGGCTGTATTTATGCTTGCAAGATCATCTTTTAAGTTGCCTTCTGTGAGGAAGATGTGGCAGCACCTGACTGTAGAGATAAAGAGGGTGATAGAATGGGGGCTGTTAAGGCTTCAGTACCACTTCCTAAACTGCTGGCTTTAGCATATAACAGAATGTCAGAGTTTACAGAGTTTCTAGTATTTGATCCGAGTTGTTATAGGCATATCCATGTAACGGAGATGGATAAGAAATAAGGTGACCCCAACTCACGATGCTTTAAGAGGGCACACAGTTGTCACTGGGGAAGTTTAAGAGTTAAAATCACAAATCCAAAGTCTCCTCCTGAATGTACAAAGAGGGGAATCTGGACCATAACAAGAATTTTGTCAGTTCTCAATCTATTACCAGTATTGGAAGCTGGAGTATTGCTCATCTATGTAAATACCTATGCATATTTTTCTTGCCTATACTTCATTATAAATTAATCCTGAAAATCTCCACTTCAGTCTTAAATACCTATTAATAGATTTGCTGTAAGGATGATAAACAGTGATGAGACTTCATGTGAAAGACATTACCTTGAGTGGTATTAATGGTTATTCCTTAGATCATGACCTTCACAGGGCCACTGCAATAAGTCTGCCTGCTCTGCATACACAGACTCCTTGTGGTTTTAAAACAAATTTTTTTTGAAACAGACTTATTTAAGCATAAGTTGGAATGACATTTAAAAAATCTCAACAGCTTAACATGAATGG
The DNA here is from genome assembly GCA_013398735.1 of Nothocercus julius. Taxonomy (NCBI): domain Eukaryota; kingdom Metazoa; phylum Chordata; class Aves; order Tinamiformes; family Tinamidae; genus Nothocercus; species Nothocercus julius. The sequence continues at coordinate 989,589 of VZSV01000176.1, read as the reverse complement.
GATAAAGCCATTTAAAGCAGTGTGCAGGGATTGACCATGAATGAAACTTCCGCTGGAGGAAGGAAGAAAAACTGGGGAAGAGTATGGAATGGATGGGGCAGAAGGGAAGCCAGGCAAGGCAAGGGAAATGCCGTGGGTAGCCCCCTCCCCGACTGCTGCTGACATACAAGGGAGGACAGAGAACCCCAAAGACCACGTGAAGCTTGGGGGCCACATTGCCAAATGTACTGTGTGGTTCTGATTTTATTGTTTTGGGGCTGTGAGATCATGGACTTGATGAGGTGCATTTTGGTACAATATAAATAGATATCCACTTAATGAAATAACAACCACACCACAGACAAACATACTTTCAAATACACTTGAAATAAAAGAGACCCCTCGGCTTCCAAAACATGAGGTTAGAATATTTCAGGTTTGAGTATTAAACCGATTTAATAGCTGTGGATTGCATTGCTAAGCTCCTGTGATCAGTATCAAAGGTTTCATGCTTGCCTAGAGTATGCAGGATGAGAGCTAATCTAGACCCATAATTTTGCAAGACGTTCCTTTTCATGTATATAAATAATGTATTTTAAGAACAAGCTTGAAATAAACTGCATCAAAATTCATTGTTGCATCCATTCTTTAGGTTAGCTTTTTTTTTTTTTTGAAACCAAGTCATAACTGCTTGAAAATAAAGTATTATAATGAAAATTCTGTGAGACCCTCAAGTGTAGCAGCAGAAAGAGTGCTTGTATGATGTTAAGAAAAAATTCAAACAGCTACTTTAAAAGCAGAGTAATAGCCAAATGCGTAAAATCGCATAAAACAGAGAACACAGCAGCATTTTACTAGAGGAGAACAAATTCATCATCCTGGCAGTCAGTAATTTTATAAAAGCTCCTGTTCTCATTATGCCTTTTAGTGTTTTAACTACAGATGAAAAATAGAAACAATTTTAGGCTATTCCCAGCAGACTCAAGTAAGTTTAAGGGTGGCTGACGAGCTGGAAGTGGCCTTCTTATAAAGCACTGTGTTTTGCCTTCCGTTTCCTCTGGCACTGAAAAGAGAGGAAAAGCACTTCTGAAAATTTCAGGTCCTCCTTGTGGAAGCAGTGATATATATTTCGCTCAAATTACTTTAAACAGGCTGCTGTCACTTCTGGATTTACTATAATAAAGACAATTGGAACATGTTTCATGTAGTACAAGAACTGTCTGGAGAAACAATAATTTTTCAAGAACTTCAGGTTGGTGTAAGTAAAGCTGCGTATGGTAAAGGCAATGTGTTCTGCAGTGAAACACAAGAAGCCGTAAGTCAGAAAAGGCTTGTGTGGAACATGCATAGTTGATATTTAAAGCTGTAATGGGGAGAAATCCTAGTTCTGGAGCAGTGAAGAAATAAAATGCTTGTTCTCTTGACTTAGTTTTTGGAATTATACCTCATCTACATGGTAATGCCTCTGCTTTTCTTTTTTTTTTTCCCCTCATTGAAACGAATTTCACTCCAAATCAAGGTTTATCTCCAAATACAGTAAGACCAGGTGACACTTTGTCATTCTACTCCAACACTATAAGTCAGACTGTACAATTCAACGGATTTAATCACTCCACTTTCTGATCATCACTGAAAGTTTAACAGATTAGCAATTAAAATCTTTAGATAGACATGAGATATAGGCAAATATACAGCGTTATTCTGATGCAGACTGTTAGGAACGTGCTACGTTTCTGAATTTTCCACTGACCTTTATGTAAAGTGATGGGTGCTTAAAATAAATTGCAATAAACTAAGAAAAGAACAAGGATATCCAGGAGAGAAAATCTGATTAAATAAATGCTAAGCGTATTGCCCTGTTTCTAAAAGAATGAATGGTGTTACTGCAATAGAAACTTGAAGATACTACAACCTGTTTAAGGCCACGGCTTGATCTCTTGTTGTGCTCATATTGCCTTAGTTTAGGAGGTGAATTAGTGAAACACTTGGAGGAAGACTTCCTTTCAATAACACTGCCTGCCGTCAGGAGCTGGGTTCTGATAGCTTTCTGATAGGACCACTCTCCTGGCAGGCTGCTCGGTCTTTTTCTTATGTATCAAACTGAATAGATGTTCCTTTGATTTACAAGTCTTTAATGGATAAAGATCAAACTCACACCTTTAGAGCAAAAGAAGTAACAGTGCAAGAGTGTTTTAGGAAGAAGGAAAACTGAACAAGAAACAGAAGTTGGGAAGAAAGATTCTAGAAAAGAAAACGCGTATTTTTCCAGACTTGAATACAGATCTAAAGATGTTCAACTAAGTCAAAAGAAGTTTGAAGGAAAGAGGAAGGAAATAAGTTAGAAACTGGCTTAAAAACTTCTTTGGTTAAAAATTCATTTTAGTCTGATACTTTTGGTAGTTGCCTTACAGCCAGAACCGGTGCCTTTGCATGGTTCACTGTCTGTGACGCTCTGTACTACTCTGCCCTTATGCACCTTTAGAGATGTTATGCAGTCAGTTGTCATTTTATCTCTAGCTAGCTGTTCTGGTATATGATGCAGTGACTTGCAGAAAACTTTCTTACTGCTGTGTATGTGGCAGGGTATTAGCATTTTACTACTTAAATGTGCACAGGAACAAACACTGAAGTTAATCTGGCTTTCTGATTTTTTTACTTAGCAGTGTCTTACCCATAATGTTCCTGGGACACGTTCATTCTAATACAGCTAATTAGAATGCAGTCCAGGTTATCCGGAACTCAACAGTGAATTCTGCTATTCAGTACAGGATTTCAACCCAGGATATAGTTTAAAAATACTTATACCAATTGATAGCACTTTTACTTACAGTCCTGTCACTCCTCTTGGGCGTTTTATATTTAGGATTCACAACATTCAGGTGATAGCTGTCAGGTCATATTCACCTCAAGGCAAGTCAGATATGTGGCCAAGATAAAGTTTTTTTTCCCCAAAGATGAAAGGAGACAGACTAAGAAATTAGCCATGTAACCATGACAGGAAGGCAGGCGAACTATAATGGAGCCAGGGGAAGGTCCTTGAAGATGTGAGCGGTAATTCCTGCTGACACTATACGGTTCCAGTAATTACAGCTGCTGTGGCCCACACAGCATTATTAGTCCATTATTGGTCATAGTATACATTATTGATATTATGGCAGCAGACCTATGGCTTTCCAGAGCTCTGAGGAATGAAAAACAGTCAGTAATTTGGCCATTTGGCTCCCCACTCTTGGCAGGGCAATGCCTGCATCGGCAATGCCAGAAGTTAGTATCACATAACGTGGAGCTGGGGCACCGAAAATAGCAAGCGCAAGTGACCGGCCCAAGGTAGACAGACAGACAATGGAAATTCTGGTTGGGGACCCATGGGAATTCTGACTCCTTGGTTTATATTCCTAAGAAAACACATTTCCTTCTTGAACTGTAAATTCAACGAAGGCTTTAAATACATGCTTCAAAAAAAGAATTAGACAGATGCTCAAAAACTAGGGTGCTGACAGACTTTCTTAAAACAGACCCATACAAACACCTAGCTATTGTCCACCACACCACTTGCAAAAACATATAATTCATTTGTGTCGCTAGCCAGTTACTCAAGCTTTGCAGCTACAGCTGCACTCTCAGTGAAATCTTTTAACCTGAGCAGCAATTAGATGAGTGAATCAACAGGCAGAACCTGACCACAATCGTTTCTTCATAACCGCCTATCTTTTATGACAAGCAGATTTCTAAGGTCAAGGTCATCTTCAAACAGTTGCTAAAGGCCATGCAGTAGAGGCTTTTATGACAGCAACAGGAGCACAACCACAGCAAATCGAACTAAGCCTATAAAAGCTACATTGATTCTTCTTGCATGGGGCTACTTGCGACCATTAGCCGCGAGGATTTGTCATGACTGAGTTCCAAGTTTATTGAAGACAGTCATTAGTGAACAGCAAATCACCGTCCATATGGCAGAAATCTACAGCTGCTCAGCTATGTAAGTCATACACTCAAGCTCTCTGTTTGCATAACGGTTGTAGCTTGGTCTTAACAGTTTATCATGTATCTTCCCACACTGCACACTCCCCATTTTTAATGAATTCTGTCATTAAAGGACTGTTCATGATTTCATTATAAAGTCCATATCTCCCTACTGAACTCTTAATACTTAAGGATGGATTAGAAACTGGTGAATCCTTTGGGGAAACAAGTTAAAATTGTAGCATGAAATAGAATTATTGTGCCATATTTTTAAAGGAATTTGGCTAATTTATGTTGCTAGCACTATGTAAAGAGCTTTAGATCTTTTTTTAATGTTTGACTGGAAAAATGGCCTTATACCATCAGTTATTCTCATACACTATGCAGAAATATTCAGAAATTTCATAGGGATATCTAATCTTCTTTCTAATGAATATTAGCAAGAACTATAAATATCTGCCTAAAGCTATAAAAATGTAGAACTAATTGATAATTTAAAGTACAATACTGTACTGAAAGTACAACTGTGCAGAAGGTGCTGCTTTAGAAAGATTCTGGACCCTTCCCTAAGCAAAAGAGTAACATTTTTTACTCAGGCTTTGAGATAAACAGAGATCAAGATAAGTGCAGACTCAGTGGATCTGAGCACTTTACATAGCCCTATAACTCCAAAGAACCACAAGAAAAGATTTACTGACTTCAAGGGGATTGTTATGCAATTCAGTTACAATCCTTGCTACAACACGAATACAACACAATACTTGCTGTTTTTTAGCAAATAAACACTATCTTGCAAATTATGCCCAGTCCTATCAATGAGTACTTAATGTTCAGATCCTCCACCAATACTAAGAACTGTTTATATTTATGCTTATTGCCCATTTATGAATTCAACTGGACTAGGCTTCTCAGGCCCAACGTGGAGATACACTAATTTGTATACCTTATGTATTACAGGATCTAACTTAATGCTCTGTAATATAAGGATACTAGCAGTCTAAGTTGTCTTTCTTCATTTAATGCTCAATAAAACATAAAAATAGTGACAGCTAAGATTGACTTTTCTTGTTTTATGTTTATTGATTGTGCTTTTTATTATTTAATGGATGTCTTTATTGTGGAAGTGTATTATAGAAGACCAATTTTAAACTTTAACCTTGTCTGATTTTTTTTTTTTAACTTATTTAATTTATGGCAATACTTTTATAAGTTAAAAGAATGGAAGAATATATTTGCAATTTTTTTGAAGAAAAATCTATTGGAATTTTGTGCAAGTTATATCAAAATGAATGGAACAGGTATTTCTAGAAATATATGACATTTAAGAAAAGCATTGATAATAGTTCTATTGATTTTAGGTTTATCTTATAATTATTCTAACATTCAAGACTTTTCTAAAATATCATAAGTCACCATGTTATATTAAATTCTATATTGCTTTTCTTGCAACACTTAGAACACACAATACAACACAATAGAAATTTAAACCCAAAGCATTCATAGATGGAAAAATAACATCTCTTGAAACCACAAATGTTACACTAGAAATAGTCATGTATTTTAATTCTGAAATGTTCATTGTAAGAGGAACAATTTACTCTATTCTATACTCACTTCTTCTTTGAAATGAAAAAAAAAGTCAGATCCAAAGGCATGGATCTTTTGTGTTTAAAAGTATCATTATAAAATATTTTGAAGCCCTAAAACATTTTTTCATCTGAATACACCGAATATTTCCAGGCTTTTAATCAGCAAGCATTTTCTCAGTGCGAAATTACCAACTATCATTTCTGGTGATCCAACTTATGAGATCACATTTAAATGTTGTTTACTCTCTTAAGGTTTCATCAAAAAAAGATATTCTCAAGAGCTTAGTGTAGTAATGTCGCTTTTAAAACCTATTTGCTTGGTATCTAGAAGAAAATGTCTCTCTTGTTAAGATAAATGACCTGCAAATATCCATAAATTAGACCAAGATATACAGTAAGGATACATTTATCAGTAGGGCTTTACCCTGCAAATGACTGAGCATGCAGGCCTCAGGCCCATTAAATAAGTAGTTCACTATTCGCCATACAAAATATGTTAGAGAGCAGTACTCATGAGCTATGAGGTAGACTTTACAAAAACTGTATTTAAAAAATGTACAGTGGACTTAAAAATTTCTCCTGAAGTGTAAGTACAGCAACTGGACCCACCCACATCATTCATATAGGATGATAAAGGGCAGAAAAAAATACCAGCATCACCCAAGACGTTTGGTTGAATGGATGTCTGTGTGCTTCGTCTAGAAAAGAACAGGCACGAGACAAGCTGATGGACAGTAGCTGGCATGAGGTCGTCCAGACCATTGCATTATATGACTCCCATAATCTACTGCTTTAGAGAGAACAAGCGATGTTGCTAATATGCTGGAGCTTTGGAGCAGTTTTGGACACAACATAAAGAAACACCGAGCCTTTAAAACAGAGCCATTATCTTTTAGTATTTTTTTTCACTTTTCCCCCTCTTTCCTTTTTGCAACAGCATTAAAACTTAGATTCCCCAGAAAAACAGCTACACCCTAGCAAAGTCATATGAGGCACATCAGAACAGAGTTTCTTCTTGAGAACCACAACCTGACAAAATTCATTAAAAACTTCTAGGAAACCAAAATCTTCTGGGGGTCCAGTGTTAAAATACGGGGTGGGGGACTATCTGCACCCCTAGCACTTAGAATTGACTCAGAAGCCTACAAATCAACTTTATTTTTGCATTCCTTACAGAATGGCTTTAACAAGAGGTGGCAGGGCTGCGTAGGAACGGCTTGCGCGGGCTGCACGCCCTCTTTCTCCGTACCGCTCCTCTGCCCTCTCCTGGGACGGCCAGCGCGTGCCTTACCCAGCCCGTAGCAGGCGAGCGCATGGGCCAAGCAAACAGTGCAGTGGAAATGTTCACACTGATGACTGAAAATCTCACCGTGAATAATTGCATTTTCTTGAGCAGTAGGAAAACATTCACCCAGAAATGAAAACATTCAACTCAAGGGCACTTCTACTGTTTATTCTTTCATTCTGATTAACATGTTAAAAAGAAAGGAGTAATATTTTTCTAAGAAAAAGTGCTTTGGTAAAACTTGCTTGTGTCTTTACTTATGTCTTTATTTTATTTTACCTTTAAATTTTCTTTCAAATTTTGAACTTTAATAAAACAGGAATTATTAGGTGTATATTTATATGGATTTATAGATAGAGTTTTCTTTTTATCCAAAAGAGTGTGTTGATTATGATGTTTATGGGCTAGTTTTCACTGAAGGTGAAACCAGGAAGAGGTATTTCTTCTTAGAAAAGTCAGACCAATCATTGGTTGTTGGCCATCATCATAGATAAGTAGTTCAATTAAAGTAAAGATTAGCATTGAGGAAGATGAAGCTTAAGGACAGAGCTTGAAAGTCACTTTAGAAATGTAAAATAACCTGCTTTTTCCAGACCTTTGGACGCCCCCATGCCATTTTGAGGAAAAATAACCCAGAAAGAAAACAAAAACAATGCAGGCTGTTTAAAGGCATAAAAAACCTCACTGTACCCTAATTACAAATTTCAATGCCACCTTTACCAGCATCGGTGAAAACTTTTAACTAAGTCAGAAACAAGGTCAGAAGTTCACAAAAGTATAATTCATTTGTTTAAAAGCAAATGCTCTTTCTGTGATAACCACTCTCTGACGACCCATTCAGTCTTTAGATCTGTTCTTTGTACAAGTTAAAAAGCAGCCTATTACTAATGCTTGCCCGAGCAGCTGTCACTTTACAGCACCAACATCCGTCAGACAAAACGTATACATCTCCTTCAATTACAGGCATACAAGAAGGAAAGTTACAAAAATAACACTTCTAAGAGAAAACATGCTATTTCATTGACAAGATCTCTATAATAGACTGTGTGGTCTCAAGGTGAGGTAGATCTCTTGTCTTTGTGAATTTTGATCTCTAGCTTTTACAAAGTACGGGCCAAGAATTTAGCTAGAAACTCATCAGCAATTCATCAAGGCACAGCATAAGTACACTTCATGAATTGTTCATTTACCATTTAGTTAATGGGATGACCTGTTGTACTGGGTAAGTTATTAAGTAATGAAATAGGGTGATCGGATTAAGGTAATTACTTGCTTTGAAATGACATTTGTACATACATTCCGTGGCCTTGCTGGGATGTATTATGTAATCTAAGTGGTGGCTTTGTATTCCATTTCACAACTTCCAAAGCCGTATTTTACCTGATAGATGGAGTCACTGCGATGTGATTCAGAAGAAGGGCTCACACAAGACGCCGCGGCTGGGCAACACGTCTCTGTGCCAGACAGCACATACTAATCAGGCCTGATGATATAAAGACAATAACAGAACTGATCAGGTTATTTAGTACAAACAATATTCAGTGCAGAGAGATACAGGATCTAAGACCATAATGACAAGAATGCTGTGGTATGAAGAAGGGCTTTTTATTTCTTTCAAAGTTTGTTAGTAACACCAAAGTTCAGAAAGTAAAGAAGTCTTTACTGCTGCTGGGGACTCCTGTGAACAGGCTGGAAATTCCCACTGGACCTGCTCCCCATCTGCTCCTTCTACTTTGTGTGCATATGTATGCAGGGAGCAGTTAATGATTCATTCTCTGGATAGGAGATTACAAGGCTGGGAGCTGTTTCAAATTTAATCCCACAGCAGACACAGGCCAAATGAGAAGTGTTTCTGTGGTACATCTCTACCTGCACTGCACGCCTCATTATCTTAATCCACCCTGACAATTCTGCCACTGTCCCTGACAGGCTTTCTAGCAGGAGCCAGGGAATGGAAAAGGCAGGATCCATAATACTCCAGTGTGTCAGGAGCTCAATCAGCACAGCCTCCGTTTGGAGCAAGAGGCAGAGTGGAGTTAGAGTTAAGAGCGGGAGAAAGAGCGAAGGGATGGGGAGAAGGGGGAGGAGAAGCAGTAGCACGCGGTAAAGGAAGAAAAAGGAGGTGGTGGAAAACTTGCAGAGAGACAAGGATGTGTCAAGCACAGCAGAGGGGATTGCTGTGTCACCCTATTGCCCAGCCCTCTAAAAAAAAAAAAACCACACGCGTAGTAGTGTTAATTTTGTCTGCTTACCTTCTAAGGCATTCCTAAGAAAGAACGAAGGTCTTTCTTGTAAAATTACTTGTTCTTCCTTTTGGTATTAAGCAGAAATTGCATTTCAACTCAGACATTTATCTTTTTATATGCAATATTTTGGCCCATTGATTGCACACATTCCAACTCTAGTTTATTTGCTCCAAATGAAATCCTACATTAAAGCTACTGTTCTGCTTGTAAGTTGTTTCCTTTATATTCTATGCAAAAGAAATTTATCAAATTTGTCAGAGTTTTCTGCTACATCTAAACAAGAATCGATCTGCAATGAAATTATGTGCTAGTAGGGTTAAATACATAAACTGTATGTTATTGAAAATGACTACTGAATAGGATCCTGCAGAGCTAGATTAGAAAGAAGGGAAATACCAAGCATCAAAGCTCAACAGCACTAAAACACTGAGGACATTTTGCATGCTGGCTTGTTAAAAGGAATTTTGCCTGGAAAGAGGTCTCCTTTGTAAATATTATTTTTACAATCTAAGTAAAATCTTGAGCTGTGGATATCTGAGTAGCATGATTTTTCTTGAGTTTTCCAATTATTTTTTATAGTATAGTACCACCTAGAGGTTCTCTTGCTTTCTGCATTTTTCATGACAGAAGTTGGAAGCAAAGCTTCCATAGCTTTTGACTTTCATGGATAAGACAAACACAGGGTGGGAAAGAAAATGGAGCCAATGGGTGTCAGTGTTGGGGTTCCTTAAGGAAAATAAATAAATAAATGAATGAATGAAAAGGTAACACTCCAAAGGGAACAGAGGGCAAGGTTCCAAAAAGTGAAGTTTCAACCCCTACAGTTCTCCAGTGAGCTCTAGCTCACCGTACGTTAAAGAATTCATTTCATCATGGGGCGCTATTAGCCACTCGGACAAAAGTAAAGATGTTTCAGATCTATACATGTGAACTCCAGACCCTTCGGTATTATCCCACACCATATCACACGGAAGAGGTTGTGCAACTCTTCCGTACTCCGTCTGCATCAAGCGACAGAGGCCGATTTTGCCTCTGGCCAGGATATGTGCTGCCTCATCCTAACCCTTGCAAGCAATCGCGCCTCGGAAATAAAACACATGACCTTATGAATGCTTCTAAGACATCCTAATCAATCCAAATCATCCAAAGTCAGCAGATAAGAAAAGGGGATATTTTAATCCTTATCAGCATAACGTGTCTGTCATACAATATCTAATCCCGTCTGATCATTCATTCAGGCCATTTGCAGCCCCTGAACTTCTCCTGTGTAATTTTACATTTCAGCTAATCAGAACTTCTTGCTGTTTCAACCAGATAATAATTACTTATTAAAAACAAAATAAATATGTAAGTTTCATAATGTCATTGTTTAGTTCAGTTCAGTTGTGTACTGTACGATACATTTATACATTACGGATCTCACCCGCACTTCTCATAACACTGTGGAAGTTCATAATGCGTAAAATATGGGAAACTTCCTAAAAGTTTAAACGGAGCCTTTTATGTACCGCTTTCTATGACCTGCAACCATTCTTCGAAGGCCCGTGGGGCAACCCCGCTCCGGTGCGCACGGAGGCCCCGGGATGACGCACGAATGGCCGGAGGGCCCCCCGGCCCTGTGCGCACAGAGGCCCCGGAGGGGCCGCGGGAAGGCCCTGAAGGGCAGCACCAAGACCCGTAGGGCCTCCCCGGCCCTGTGCGCACAGCAGCTCCAGGGTCCACGTGAAAGCCCATCGGGCCCTGCAGCCAGCTGAGCAGGGAGGACGTGGGAGGCCACACGGAAGCCTGTACGGCCCCCCCAGGCCCGTGCCCATGGAGGCACTGGGGATCAAACAAAACCCGTAGGGCTTCCCCGGCCCCGTGCACACGGAGGCCCCTGGGGGCCGCATGAAAGCCCGTCGGGCCCTGGCACCCTGGTGCGTATGGAGGCCCCAGGGGTCGCACGAAAGGCCGTAGGACCCCTGGCCTCGTGTGCACGGACGACCCGGGGGGCCACTTGAAAGCCCATAGGGCCCCGGCAGCCTAGCGCGCAGGGGGACCATGAGGGCCACGGTGCCTGTAGGGCCCCGTCCCCGTGCGCACGGAGGCCCCGGAGGCCGCACGAAGGCCCATAGGAGCCCTCCGGCCCCGGCCCACGGAGGCCTTTGGGGGCGCAGGATTTACGGATCCTTTTTCCCTGTTACTATACCACACCTTCCGTGTACATGCTCCGACATGACAGGTGTTTCTATCTCCGTTTAGGATTCTTCCTCACATGACTCCCAGTGCTGGCATCAAGACATATTTTCACTTTTTTTCCCAACTTTCTTTCCTTTCATTTGCTATTTTTTTTTATTTGGTTTTACTTTTGTTTGCTTTGTTTGTAATATAGCCAACAGGTACCCTATATATTGTCATGTGTTACGTAAATGTTCAGTGCTGAAGGGTAATGTTTTAGGCAGCTCGTACACTTGGTGTCAACATGAGCACCAGCAGCCAGTGTGATAGTGAACACTGATCTGCAGAAACTGAGAAGTTTTATTTGCTCATACTGTTTTAGAGAAGAATCTTTCAGATCTGCGTAAGGGAATAATACGAAATAGAGAAGGCCATCTAAAATTGGCAAAATAAGCAGTGTAAAAAGAAAAAAAACCATATTTTTTCTTGAGCATTTCTCATTTTCTATTAGAGCTGGAAAATAATATGCTCAGGTACACAAGGTAGCACTACGGAGTGACCTTAGCAGATCTGCCTTAGCAAATGATTAAAAATACAAGATTTGTATGTGCAGAGACCCATTTAGGACACTTGGCTGCTAGATTTAATAATGTAATTACTCCACTGGGAAAATGTATGTGTAATGGAAAAGAAATAAGCTTAGGTGGAAAGAAGATCTTGGTTCAGCTCAGGACCGCTCAGGGGGACTACTCCGTATGAGATGTAACACTGACCAGCTAGCGCTCAAAGCACTGAATAAAGGAGTCTCCTTCACTGTGGTTGGGCAGATGGATGTGCCAGGTTATTTCAGGAATGATTCCTTGAGAAGCTGGGATATTCTGCCATAGAATGCTCAGCTTTTCATAGGGATTCATAGGGCGGCATGCTATCCACTGGGAGGCCTTGATCCTTTTGCTCATTTAGAAATCCGGAGAAAAAGTCCCTTTAGTTACTGCATCACAGCCCAAATCAGTGCTTCTGAAATACCCTGGGACTTAGAGGAAAAGCAATATAGGAGCTGAGCGATCTTTTTTTCTAGCATTCACTGCAGATAACCCAAGAGGGCAGGGCCTCAGAAGCCTGTTGGTGTCATTAAGGGGAAGTAGGGGACCCTAGTAACCGTGTTCCTTGCCTGCTCAGTTGCAAGGTTTCACTCCGTACCTTTTATCCTCTCTGTATGTACAATAGGAGGGAACATTACTCACGTTAACAGAAGCAGTGATGTGCATTCTTTCAGAGAGAAACCCACCAGAGAGATCCCAATGGCTTAAGCATAATCCTCTTACCTCCTTAATAGTGTATAACCTAGCTAAAATACTAAGTAATCTTTTCTGTGATGATATATTTTTGATGGGTGCATGATGAATATATTAAAGATAATTTTTATTTTCCTAATGTGATACAGATTTTCTTCTATGAACTGCAAATAACATATATGTCTTTTAAAATACCTTTTAATAAATCAGTGACAAGTTTTGTATATATTGCTTACTAATCTGGCATGGGATTATCTAGGAACATAGAAGAATTAGTTCCCTTGCTAAATTTTCCCAGTTTTTTTCTAAACTGCCCTTTATTTCATTACAGCAATCTTTACCTATCATTTGCTATCAACAGACTCTCTCCACCACTTTCCAAGCAGAAAATCATGTGCACAGAGCAAGTTCCATAAACTTGAGACTGCTTAATTGGATTGGTTTTGTTTGTAGGTGTGTAAGGCTCGAACGCAGGCAAGTAGCTATCTCCTGAATCCCAGTTGATTCAAGGGTGGGAGTTTAAAGAATGGTCATTAACTCTCTTCCTATATAAACCAAGAGTATATTTTTGAAGTGATCCTTTATGGTCTCGCCTGCAACTTGATCCTGAATTTTTTCCCTCTGAGTAGACCTTACGCTACAGCCATGACACTTAAAACTTGCAGATCATTTGCAGAGTTCTTCTGGGTCCTCATCTTCCAAAATGCCAAGGGCTCTTAAGAGGAGCTGATTTTTCCCTCTGATAGCTTCTATGATTCAATATAGCTGTTTGAAACAATCTCATCTTGTTCTGAGCGCTCAAAACTCACAATAATTTTTCTAGTTTAGTTAGAGATTAAATTACACATGACAAAATGAGTGATGTGTATTCGATTCTTAAGGTAGGTGGCTGGTAGCTGTTATTATCTAGCATACCCTATTGTGAGCTGAAAGACTCATAAATAGATGGTTTAATCTGGTCATATGCAAAGAATGAAACAAACATTTCTTTGATTTATTTCAACAGACTTTTAGTTCACCGAAGACAAGATACTTCCTTTGGGTCTTCACAGAACACTACATATAGGCAGCGACTGCTTAAAATCGGAATGTTCAATTAATAAAATTTAAAGTAAATTAATAAGCATCCAGAGGAACATTTTTATAAGCTAGGAACATAAACTGTACCATAGTCTGTAGTGCAGTCATGGCCCATGCTAAAGTGGATAACTTTTGGGGGATAATCTAAAACAATAATCTCGTTGTGATACATTCTAGAGATCTTACCTGCTTCCACCTGTGATTTTTTTTCTGAAGAACTGGACAAATCATATAAACAACTGAGAAAAAAAAAAAGCAGAATACATGTAAGCCTTAGAGAATCTAAGAATATTCAATGAACTGAAAGTATACTCATGTGAGTTATTTTGCCTATTCTGTCTCTACAGGCACAGGGCTCACCGCATATGCTGTCTTAAACTAAGGGAGAGGAGATTTTTTTTTCTATCTTTACTGAGTTTAATTTAGGCACATATACACCATCACCAGCTCTGCCTGACGTACATGGCAGATGTTAGGGCCGCGACAAATCTGCTTTATGAGAATGATCAATTTGAAATATAAAAGCCCAAACAGAAAATAATCTGAGAGCAGACACAAAAACTATTCCACTTGTTACTGATTCAAAACTCAGAACTGATTACTGTTAAATTAAAATAAGCTGCCATAAGTATCCAAAGTGATATTATCTCATGATTTTGTCGTGAGCATCATGCAATTCTAAAATTAATTCAAATGAAGCTTGAACAAAAATTTTAAAATCTCTCCAAACAAGAAAAACAAAAAATACATTTTAGAAACAGTTTATAAACTCCTTATTTACCACATCACAATCATAACTGTATTTGGGTTCATTAACGTTCTTCTGAATCCAAGTAATCACGCAAAAAAGAGTTTAGGAAACCTCCCCCATTTCAGAATGTTAGCTAAACACTGAGCAACATTCAGTTCTTAAATTTCAATATTCTGCGTATTGAACAAAAGCCATTCCTTTATTGGGAACTCAGATGCAAAAAATGCCATTTTTTGAGAAATGCATTAAAATGGCTATAGGTTTTAACATGTGAAGCAGTGAGACGATATACAAATGTATGTATATATGTATACACACAGACACATATATTTTTAAGCACTTTTTATCAGGATAAGAAACTGATACTATAATCAGAGTAAGAAAATAAGTATCTTGGGAAAAAGCCAGCTTTGAAGGCAACAGATTTAATTGCACAGTATCCTAACCAGATGTCCAAACCAGAAATTGAAAACAAAAGAAGAATTTCTCCCCAAGAGGTGGTTTTTAATTGAGTCTGAGGCAAGCTGGACGAAAGTTTGTGCAGCGTTGCCTGGATGTTAGTACTGCCTGGACCAGAACAGATTTTCTCTGCACAGCAGGTGTCCTTTCTCAAATGCCTTTGTAAAAACCTTTTTGAAGATTTAAGTGGAACTGTCTGGGATATTCCTCTTGATATGTCTGGTTCCCAGGTTCCCTCAATCCAGAAAATGCCATCTTTGTGGTACCGAACTGAGGTGTAGGCAAGTTCTGGTGAGCAAACTTATTGCGGGCACAGAAAGACCTGAGCAACACTTTTTCTACTGCATGGATTTCTGCTTCCTCAAGCAAACAGTTTGATCAGTTCAAAGGTGGTCAAATCAGACCAGGGATCTCAATTTGTATCTCTCGCGGCTTATGAGGGTACTTGATTAACGAAACTCCTGGGCAATATAAGTAAGTGCTTCCTCCCTGACAAGAACATTGCATCTGGGGCCTAAGAAGCATCCTCACTTAAAATTTTATTTAAATAGGTAATTTTTTACCAAAAAAATACTGTTTTGACAAACCAATATTGTTTAATAACAATAATAATAATAATGTTGAATAAATCCTAACCGTTTACACCAATTTATTTCATATGAAAAATATGAATATATATATATTTAATTTCTGATCCGCTAGAAATACAGTAAAAACCAGCATCCATATTGTAAAATATCACTGCTAAAACAACTTAAATAACAGAGCCTTTGCGACTGTACCAAAGATACAAGGTAAGGAGCTTCACACTGTGACTAACTAATGTATACGCAGGTGACTGCAAGGCTATTGCAAGATAGTCTGTATTGCATTTGTCAAATCTCCCCATGCTTATTACACACTTTTGCTCTCCTGGATTTTTGGTTCACAAGGACATATATTCACCGAAAAATGCAGGAGGACATGGGTAAAGTCGCCACATTTTAGCACATGTCCCATGGCACTGAAGCTCCCTCTCGTTTCTGTCATAGCCCAGGCACGGAGCCCTCACGGGGAGGCAAAACCTGCAGTCTCCAAAGATGTTTCCTAACATCTTAGCATATGGGTGACCCAAAAGTAATGATCCGTGGAGGGTATTTGCAGGACCAGTTACCTAATTGCAAAACAATTAAGGTAAATTGAAATAGAATTGAGCGCTCATATTTTAATGAACGTTGTGATCACCCAGTGGAACCAAGTTTACCACATTATACGCTTAGAAAAAACAAGTTACAATTAATCTTTGCTTGACAAAGTTTTATCCTAAATTAGGTATTTCTTACTGAATAATTAATGTAAAATTACTGATATGGTATATGTTTATTTTGTTATAACATCATTATTTTCTCCAGTAATTGTGTTTCATTTGCAGCTACAGGGAGAAGTTGCGCTTTTCTGTGCATCTGAGTGTGTCTATGTGCACGCACCTGCATGAACCAGCTTAATTTACTCTTCTGTATTCATGCAATATGAATATAGACGATCAATTTTTGAAGGTGTCCTACTGATAAATAAGCTTCCCTCGGCATGATATGCTTTCATGTTAGGCAAGTTATTCAGTTGTTTTTCTCTCTCTCTCCTTCATGTTAGAATAAAATGCTGATGCATATTGGTTTATATAGATCTCATGAGAAGTTGAAAAGATGATTTAATATTTTCTATTTGCAGCAGAGGAAAAGGCTGAAAAAAAATGACAGCACTCAAGATTTCTTGCCCACTAGAATGAAAATCAGCAGAGTCAGTATGTATTATTTTGCTTGCTTTTCTTATTTTTTTAAAATTTATTTTTGCCTTTTGTATGACCACCCCGAATTGGAAGATAAACAATTCAAACTAAAAGCTCAACAACACAGACAACGTGATTTTTAACTTCAGAAACTAACTTAGACATCAGTAAAAATTAGATTGTCTGCAGTGCAACCAAATATTCAATTTATTGTCTTCTTCATCTTTATCTGTAGGGGGCAATACAAAATAAGAAATGCCTACTGCCTCATTTTCTTCTTATACAGTCAGAAAAGCTGGAAGAAAAAGATTCATTTTACCAAGTCAACGAGAAACCCAGTATGTGAATTATAGCCCTTCATTGTAGATCTTTATGTATGTAAACATAAAGGTCATACAAGTTATCAACTTGTAATCTACAAAACTGAATAAAGCAGTTGTCCTAATTTTCTGAGCTCTTCAGATTTCCCCATCTGAATGTTCTCCTTTTACCCTTTCCGATAGTTGCGTTATTTTCTGCCCTCCCTAACACAATATGCACGCCCACAAAGCACAGCAGAGAGGAAGGCTAGGGGTGCTCTGGAGGGAGAAGGTAACAAGCGATGAAGAAGTAGTCACTTCTTTTCACTGACAGAACATCCTACCCGAACTGAACAAAACAGGACCTAAATCTAAACAGCTTGTGTATAACTGTTGGCTAGACCACGTATTACGTATGGACTGGCTCACAAGAGTGCACATCTCTGCGCCAATGGACAAACAGGATGATGGAGAAAAAACTGTTAAAAACAGCTATTGAGAAAATGCTAGCACTTTACCTTGGTTTTGCTGGGGCTGGTGAAACTAAGAGAATTTGGAGCAGATGGTTTAGATGAAGCCACAGTCACAGGCCTCGTGCTGAGCAAGAGCAGAGGCAGCGCATTCAGGAAGGGCAGGGCAGCTAAGCTAAGCTTGAAGGCCCCCATAGAGATTTTGTACAAAATCTTTATATTCCAATCAATTATATCAGAAACCTTAAGAAACCAACTCCTGTGTTTCATAGAGATTGTCTGACAAACCGCTGTCGCTTTAATCATTAACATACAGACCAGGCACAAAGATGAAAGCTCCATGGTAATATCCCTGCAAGCCGGCATCGCTCCGGCATCACACCTGGAACGTGTAAAACCTCTTTCCTTGGCCCTTGAGTCCGGCAGAGCATCCCAGGCAGCTGGCCTAGGTCTCCTGTAATTCCAGGCAGGTGAACTCCTGCACAGCTCCTGCGCTCCTCGGCGCGGTCAGTTTTCCTCTCGGAGCAGTAAGACTCTCCGTAACCAGCTTTTCTGTAATTAGCAACAGCAGTATAGAGGCATTTTGTTTCTGAGTAGCATTTGCCACAGTTCGGAACAGACTTGCTGCCAAAAAGCTGTGCTGCTGCGTTCTTAACTTTGCTCTGCTGCCTGACCCAGGCAGAACCCCATGCACTAAATCTGCCCCAATCTTTCTCTGAGCCTCGCTGCACGTAGCCCAGAGGATTTTCTCTTTAATGTTTGTGCATGGCATGGCACATGAATATTAATAGGTGAGAAGAGGAAATATAATTCAGCTGCAAGATTCTTCATATTGATTTTGATTGTTCCAAGTGAAAATACAAAATGCAAACATGAAGCTACTGTAAACAATAACAGATAAAAGTTTATTAGGGGTTCATAGTAGCAAAAAAGATAACAACTGCATACACGAATTGAAACATCAAAAGTGACTTCAATTCCCACTCAAGCACAATGATATCCTCTAGCACAGGAAAAAAATGTAACTAAACTCACAGATTGAAGGAGTTGTGCATTGGTGTCAAGAATATATTTAGGATGCAGTACCCCTCAGAGGCTTTTTTGGTGTCATATGATATCAGATTCCAGTGCATGGTATGGCAAGCAGTATTTCTCTGTAGGGTTTTTGATGCCAGGATGCTCCTCAGTGGTTTATTAGCATAATTTGTTGTCCTTCCCTAAATTTAGTATGCGCCTGTTAGGAAGATATTCAACCAAGAATTCCTTCTCACCATCTACATATATGCATGCATATATGCACATATATGTTGACTCCATATCCTTCTTCCTTCATAATTATATTCTAGTTTAAACAAGATGTATCACAAAGGTCTACATACATGAACAAGGTCACCCCCCAAAAAACAGAAGCAAGGAATAACCGGGCAAATACATTCAAAGCTTTGAATTTTTCTAATGTGTTGAAATAAAAGATGGTTTGAGTTACTCCTGCTCAAACACCATATGGTTGCTCTTTGAAGATTCTTACAACTTTTTAGAATAAATAATTATACTTTGCAACAAAGGAAAGCATGGGCATGCACTACATAGTATTTAAAGGATGGGATTGGACCCATTGGATTGGATGGGATTGCGGCATTTTGGTTCATTTCTTTATTTGCCACATGTAGTCTGTGTAGCTGTGGATGAACCTTTCCACTGACCTTGCCTTCCACCGTATGTAAATCTATGACTGGCGTAGATTTTCTGAGAAAATAATTCACCGATGGCTGTATTTGGATACTTCACCAAGCATCTAGTTAGGTGAATACTTGAACAACAGGTTGGCTGTACAAAAACAAACAAACAAAACAAAACAAGCCCACAACAATCCTTTTTGTCTTTTTATAATATCCTATAAGGTAACATCTTTTGGAAAAGAGTTTAGGAGGCAAGGCAAGCTGAACTGCTTTCTTAAGTGTGAATTAGAAATCATTGGAAGCAATTGATTTTAGGCACTGGCAAATGAGCAAAAGTGGAAGGAAAATGTTCTATATTTATAATTTGTAGAATGATTCTTGTAAATTGTGAAAGGATTCAGTGACTGCTCGAAGATTCCGTTTTTTCCAAGTCACTATAAACCTGCTATTGAAGAATATGTTCCAGAAAGGAGCACTGCAGCTTATTTGCCATAGCTATAAAAAAACAAGAAGGGTTCAGCATAAAAACGCAAATAATACCCTGCAGTCTCCATAAGGAAGAGCGTGTTATTTTAGAAGCCAGAATGCAGTTGCTTAGCCTGTTACCTGCCATTCACCCGTCCCCGTCTCTGCACCGCCGGCGGTGCAGAGTTTGCCCCCAGCTGAGCGCTGTCCCTCGGAGCAGCAGAGCGGCTGCTCGCGCCCCCTTGGGTTACGGATTCCGTGGAGACGCGAGGCAAAGAGGCACGTGCTGCGGGGGCTGCTGCGGCTTCCCCGCGCACGGAGCACGGCCCGGCACGGCCGGCGCATCGGCGCTTCCCGCGGGAGAGCTGCTGTAATGAGCCCTTTGGGGCCAGAGTCACGCTGCTGCTCTCTCACAGATTAAAGCTCCAAGAGTTCGTGCCAGGACTGTTATCTTCCCGCACAAGTGGCAGCAGCAACAATTTCAACAGTGTGACTCCAGTAGGTTTAACATTAAGCACAGAGTTGTAGACGGGAATATTTCAGAGCAGCTATAGGGAAGCCACTACTCCATGTAGTGCACTTCCCAGTGCTTTTTCTCCGTTTCTCGCCAGTCTGTGAATACGCTTATGTTCCAGTAACTGAGGTGTCAGAGTATGGAAATGGCCACCAACAGCCCTCTTCACTGCATCATTCATCTTTCCTTATTCCCTTGAATAAGGGGAACAATAATAAGTAATTCAGAGGAGAAAAAAATGTCTTTCTACTAACAGGCATTTTAATTACTAAATAATCAAATCTAGTCATATTTATGCTCTTCATAAACCAAGAAAAAATGTTCATTCTGCTAATAATGACTCTGTGATCAGTAACGAATGTTGATTACATTTCTTTTGATGGTTTGTTAGAAGAAAACAGATCCTGTTCCAGACCTTTCGAAAGGCACGAGCTAATCTTTGATGTATTGACCCCTTTCCTTCTGATCTTTAGGAGACAACCTAGAACCTTAAAATTAATAAGCTTCCGATCATTCTTAGGACAATCAAAACTCATTTTTATACAGTATTTTTTCCTGTCCATTTTCTCATAGTGGTTGGCAAGCTTTTCCCTTCATGTTGCTCTCTCAGACTGGCTTCAAAGATTTGTATTGATTCAGCTCTGTTTCTTCAGATGAGTCTGAAGTCTGAAGGTCCAAGTACCTTTTTGTGTCTGTGATTAAGGAATCCTAAACACTACTTGTGAAGAGAGACAGGACTGAAATATGGAAAACAGTCCTGCCCCTTCAGAAGCAGCACAGATGCTAACCCTGCACAGAATTAGTAAAAAGCACTACGACCACAGAAACCCTAATGACATTAGCATGGGGAGGAAAGAAAGTATAAAAAAAAAAAAAAAGACAAATATTAAATAGAATCAACTGGAGAGAGATTGAGACCCATACACTCTTTAATTTTTAAGCCCAAAGTTTAGAGGCAATTAGGTCTAGAGGTCACTGTTCGATTACTTACATCTTACATGGAAAGTGCAAGCTACAGAATTCAAACCAAGGGTCAAGCACCATTGTACTTCAGCTATGATCAAACCCACTGCTTGGTTCAGGTACAAAAACATCACCAAACCCATGTTTCCCTCTAGAAATATAGAAAGAAATACATTCTAAAGGACAGGTTCTGCAGTCATTGCTCTTATTTTTGTATTTTACCTTTCAGAAAGGCTGCTCTTATGTCAGCTAAGGGGCACAGAGTACAGGTTAGAGATCAGATTGACAAGCCTGACTCTGAGATTACTCTGGTTGTATTTTAGTGCTCCTGTGTTAGAAGGGTTTCTCCAGACATATTTACAAATATATGAGTATGCTGTTATTGTTTTTTTTGTTTTGTTTTGTTTTAGATATTAACTAATTTCTCTTTCTGGTTTGCAGTCCATAATGGCACTAAACCTTCTATGTAGGAGAATGTGCTCTGCATGAGGAAGAAGGGATGACTGGCCTTAATGTTACTCTGCCCTCACAACTCTATCAGCCTGACACCTGCTCCCCACACCATGCACACCCCCATTTCACATATAACTGCTCCTAAATTCCCATTTAGTTTCAGATATAACTTACTCCACGTAGCAATTTAGCCCTCCTGGGAATGGGCGAGCTTCCAGTGTTGGTGGAAGAGCAGGTGCGCTGTGAGGTTAAGGCAAAGAGCAAACTTCACATGGACTGCCAAGCTTGGTGAAAGGCCCAAGCCATGCAGAAATGTTTTTCTCCATTTCCCCTCTTGACCGCAATTCCATAAGGCATCAGGCTGGTACTTTCTTCTAATAATGTTTGAGCTTTATGAAGTCAAAGGATTACATTGTGTCTGGATTATCTGTGTCAGCTCTTCCGCTTCTCAGTGTAAAAAGAATATGCTGTCAGAGACATAGAGAAATACAATCCATTTAACCTAGAGGTGGTGTGATCTTTAAAAGCAATGTATAACTCTGGGAGAATCAACAGAACACCATAGAAAATAATAGAAAATAAAGAGGGACGAAGCACTGGCATATCTTAAAACCAGGAATCTTAAGCTGAGCAATGTACCCAGGAAACATTTAAATTGCTGAGATCAAAATATGGACAGGAAAAGTTTAGTATTTAATCATAGAATGATTCTTTACAGTTGCAAAAGATCTGGTGTTGTGACGATTAGCTCACGCATTCTGACAGCCTTTCATTAAATATATATGTTCTTATTGCTAGCAGCTCTGTTTGACACACCAGAGTCAATGTTTTCATCAACAGAGCAGGATGAGGCTTATTCCAGAAAGCCTGGGCTATGGAGAATCGTGAAACTGGTTTGCATCTATGATTGATTTTAAAACGCATTTTCTGATGGTTTCCGTAAGTTTTCTCGCTCAGATGATCTTATTGCCCAAGCTTATTGAAACTGCTTCTGACAACACTAATTCATTAGTCTAACAGTGATATTTATTAACTAGCAGTTCGTGATTCCTGGTGAGGTCTCAAAAGACAATTGCATTAAAATGTTATTACTACCTAAATAAAAAAAATCTCCTGTCAAAACTATTTGCACAATATTTAAAGATGAGAATATGAGCTCTAGATGGATACATGCATTAATTACATAGACAAGACTGTTATTAGGGAAATTCTTTTTAAAAAAAATGCTAGAAGTAAACATAAGCAGAGAAGGAGAGACATGGCTCTTAGATTTGTAACTTTCCTTTTCTTTTATTATTTCACGCTTCTATTTTTTTTTTATTATTTGAACACTAGGATGATGCAAATCTAGTGGGAAATGGGTACATCTGCACACTGAAAGCCTTGCATGGAGAGCTGCTTCAGTTGAATAACTACTTACTGCAAGCACTGTGCAAGCATAGGTTTTCAAAGATACCATGCACAAGGCCCAGTGTTTTGAGGAACAATGTTCAAAATACCTAAAAAAAACCTTCTGTAACATCTGCCACATTTCAATCAGGGCTACTACGTAACTGGCCTTCTAATTTTCTGTTTGGAAATGTTGCCAGATGGAACTGGAGGCCTTTGGTCATTTCCCCAGGATTCCTGAATGATCAGCAACATACTCAGAGCAGTAGCTCGTGCTGAGAAGGCTGCAGATGTCCAGAAATCAGAGACAAATGGCCAATAGTCATGCGTATATCAAAAGCACATTGCAAGAATTCAGAATGTTCCTCCTGGGAGAGCACGTTCTTCACTAGCCCCTGCAGTGGTATTCTGGCTGTTCTTTAACTTTCTTTAACAAGTCTTGTCTTTGGAGTTCCATAAATGAGTTACCTATAATAACGCTTCAAAATAATTAATATTTGCAGGACATCCCATGGTTTCCCATATCATCTGGCAATAAATATCAGTAAATAAACTTTGCTGATACCTATCGTGAATGCACAGAGATACTTTAGAAGTAACTTGAACATTCATCCATTAAACAAGTTGTATCAAGTTTAACAATTCATTTCCAGACTCAAATGTGACTGTGTTAGCCTAAAAGGGAAAAGCTAAAATTCCTTTTGGCTTCCTTTTGTTTTCTCCTTTATAAATGATCTCATACTATCCTATAACTCTTCAAATTCTCTTTAAAGAAAGAGAGTTCCTAGTTCATTTAAATGATCTTCAGATCATGCTGAATGCATGAAAGTTATTATAAAGTTGCTTCTCTAAGCAGGTTGTCTGACTACCAAACTGTCAAAGTTAGAGGGAATTTTCAAGGACACACCAATTTTCCCATACTTTAATTTGTCCTTTTATAGAGGTAAGTAATATGATGGACAGGTGCATAGCGGATTAATTTCCTAATGACAAACGAAAGTGGCTGAAGATCAGTAATGGGTGAAGTGATCGTGATATAAAACCCGTACCAGCAGAACAGTAGACTTATATGACCTAACAGGTCATTCCCATTTCTGATGTCCAGAACTATGTTATAGAGTCAGTAAATCAATGTAATACCCTTCTAAAAAGGAAATTTTATAGATATAGATATAGATGTGATTAATTATATATAATGTCTACAATATATTTGGTAGAACTTGCATGGTATTGCTGCCTGTTACTAGATATGCCTGCCTGTCAGTAATTTTCATTCAGTGCAATGGATAATCCAAACAGCTAATCCAATAGCTTTTAAAACAAGTGATTATTTACTTAACTGGAGATATAAAAGACTGTGGTTGAAGCTGAAGGTCATAATTTCCTCACTTTTTATTATGTGGTTTAGATAATGGCCTGTTATGTGATTAAGTGTGTGTAGCTAAAGTATATCATCATATGCCTTTTTTCTGGGGTTCTGACGTCGTGCATTTTTGTATATGCTGCTAATGAGTCATTTTACTTTCTGTAAAAAGACCGTTGATGCCCTGCCCTTTTATAACATGAGAAGACCAGACACTTGTTGCTCAAATGATGGGGCAAAGGAAATTCAACAAAATGCTTCCGCTCTCTTCTTCTGCATATAACAGTGTGCAGGTACAAGAGACTGACATACCTTTTCTCTCTGCCTTTTGCAACATTCACATACGTAAAACAAAACACAAGATAAGCATCGTTGTTTGATGCTTTGAAGCTGAGGAAGCATAAAACCAGAAAACAGGCATGACTTTTCAGCATTAATCAAAGCATTCCAGTGTGATTTTCTGGAACCTCTTCGCAATAGGTCCCTACAGCAATGAGGCAAAGTGCTTCCAGAGTGCAGATCCTCACAGGGAGGGCCGTGGCTAGGTAATTTATTAATATAATCCAGCCAGAGGGAGAAAATGATCTATCTCCACACTGGTGAGCCAAGTCATGGGAAGATGATAATGTTGCTTTCTGTCGTGCTGACAGAGGAATTTGATGAAATGAGCAAAGGGCATTCTAGCACATGGAGGACACTCCCAGGTAGAAATTCACTCCAGGATTAGAGTAACCACTAAATTCCTCTGAAGTGCTAAGCTTGCTGAAGTTATTAATGCAGCAATGCCATTATCTTCCACCCGCCAACGATCAAAGGAGTTGACTTCGTTAAAGAAAAACTGCCACTTGTAGCAGCGGTGGGGGAAGTGGTGGGCCTCTGCTCCTCATGAATGATGGCCAAGGTGACATCCAAAGGCTTTCGGAGGTTTGTGAAGATAGTACGGAGCAAAATATTTGTGTGAATTTGAAGGGCATTATTTTACTGTGCAATAGTTCCCTTGCATTCACCAAACCTTGGCCAACAGTTTAACAGGCATTCCCTGATCCCTTAAGGTAGGTACTTTCATCGCCAATTATGCTTCTCCACAGTTTATTAATGAAAGAACGGGTGGATAATTCTTCACAGAAAGTCACATTTCCAAAAGCATTGCTATGACAACAGACTATTTTAGGTGAACTCATTAAACTTTTACTACTCAAAACTAAACTAAACCTCTAATATTGCAGCAATGAGTCTATAAATTGTGCTTATTCAGGGCTATCTTGGGAGTGGATGATATTTTGGAAGGATGCTGAGAGGAGATGCACACCAAACACCAAGTGCCATTCAGTGCTTGTTACCTGCTCTCGGAGTGAAGAAGGGACGAGGAAGGGATTATCCCTGAGATGGCCTCTTGAGACTACTGATGGGTTTGTGAAATGTCTGTAGCATCGATTGATTAAGGCTATTGAGAAAATATACCAAAATACATACGACTATTACTTCACTATCAAAAGGGGCAAAAAACACCACAGTCAAGGCATGAGTATTATTTCATTATTGTTCTTACTTCACATTAGCTAAATTAAGTAGCAAAGAAATTATCATTAAAGTGCTGACTTTGGACAACCACTAAAGATAAAACCCTTGTGCCAGTCTGTTGTGCATGTGAGCTGCAAATTACTATACTGATTTACAGTCACACACTTCCACTTCCATTCATCCCTTCACTCTAGTGATCCTTTCTAGGTGATTTAGGAATGTAATTACCCTTTAGAAGTACAGACTTATTTTTCAAGATCAGGTAGCTACACATAAATACAACTAGATGTCTATTGTGGCACTTAAGGAGGCCTAAACTTGAGAATTTAGGCACCTGGAGTGTCAGTGTGTGCTCTCGGAGACAGGACAAGCAACTCACATTATTCCACAAAGGCCCAAGTTATGAAGTCAAGGTACAAATGGCAACTTCCCAGATACACTGGCACCACTGTGGCAAAAATGGTGTACTAAATTCTATTCTGCAGAATGCAAAAACAGGTATTTATTTTTCTCTATCAGACACCATGAGTCTCCAAAAGTATATTTCTCTTTGTAATGCTTTGGACATTCCTGAAATGAGAATAAACTTTTTAGGCAGAGAAAATTGTGTGTTTTCTTAAGCTATATCATGCTCTACTACCTTGTTCCTCCTGCTGATTGAGAATGTTGTAGGGAAATACTTTTGGCTTCCTCAGTAGAAACGTTTCTTTGCTGGGCAGGTGTTTCCAAAAGTTGTTTGTACCAACCTGGGTGATGCTTTTATCTGTGTGTGTCTGTGTGTGTAAGTGTATATGCATAGATGTATACATACATACACACACAATGCACTGCATAAAAATATCATGAAAGCATGCTTTGAATCAGGATTCCTACAGCAGATTTTCATTGTATATTACATCTTCTCATCTCTGTGAATGACTAGTTTATTTCTCCTTGGGCCCCACAGGAAAATTTCCATTCACTCTGCCATCTCATCCTGGTATGTATTTTATTTTAAGAAGAATTCTTATATCTTTGTTTGTAGAAATCAACATTACTGAATGAAGATTTTTTTTTTAAATGCAAGAACTCATCAACTCAGAAAATTCGTGGTGAATATAATTAATTTCCATTCACCACGCTTTTAATTAATGTTACATTATTGCTCTTCCGGTCTTTGCTATTTTTCTTTATTTTCTTTGCCTATAACTTCTCTCTCATCCTGTGTGGAATTTCATTTTCAAATACAGTTTTGCTAATCCCATCATGCACCATACATTTTGATTCATACATTGAAGACTGATTTAAAAATAAATAGGCTTATCACACTTAAGCAACTACATCAAAGCTTCTATAATACTTTACTATCCAACTCTGGAAGAATATGACATTCTGAAAGTCATTTTTATTTCTCACAGGATATTTAGCTGTATTTCCTCCCCACCCCGATTCAAATTCTCTGTCATCCAAAGTCTCACAGGAAATCTATAGTAGAATCAGGAATTAAATTCTTTCTTTCACCGCTTTGGTTCAGAAACATTCTTTTTTCAGAGCACGTTGCTATGTTACCATTACCATTTTAGAAAAAAAAAAACAGTAACTTTACCGAGATCCCATACAAGCACACATTCTTATTGCTTCCTAACTTCTAAATTTTCAATCTCTATTTACCCTTCTTTCCATTTATTTTATTTATTGCTTCACACTCTAAGCTCTTTCAAGTGGATATTAGCTCCGTGCAGACATGGGCAACCTCTAGCATAAAGGACTCCAATCTGAATTTGACCTTCTAGGTGCTCCTGTAGCATAATAATAAACATTACCAAATTCTTCCATCCCTTTGACTGTCTGCCATTCCCAGACAATGGCTGGTTATGGATTGAACAGAATTGCAGCATCAATTCCACCCCTGCAGTTTAGAGTCTATCAACTCTTCAAATTCTTTAGCAGATAATGTCTGGGAAGATTATGCTCTTTAGTGCTCAGTGCACAGAACCTGAGATTCCATTTTTCTGGATTAAGAACAGCCTGGACTGTACAGCATGGATGACTTGCACACTCGACACACAGACAAGAAGACAGTTTCTCATTTTGGATTTTGAAGTTGTATAACCAAAAAGCACTTGATTTTTTCTTTGATACTTTTGAATATATGGCAATACGGAATTTTTGTTCTTTTCTGAAAACTAAAACAAATTCCTAAAACAAAAGGAATTTCTCAGCTATTATTTCATTCTTAGTTCTTAACCACCTGAAAACGAGGCCTTATAGTCTTTGCAAAAACAGAGAAAAGTATTTAAATACACACAACCTCAAGACATAAACCGAAAAGGATACCTTATCACTCCGCAGCTGTTGCAAAAATGTTAAAAATTGAAAAAAAAAAAGGAAAAAAAAACATATTAAAAAAGGTTAGGAAATAGATTTGAACTTCATAGTGACCCCAAAGAGACAAGCAAGAATACCAGTGCTGAAGTGTTTGCTGAGCTAGAAGGATCAAAATGCTTCAGCAAATTGGATTAATGAGCAAGGTTTTGACAAGTTCTCATGGACACAAGGTACGTTAAGATTTGTAGTCTCAACATCATTTGGCAAATACTCATCTTGTGATTACTTTTCAGAACATGCTCAGCATCAAAAACATTTCATCATTCCAAGCTGCAAATGTTAGGAAGTTATTCCAGGAGGAAAATTGTATTTCGATGATTTAAAAATTGGCAAAAGTTACAGCACCAAGTAGCAGAAATGGCTATTAAAAAAATAGAAAAGAGTAAAGGGAACAGTGAGGAAAGATAACCAGTTAAGCTTAACAAAGCCAAGACTTCTGAAGTGCTCACCTGAAAACACAAAACCCAATTCTTTCAATCCTGTGATGGAGCCAGACCTAGAACATCAAAAATGTATTGTGACTTCTTGTTTTTTTTAAGGACAAATTACATAACCTAAGATGAAATGTGAGGAGTGCAGGAAAGGGAAGAGTCAGTAATACAAACATATTGAGCTTTTATGGTAGACAAAACTAATTACTCATTCTGCCACTGTTCTACCTGAAGTCGATGCATGGAGGTGTGTGCAACTCTATTAATTATTTGGACACAGCTGTAACTCTGATTTTCCATATAGTCAACAAAGAAACTTGGCACTATTAACTGCCCTTGACATCATTTTGTATTGTAAACTACTGCAAGAGAGCATTTTGTTGATGACGATAATGAATGTGGAACATGCTACTCACTACTCAGATCAGCAAACACAGAAAAAAAAAGTTTTGGTTTGAACTCAAACTTAACTTTTCAGATTCCGTTACTGATCACAAACTTAAAAATGTAAAAATCAGACAGAAGTTCTGTTATTGTGTTTTATGATGAAGCCTTATAACAGTGCTTTAAAATAGCATTTGGATTGTCTGATCCATCAAAAAGTATTTTTTTTCAAATGGACTTAATAATGCCAACAGTAAAACTCCTAAAAAGACATGTAAAGTTCTGTATACCTCTAAAAAAATGGTGTCTAGAAGCACCATATCTTGTGGTGTGCAAGCCGACACCAGGTTAACAGACAACAGTAATGCCAGTCCCGCAATTTTGTCTTTCAGTGCATTGCAAATAAAAGATTCAGCCCATACATGTACCTGAACAGACAGGACTGAAGAATCCCCACTCTGAATTTCTTCTACTGGTATTTGAGAATTGCATTTATCTCCCAAGTTTCAGAAAATAAAAAAAAAGGGGGGGGGATAGTAATTATAACACATATTTATGTAGCATGAACAAACTGTGAAGTTCCAAGAATTAATTTAGCCACGCGTAAGTCTGGACTATTTCTCTGTTAACTTGGACGTGACATTGGACTTAAGAGGATTTAAAATAGCAAAGATTGCTCATTTAAGGCACTGCAACTCGGTTCATACGACTCCAGAGCAGAAGCTGTTTGTCCATTTGTCAACGCAAAAATGTAGTCGCTTGTCTGAGCAGCACATGAAAATTCATGCAACTTGGTCACAATAACAAGGAAAAATATGATTCTCTTTACAGATTATTTCTATTATGGTGAGGCCCAGACATTCGGAATTTGAAAGACCATTCAGGCACCAGAGATGCATTCCCAGCTTTGTAAGAGCTACTTCTAGAGGAGGAGGCTACTTCTGGTTAGCTTCTGGATGGTCAGCAGCCCTGAAATATTGCCCCTGTGCATCATATTCCTCAGATCATAGAATCACAGAACCATTAGGGTTGGAAATGACCTTCGAGATCATCGAGTCCAACTACAAATCTCCAGACCACAGATGTCCAGATGAACTCAGCACGGCCCAGTTGTTCTCCCCAGGGCACATACAGTAGGTGTGAGAAGGACTTGCAGCCTCCGTGTTTGCCCCTGCTGCAGGACAGTGCCACTGTCCTGCTGACTTCTGGTATTGTGGAAATTTCAGTTTAACATGAATATGCCCTCAGAAATTAAGGGAGACTACTTTATATGAGAGGCTTTAAAAATTGTAGACCTCTTAAGAACCACAACTCTCAGACAGAGACAATAGCTATTTGGTATCCTACTGTTATTCATATTAAGAGATTATCTCATTTTATTCTGTGAAGATGTCGCTCTCAGATTCAAATAACTGTTCTCAGTTTGGTACAAAATGTGGAGTGGAGCACCACATTGCTCTGGTGACATAATATTTGCTCTGGTAAACCGGTTCCCACCCTTTTGTGTGCTTTGCTGTTTGTATATTTATCTTTCTCTCTCCGTAGCCCACCGTTTGCACTGTGCATGTTACCAAATACCTAAGCATTTGTTACATGCCTAGGACTTTTAGAAGCATATTAAAAACAAACTGAATTTCCCCAGATGGCAGTATAGCTGTAATTAAGTAAAAACTGCTATTCCCAAGGTATGCTCATTTCTGCTAATATGAGTTCTGCATACTCAAGCAGGTTAACAAACAATCAGATTGACTTTTGCTTCTCTGGAACAGCAAGGCTAAATCTTCACGGGAGGTAAAGCAAGGAAAGCTCATGGAAAAAGAATCAAACAGTACGGGTTTATGCAAGTTGAACACGTTCCCTATATAATTATTTGACAAAATAGTAATAATAAAAGAATTATGAGAAGATTACTTGGGAAATTTATCAACATAAAAAGATTTGGTGTTGATATTTTCAAGAATAAAAGCAGATTTAATCCTGTGTTTCCAAATCAGAGACATTTCATAAGAGAAGAAATAAAAGGAACAGTTCATGTATGAACACCTGAGTATATGAATGAAAATACATTATATGATTTCACATCAGTACATGGCTAAACATTTTTATTTCCCACATGCAAAAAAGGTGGATCTGCTACCTTTACTGTTTAAAGATCAGAGCACATTTCCATTGTACTTTGTGTCTATATGCATTATACATATCCAGAGTCCCACTTTTAGACTTACGTGACTCATTTTGTTTTGAAGTTGCCTATTTATTGTTGTAGCTGGAAGTTGTTTTCTGCGCCTGAGGAACATTAGTTTCTTATATAAAGCAAACCTCATGTTTTCTTAGCATACATAACATGGTCATTACTCCTAAATGACACAAATTGCTTATTAATGAGGCCAAAAAATACCCTTCAAAACACAGTAAATGCAGTTTAGATTGGTCCCTTTGTAAAAATAATGAAGAAATAATCACAATATAGCCATTCATGTAATTTAATTGGGTGATTCACTGATCTTCTAGAATCTTATGGCATAACATTATGTTTTGCAGCTACATCTGTTGTCATTTATCTAACTCCCACTGAAGTGTGTGGAAAGAATCCTCCTCAGTTTCACTGGAAATCTGAGCTGATTTCTGTTGATTTCTGTAAGAATTGGATTATTTCCCTGGCAACATGCACAGTGGAATGCAAGAATGAAGTTACTCAGTGTTTCAGGGGTTTTATAATGAACACCCATCTTCCATTTGGTCATAATCATAAAAAAGAAATGAAATTCTGCTCAAATCATGCATTCCTGCAAAAGAACATGAAATTCAGGTAGCTGATCTTGAGGTGGGGAATAACTCTGGGATAATGTCTATGCTGTTGCATGTAAAGGCATATTTATAAATTCCTTGTGGAAATAGACCTTAAATCTGCACTCCCTCACATCAGGTCAATATTGAAGATGTATATCGAAAATATTCCTGATGCACAAGAAGCTGGGAACCATTTCCTAGGGAACTGAGCATCCAGGAACATTTTTTGCCTGTTACACATTTAGCACATTTTCACTTGAAAGGTAGTGTCGAATTCTGTACATTTCTGATGTGTAACTTTTTCACTGCAATTTTGCAGCATTTGCATTAGTAGAGCACCAGATTATTCTAATCATGTTTAAGTATCTCATTTATTTGTTACTGGAGAACTAAGCAATTATGAACTACTGGGAAACATCTGCACTATCAGAAATTGCATATGGAATTGTCTTGGGTTTGTTCTTTATTGCATACAGTGTTCCTCGCAGAACACACTCTTTTGCAGTCAAGGAGAGGCTACATTTTTTTCCAGTCATTATTCAAATTTCTTTTTTTTAAAATGTATTTCAGAGGAAGTTACATTTTTGGTATTCCAGAACGGAGGCACTGTCCTCTTTCATTAGGACAGCGTTATTCTGGACAAAAATACTGTCAGAAATACTGGGTGGTTGTGTTTATGAACTATTTTTTAGAATCAGCCTCCTAGTGCTTGGCCTAAAAAGATCTTCTAACAGCAAAGGCCAGTTCCGCTATTTCTCTCCTCATAAAAAGAGAAATGAAGAGAGTGTATTTAAAGGAGGAAGCAGAGGAGAAAAGATAACATAGCAAGAAGATATGCAACAGTAAATAATAAAAGGAAGCCTGGGCAACAGAAGAGCCTCAGTTAAGAGAAACAACCCGTTTAGCTTTCCCCCTTCTCAGTCAATTCTCCTTTATTCATGCCATCCTACTTCGTCCAGTGTCAAAGCCATCAGCGTGGGCACAGTGCGTAGCCAAGCTTAGAAAAGTAGGAGTTTTAAGCATAGCTTAGAGAATAGTCACAGAAACAGTATATAAAAATGGATAGCAGACAGTATTTGTGCCAGAAAGCTAAATATTCTAAGAGTTCTAGGTATCAATTCAAACAAGAGAACACCAGTGCTTAATGTGGCTGAACTCCCCCTATTCCCTCTATATTCCCCTTGTAGTGAATGGCTAGCAAGCAATAAATAGTCCAGGAATTATTTCAAAGTAACATGGATGTATGTTATTTTTTATATTCCTTTACAAATATTATATTGAAGGCTATATCCAGTAACAGTTTGGAGAGGAGAGATGCAAGGAAAAACAGAGACTATTTTGGCTGCTGTTAATGAAGAAAGCCACAGTGTTCTGATCCATCCCACCTACTCCTAGATGTCCGGCAAGTCCATACTTGAAAATTATCGGGAACGGAACATCTATTCCCTCGTTCCGTTAATTCAAGACTATCTGAAGTCTGTCTAAGTAGTGATTGTTTATTAAAGGCTGTTTATTATTTCTTTATTTATTGCTTGTTTGTTTGTTTGTTTTCCCTGCTACCTCACTGATTTAGGTCCTTTCAGAAAACGGAGACTTGTGCAAAGTGAACAGACCAAGTACATCTCCTGGTGAGAATCAGGTTTTCAACATATTATGGATTTTGCTACTCCTAATCAATGCTGCACAGCCCTGGTTCTAAAAGCATTTTAGCATCCAGTGTTCTTGAAAACAGAATAGAGATTTTGTCATAAACTTTATCACAGAGTTCACTCCTCCCAGCTTTGAAGAGAGTTGAAAAATGCGATTTTGTTTCTTTTAATAAGTATTTGGTTGGCACGGACCTTGCTCCTGAGTACTTGCCTTACTACAGGGACTTGCTCTTTATTTTCTCTTTCTTTGTCCCACTGGAAATAAAAATCAAAATGAAACCCAGAGTAAAACACCTGACAGCTTAATTTCAGTGCTTCTCTGTTCTGGTAGGCAATAGACTTACACAAATATATAGCCAAATATGTATAATCTAGAGTTTAAACACTAGAAAATAATTTGGCACATGAGTGAGTTTAGGTAAACAGGTAATTTCATATACTGGACTTTATTATGGCTGCCTGAGTAAGCAAATATATCTGCTGGCAGGCTTGAAGGATTACGTTATGCATCTTTAATGGAAGAGACTAAAATTCTCAAAGTTTAGAAACTTTAATGTGGTCTGAAGTTCTCAGATCTGCATAATGCCAATCCATCACATCCACAAAGTATCTCTTCAAGCAGAGAAGCAAACAATTTTCAATAAACAGCATAAACCCACTGACTTTTAGCATATGCAACATCTGCAGTGTGATAAAGCATCATAAACTTCTGCAGTCTATGAAAATTTGCCCAGAATACCAGAAAAAAAAGGGGGAAAACTTAACTAAATCTCTAACAAGCGTTTGGTGCGGCCTTTCATCTGAAAGGCAGGGGTGAGAAATCAGATCTCGTATTTCCTGTCTGACAGTACCTTTTTCATTAATTTGTTCTGTTTGTGAAAGCAACATAGCTGCATACGAGGATCTCAAACTGGTCAGCACATTAATGTCTCCTCTCCAGCAGAGCCCAGGCTTCCCTATAGAGTGTCTGGGTTGCCTACTGTTCGGAGAACTGTTGAGCTTCATGCAAGCATGAGCGTTTTCATTCACACAGGACAGACATGTTTCCATTCATACAAACACTCCTATGAATTTTTAGGCTATCACTGTCCAACAGAAAGGAAGAAGATGCTTCCTCTTACCCTCATGCCCACCCAGAAATCATCAACTACACAACCACTTGTACTTAAACAGCTACTCTGGAGCCCTTTTATCCCTCTTAATCCAGGATCATTTCAGTCTCTGAAGAATCCTTCAGTTGAGAGATGAGCCCTCATGAACCCTAGCTCATTTACCCAGGAATTAAGGAGGATTATTCACTTTAATTGCAATTTTTATCCCTGCCTTTTGCAACAGATTGGCCTATAAAACTTCAAGGACTTAGAAAACTTTGTAAACTTTTTGTCTTCAGTGGGAAAGAATTTTACTATAGTCCCAAGTTCAAGAAAAGTTGTGTATGTTGAAGATCTCTATTCTTTTGAACAGATTATGTGCTCCCATATCATGGGTCAGATTTTATATTTAAGTTTGAATGATGGTGGACTGCATTTGTACCAGATTACACTCAGCTGGCATGTAGCTCAGAGACATTTCAATAAATACATAACATAACATGCCCTTTTAGTCGTTATTTAAATAAAATCTGTCATCTTTGATGACAAGCCAAAAAGCCACCATCTTGAAAATATTTTCATTTCCGTAAAATGAGACCTTAATATAGCAACTTGTATTGTATTGCCTCATAACTAAATTTTAGATCTAATTCTAGGTTTTCCCTCAAAATCTCAAGAGTTTTTGTTATCATTAAGAACAGACTTTCCCTATCTTTATCAAAACAGAGGAAGCATTGTACAAGAAAGTCCAGTTAGTTCAGCATAAAAATCTGACTTCTTTGACCTATTTCAATGGAAAACTGAGCCATAAGCATAGCTGAATCAGGTTCTGCTGCTAACATTCTGAGTATATCTTAGTGAATAATTGCAACGAATCATTTCCATAATTAAAAAGCTTTTCCTGTAAGCAGACCACATTTTCTCAAAGATATTCATAATTACTTGAATTTGTTCTATAATTTGTTATGTGAATCAAATAATGAATTCCCCCTAAGTGGATATCATTTGATATATCCACACACGCCTCCTTCCTTTTGATTTGCTGGGTAAGCAACATGGTAGTGTCAGCTTCTTCACTGGTAGACAATATAGATAATCTTAGCCATACGTGAAACTTTGAAATTATTTTTTCATGAACATTAATGTCGCTGCTGATCTAGCTCTCACCTCCTCATGTGAAATGAAAGGGATATTATTTTGTCAGATGAAAAACTCTGGTGAAAAATATTCTCAGAAATACATTAGTCATGTTTATTTGGGACCAGATTGACATAATGAATTTTTCATACAGTTCTATCTCCATACCTGAAATCTTAGCTCAATCAATAAAGCAAACATAGGCTTTAGGTTTTCAAAAGGGAAAAGTTATAGCCATTTTTGCTATTTTTTTTTTTTTTTCAGCGGGACAAGAATAGTTAACCAAACTAACAGGAGGATAAGAAAAATTATCCCCACCTGTTTCCCAATCTGTCCTTCTCCCATCATGTGTATATTTGCATCCTAAAATGTATATTGAACCAATGGGCCTCAAAAGGCTCCTATTGTTTTCAGAATGAGTGTACATTACTGAAAAAAATAAAGCCAGGTCATAGTGAATATAATACACTCTTAGCTTTTTGGTGGGACTGCAACCCCCAAGGGAAAACTTTAAATTTAAATTAAAAAATTTAAATTAAACCACAATAGCGTCGGTGGTTCAACATCACACAATCTCTTCTCCCCATCAAATTTAGCTTCATGGCTATTATGAGAAGCCTGTGAAGTCTCAAAACTACAATCTCCTTGCAGGCTTGAGAAAACATAATACAAACTACACATTTTCCTAATATTTCAACCGTATCTTTTTCTTTCATCATTATCTGGAATGCAAAAGAATCTCCTCCTCCTATTTGCTGAAAGCACATTGCTCTGTCATTTCAAAGACTTAACTGTTTGTTTTCTTAGCTTACCACGCTTATCACACATAAGAAATTTTATTTATATTTTCTTTGCCAATAAGATTTTTTTTTCTGCTTTGATATAGGCTCATACTGTGCAACTAAACAATGAACTGAGAATCAATGACTTCACAACATTGCTCATTTACAGAAATCAGTCTTCAAATTCAAGTTCAGGGACTAAATTATTCAGAACACTCTCTGCTCACTTGTCACTCTCCAGAAAAAGATAAAATAACCTTTTTTTTTTTTCTCTTTCACCTTTCCAGTTCACATAAATGGGCTTAGATTTTTAACTGCAAAAAGATTTCAGTAGCATTCAGTTTGATTTTCAGAGGTCCCAGTCTGGTTCCAGGCTTCAATATTTTGAGGATTAAAACCTCTACCTCTATACAATGCCAACATTGTTCATGTATAAAGCATATAGTGCTCTCTCTGGTGAAGCTGTGAGCTGGTTAACATAAAGCAACTACTTTTAAACAATAATGCACTACAGTGCTCAGGTAATAAGCACTTTATTACATCAAAGCTATTCTCAACTTGCCATGCAGAAATCATTCATAGGTTGATACTTAGGCGCTTCCTTTTTAAAAGCTTCCTGCAAAGCCCTGAACCAACCAACCAACTGAATAAACAAACAAACAAACAAAAAATAAAAAAGCATAATCCATCCTGTATTGTGCTTTACCATAACCATAACAGTGACATTCTGCTTAGCAGAATCTCAGCTGTGCTTCCCAGTGCTGAAAGACCACTCTATTTTCCTTATTTCTAATGTCTTCTTTTATCAGAAACGGGCTGCTTAATTCCAAGTAATTTCATTATTGGTTGTTCTGGTCTGTATCAACTAACTTATAAAGGAGACCCCTTCTCAAACCCTTCTGGGGTGATTTGGTGACATTTCATAAAGGCAAAGAAAAAATTCATACTCTGAATCCTGGCCATGAGCTCTGAGGACTCCTCTACTCTCAAGTCACTTAACAGTTTCAATAGCAGCAAGTCACAAAAATAACTTGTTTCAATTGCTTTCACCCTTCAGACTGTTCTTTAAGGGGTGAACTCCCAAACACAAAGGAGAGAATTAAAGCATTAATACGGAATTAATTACTATATGATATCTCTTCAAGGTTAAGCCTGAGTGAAAGGTATCTGCTCAATCTTCTCTCTGCTTCTGGTATTGTATGCTCCCTAGTCATTGGTTCTTGGCTGAACTTCTTTGGCACAACAAGTAATGGCAAATGGTGCCATGAAGGAAAGAAAAACTTCACATCTGGGATTACAGACCTGTGGCTATCTGGACTTGACTGGAACTTCCAGGTTCAGTTTCAGGTCCCAGCTCTTCCAGAGACTCATGTGATGCTACAGAGTCAGGCAGCCCTTTGAGAAAGTGATGAGAATTCAAAAACCTCTGAAATTGCTGAGTCCTCAAACCTCAGTTTCTGCAACTCTGTTCCTACTCAAAGTGAAAATGGAGATACAGACGTGTGAGGAGACTGCAGTAAGACTGACAGGAATTCAGACATCACAGTAGCGAAGTAAGTAAAAATAGCTTCAGTTGCAGAAGGCACTTGGCCTTCTCATTGGCCAAGCAGCGCATTTCAGCTTCCTCTTTATGCTACAGTACTTCTTCAATGATACTGCAGTGAAGAAAATTACCGTGGTGAGTTGATTATACCGTATGGTGTTTTGTTTCTAAATGAAGACGTTTGGATTGCCAGCTCAAAGCCGTGCAGTTCTGCTAAAATTCCACAGCCAACTACAGCCGCGCATTTGCAGAGATCTCTTTCCAGACTGAGTGAATGATTGATTATTTATACTACAGTAGTGCCTTGAAACACAACTAAAAGGTCTATACCTTGCTTTAGGAGCTACTGCATAAATGATGTATGTCTCCCAAAATGCTAGTAGTGTCACAAAAGACTTTCTAGTAAGTGTTGGTCAGGGGGACAGAAAGCAAGCCTGATTATGAATTGAGTCCCAAAATCCCACCTGATAATGAAGATCATGGTTCTAAAATATAAGCATCATTCTGTATTAAATAGTTTGGTACTTTGTCCTTATTAGCAGAATATCTAAGCACTTTGAAATTCTGCATTAATCTGTTAAAATCCATTAGAAATGAACTATGAGAAGAGTGTTACTAAAGCTGCATGATGTTGACTTAGATTAATTTGTAGTGTGATTTGTATTTGAAAAACAGAAAGCAACTGTGGATCTAAGGATGAACTATTTTAATTCCTGCACTGGTTTTCAAAGGGACCTTTCCAAATTGGAACATTAGAAATTGTTCAAAAATTCTACAGGAGGATACAAAATACAGGCATTTATAGATCTGATTTTCTGAAGCACTGCTATGGCCACAGAGCAAGCTAATTTCTTTGCTACTGCTTACACATAACTTAGTTACAAGAGTTTCCACTGTTTTTGAGTTAATTTCTATGGTTGTGGTGCTATGTTTATTAGTAAATACCTGGTCTTAATAAGATTAGACCAGAAATTTTCACTAAAACAAAAGGTAACAATGGTCTGCAAGTGCAGCTTTAATTTGTTCTTCTAAATAGATTAATAATACAAAGACATAATTAATTTCTGTATTTAATTCAAATAGGGTAATGTCATTATCCTGGCTTCCTCATGACTCAATATCAATCAAAAAATATACTAAAAAGGAAACACTGCAAGTTTTCAGGAAATGTCATAATTTCACAATATAACTGAATGTGGATGTCCTCTTCCAAACCAGTTATAATATCCTATTTAAATTGGAGGAGCTAGGCTGCATGAAGGTCAAGAAAAAAAGAGTCAAAGAACTCATTGACTCCGCACAATCGACATTATGCCCTAAAGGGAGAAATGCCACCCTTCCACGGGTAGAAATCTAACTTACTCAGGATTGCTCACAAGAAGATTAAGTTATTCAATTCTGCTAAGTACATTTATTTAAACTGAGTGAGCTTTACCTCTTTACCGTTATGGCTTACTGTCTTCAATTTCTTAGATTTAGTTACAGTTTGATTTTTCTGTTTCAGACATTCATAAGCGTTTTCTCTCTTTCTCTCTCACCTCCAATATATAGAAGAGCAGGTTTAACAGGAATGTACATTCACATAACCTTCTGGATAGGTCAAAGGAGAAAAGTAGTTCTCTCTTAGAGGGTAGGATATGTGATCTGAATCACCAGAAACTGAACTCAGGACTCTTACAGTATGGAGAGGAACCCTTGAGCTGTTGTATATAAAAAGGAAGGCTAGCATCCCATGATCATCACTCCCTGCATTTTGCACAGGTTTGTCCATTACTCTCACCTAGCAGGTTTACCGCTTGACGACACCGACGGACCTAGCCTATAAGATCTTACCAAGACTCATAAGAGACACCAAGTTGGTCTTTACTGTAACAACGAATCCAGCCCAACAGGAAGAGAACTCCAGATAACTGGAATAAAACTGCACGTGCCAATGAACTAAGGGCATTCTAGGTTGGAACTGAACTGGAATTTGGAGGACTGAGCGTTTCAGTTTAGGTGGTGTAAGGGACATCACCTATTTAGAAACTTGAAAATATCATTGGATCTAAAGTCAGAGGGCAAAGATGACAGGACTTAAGAAACTAAGTACAGTAATTAATAAAACCTTTCATGTCCAGTGTCCCTAAATAGATGTCTGTGAACCTAAAAGTGACATTGTAATTTTGAGAGAAATGGCAAAGTAGGTTTGTAATCTACATGACTCAGATGTAGATTCTCAAGTAGGCAAAAAGTACTTAAAGCATACTACAGCATTCCAGTAGCTGATGTTAAATTACATTGAGCTGTACATAGTTGTGACTACACTACTATTGGTACACGAATAAGTGATTCTCAAGCACTTGTATCATGAATTGGAGCACAGAAACACCATATTTGAAATCATAATAAAAAAAGACCTCCAACCTTCAAAGATCTTATCTCAGGATTTACTGCAAGATGTCTGTTACAGAAACAACTGGGTCTATTCTGTAGTAGTACATTCACAGCAAATAACCTGCTTTCATGGTAACTATTCCCAGTTCTTTCCCTTAACTGCAGAATGATCTGGAACATCATTAACTATGATTGCACTTCCATTTCTTCAGTAATAAAACTGGACTGGAATATTATTCCCTATATCCCAGAAGTATTTGAAGGCTTGTAACAATTTTGCAAGCATATACAAATGCATATATATAAAAAGAGGTGCTGACAGTTCCTTTAGCATTCCTAATAGTGCTTGGCCTCTCCAGAAAATATGCTAAAACATTAGTACAAGTGGTAGTGGTGGTGACTAATTAGATGAGGTTATGTCTACCTTAGGGTTTAGCTGGTGAACTCCAAATACAAGCCACTAAAAAAGACAGAAATAAAATATATTTTTTTAATTCCAGTGTAGATGGGAGTAGGTGGAAAGGTGAGAACAGTTGGGATGGAAGCTATATAAAGTCAGGTACACATAAAAGGGACCTCTTGCTGGTTGTTCACTAGAGAAAGCCACCGTCGAAATCTTTTCCCTTACCATGTGGTGCAGAGCATATTGTATGTGATGTTAGATACAGAAGCTCTTTCAGCTTTTCAGCTGAATTCATGCCTTTAATTTCATGGAGGGAATGAAAACTGGGTGACAGAAATGAGTTGTGTGGACTGCAGCTACTCTGTAATTCAGCATATGGCAACGTTTGTTATTTCAGGATTCCTATACACATCCAGAAGGATCTTCCAGTTGCTTTTAAGAAAAGCCTTTGAAGAGCTGCAGAATCATGCTAAACATATTCCATCATCCAATCCAATGTTCCTCTCAGTCGCTAGTAATAAATGTGTAATATTTAACTTTCATATAGCACATTTCATCAAGAGATATCAAGATGCATCATAACAAATGGCAAAATCATTGTTCTTACTTTACATTAAGCAGTCACATCCACCAAGCTACAAACAAGCTTCAGGAGCCCAATTTCATCCTCTGTCAACGAAGCCAACAGTGAGACATAAAAGGTGTGTTAAAGGCACAACCAGGAAGCAGTGCAAATGTCCCATGTGCAAATGGAGGAGATATAGGTAGTGTCTTAGCTTCAGCCAGGGAGCGTAGGCCCGAAGACTGTATCTTAAGTCACTTTGGCAATGCCAGAGAAAGTTGCTGTAGTTACTAGATGAAAGAGAATAAGACGAAGTGGTCAATTACTTTAAGCAGCAATACAGCAGGATAACTTTATTAATCAAAGGCAAAAAAAATGAGGCCCTTGGAGATTTAATTCTGTATTGTATTGCTACTGCAAAGAAGCCAAATCATACACTGTTAACTGAAAGCAGAACATTTTGTTATTTTGCCCTTTCTTCTAACAGCCTCCTTGCAAGTCAACCAGTTAAACATTGGACTAAATTCCAGTTCTATCACACATATCTGAGAACATCTTTTAGTTGACTCAGTTCATTGCTTTAGAAACAAAGGGAAAGCTTCAAGGGAAAGTGACAGCAATGAAGCCAAATCTTGTGTGAATTTGTGTCCCATAAAGTTCTGCCACAAGATGCTAAACTCGCACTTGCTATTACCATCACCTCCCTGCAGGACCTTCAGGTTTACACATCCTGATCAAGCAACAACCACACCGAAACCTTGGAGGGGACATCAGTTTCTCTTTTTCATTAATTATATTATTTACAAATTCTTTTAGAAATTAATTATCTTTGAGATCTTAATTTCTGTATTGAATGTGGCAAATGAAGAGTTCAGACTGATTAGTGAAGACAGGGAAGCAGTCATATGAGCTTCATTCTCTTAGGAAATGAAGCTAAAAAAAAAAGGCCTATTCATTTCATTTCCAGAAACAGAGCAGAGAAAACAGTGTTTTCCCAAATGTAAAACTATGAAATTGAAATAAAAACAGATTTTATTTTCATACTTCTGAGAAATACCTACTGCAAATAAGAGTATAATCTGAGAAAAAATACTGGTCAAAAACAAACACCTGCATTTTAAAAAAGGACTCATAACTGGGAACATTTACAGAAAGGTAAGCAGCTCCTTGGAAGAGACAGAAGGTGGAATTATTTAAAATTAGAAATTAAACTATGCTCGTATATCAGTTGTAATTTACATCTGATGACCAGTTTTCTAACAAGTAACATATAATTTATAGATATATCTGTAATTACAGACGTGACTATCTTCTTGTTCATGTTGCTAGCACTAAAATATCTTGCAGTTGTCTCAGAAGCATTTCAAATACAGAGGAATATACGCACATTTCACAGCAGGAAAGAAGACTGTCATGGAAATATCTGCCACAGTTTGTTAACTGATCACCTTCATAACGGTCCATCTTAACCACAAAACAGCAGTTAAGTTATGAAACCACCAAAAATCCTGACCTCAGACTTTTCCATGGCAAATTCGAACTCAGGGGAGCACAACCGTATGTCTAATTAATCCCTCTTTTAGGTGTAAAGTCTAAAATTGTCTTTTAGATCATATTCATTTTATTTTTCAGTTCTACTTGCTCTAATTGCAAAGGTTTTTCTTTGGATGCCATTTACCAGTAAGCAATTTTAAAATGTTTTTGCAATCACGATGTCATTTCAACATGGGACAAAAATTAATTTGTCAAGAATACAATTTCATCATATTCGCAGCCTTAAAATAAGAAGCAGAATTATCCCTGTGTTATCCATTGTTTTTTAGAAACTGACAAATATGTAGCCATTTCAACTGTTTGCTGACTATCCATAATATATGAAAAATCTCTAATTTTTCTTCAGAGTTTGCCTGCACTAAGAATTACTCTCAGCCTTGACTCAATTCTTAATATATTAAAAGTCCTTGGAAGGTACCTGCATGATGCTTTTTATAAAATATACAGAATTATATTCCTCTTTTACATTAAGGTTCATTTTAATTATTTTATACTTTTCCCATCATTAACATGATCATACACGGCAATGGGGCTTCAGCAACTTGAATGCTAGAAGCACCTCAATAGCAAAAGAATGCAAGAGAGCAGGTGTTTGTACAGATGTTGGAGAAGAGCAGCGTTTGCCACAAAGGTCATCGCATTCGTTGCACATCTCTCACCTAGAGAGAGGTTCTTGGGCTCTCTCAAGAGAGCAGGAGTAAGGAGGGCAGAGGCAGAGCAGCAGAGCTGCTGTTGCACTTCCAAGCGGGAGGGAGGACTAATTTGGAGTGCCCTTTTGCTGATCCTCAAAGGCTGGAGGGACTGGGGGTGGCTGGGCTCTGCTCTTAATAGGGCCATCAAATACTGTGGTCGCTGTGGCCCCACTCTGGCAGTACCGGTTTCACAAACAGTTTGATGACTGTAGGTGCCATTGCCTTCAAAACAACCAGTCGAGGTCACGAGTGGTGAGGTCAGCTATAGGCCTGACTCTGGCAGCACTGGACTCACGGATGGTCTGCTGACTGCAGGTCCGATCGTCTTCGAAACAACGAATGGAGTTCACGAATAGCGTGATTTATTCAAATGCGACTTTTAGAAAGCAGGTTTCGGATGTCAGGACAGGAAATTCTCTGCTACAGCGTGGGGTTCTTAGCTGGCTCTGGCGTACGAACGTGCGATCACCACTCAGCCCAGAAGACGGGAGAGGGATCTCCGTCTCGAGGCTCCT
Organism: Nothocercus julius; assembly: GCA_013398735.1. Lineage (NCBI taxonomy): Eukaryota > Metazoa > Chordata > Aves > Tinamiformes > Tinamidae > Nothocercus > Nothocercus julius. Next base: position 945,628 of record VZSV01000176.1, on the reverse strand, counting down.
CGGGCGGCGTCCCGACTCGAGGGAGGAAAGGGGCATCAGCCCGTCAACTGATCCAAAATTTATGATGGAGTCTTCCTTCCTCATCCTTCTCCTCCTTAGTTCACCTTTTACACTTTTCTTTACATTCAGGGAGAGCTCGAGTGACTATAGTTGTACTTACTATTGTTATTGACTGGTGCAAAAGTTTCTGGCTTTCATTTAACGGTACAGTCGATCGAAAATCTAGAGCGCACGCTCAGTGAGGAGTGGTGGTACCTCGGAGGCGGTAACTTTTGGGATGCAGGTGTGTTTTGGCATTCTAATGAGCTTATAATGAGCAAAGTTGAAGCAAAGTTCACCCGAAAGGAGTGATTTGCCACCCTTGCTGGCTCAGCCCCGGACATGGTGTCCTGTATCTCCCATGGGCAGCTCCTGTGCGGCTCATCAGCGGCCCAGCACAGGCAGCGCAGCAGCGTTTGGCCGCGGTGTCTCCGCTCCGCTCCACCCTCCGTTACTCCTCTCTGCCGCTGCGAGGAGGGCAGGTTGTGTTGCCCAGGGAAGCGGGGAGGAGCAGAGTCCGGGCTACCAACCGTCCTGGAAGTGGAACTGTGCATCACCCCAAGCATCTCCTGGAATGCCAAAGCGGCTGCTAGGCCCCAGTTGCTCTCTAAGCTCCCCCTTTTCAAGCAATTCCTCCGCACCTGCACAGCCCGGATCTGCTCTTGGCTCCACGCGGCCAGGGCAGTAGTGCCGCGTGGCGGCCTGCTGGCCCTGCACCCACCTCTGCCAGCTGCTCCCATTGCCAACGCGCGAGCCATGCGCTCATACCCTGACCACAGCAAGGGGAATTGGTGGGGCGGAGGAGTAATGGTGACGCAGAGCTCGTCCCTACGAGTCTGAAGAAGGCACAGAGCGCCACGTCTCTTTGTACACAAAAAGCCGTGAGGGAAAGACCGGCTTGCAGCGACACTTTGCCAGTAGAGATCTTAGACTAAGTATAGCTGATAAAACAACAAATTACTGTGTGTGGAAAATACTGGCTTTTTAACATAAGTTTTGTCCCCAGTTGAAGACGAAGGGGTCAGTTTGTTTCGTGCCACAGAAATTTCCCAGCCTCAGGGCTTGTAAACAGCATCTTGAACACCATAAGGGCTTTCAAGCTCAATACACGTAGCGCTGATAGAGTTAATTTCTGTATCTGTATTGTTGAAACAAGCACGTTCCTGCAACACGCTTCAACCGCAACAGGGCAGCGTTTCTCGACAGGAAGCTACTCCACTAAAAATATAAACTATCTCAAATGCTCTCACTTGCAACCAGCCACTTTTTCAGTAGAAGAGCAGCTGTTTTGTGCAAGGCAGACACGGCCTCTCTTGAACTTACCCAAAGTTTTGCTAGACTAGAACAAGTTTTTGCTTTCGTCTTTGGTTACCCCTTTCCCCACTGCCCATGCATTTGACTTACCTGTGAAATACAGGTAACTCATAGTCTTTTTGGAGCGTATGTTAGAAATACAGGTACACGTTAAAAATCAGCTATCATACTAGAGACTAAAAAGTTATATCGTGTCTTACAACAAAGAACTGACAAAATAAAAGTTTTTAGCCATGTAAATCTTTAATTGCCTTGAAATCTTGTATTAAGTATAAAAAGCAATACAGAAAATCTAAGATCCTGATCCTCCAAATACAGCAGAGTTCAAATGCCTGCACAGTACTCTAGGGGACTGCTCATATTGGTAAGTTTATAGCAGGACTGGACTTGTTATTTTACCAGTTTGTCCTTGCCAGAAATATTCCCAAGTAACAAAATATTTATGTAGTTCTTTTTTTCTTTTTTGATATGAGAAGTAGAAAAAACCACAAATTTTCTAATTGCCTCTAACTTCTTTTAAAAAAGATTTATATTCGTAATACCTCATTTACATTGCTTTTCACCTAATGGTTTAGCAACTATAACAAAGAGAAAAACAATATATCCTTCACCTCACCTTAACCTTAACAAACATAAGTCAGAAAAAAATATGGTTTTTTTTCTCTCATCTGCAGACATTAGTGCTTGATTTCTTCATACATATCACAGAACTTTGTACTTGCAACAAACAAAGTTGGATCTGCTCATCAAATTCAGTCACATGAGTTTGATACTAAAAACGTTATTTTTCCAGAACCAATGTTAAGATAAAAGAAGCTGATGCTTGATGTTATTTGACTTTCAAAACCACCCCCATAGCAGCATAATCAATGTCTGCTTTGGAGTTTGTCACTGATTCAGATGGTGCTGCCAGGCTGTTAGCAGCATGTGAGAAATATTGAAATCAATTCTTTCTATGAGCCGACTTGAATAAGACAAATGATAACTTCTTTTCCAGAATTAATTGTTAATTAACATTAGATTTCAGATAGTAAATTCATGCAATCTATGGGAAACATTGGAGAGTCTTCCTGTGCTGCCCGCCCCTGTAAGGAATGAGCTGATCAGACACAGCTGGAACATTTGTTTCTCAACCAGAGCTGTCCAACAGCATTTTTTTTTTGTTTACAGCTTGCCAGTTCTTTAAAATCCAGTAATTATTTCATGGACAAGATAAGCATCTGGCAGGATAAAGTCCATTTCTTCATGAAGAAGGTATAACCAGCAATGTTTACAAATATAAGCAGGAATCCCTCAGGATTATTACGCAAGAAGATGTCAATTTGTCTTTTGATTGCAATGAGAAACACTTGCAGATATTTGATACTGCCAGTATGTTTTTATACTGCATTGAGCAGGAAAGAGGATAGTCTTAGGTGAAAAAAATATCAGGCAGCTGCACATGCATGCAGCCTGACGATGCTCCTATTGACAGGTTTTACTAACGTCCAAACTTTGGGAAAAGTTGTCTCCCTTTTACTCATGGCCTCTGGACACACAAATGATTAGATAACTCAACTTTCTTCCTTTAAAAATAAAATGAAGTCAAACACTGAAAAGACTCCGGTGGAGGAGACTGAAAACAGGCTAGCTTTGATCTAGAACTCTTTCACTGAGTACAAGCTTTTATAATTTAAAAAGCAACTTACAGAAGGTGAAAGAGCCACATATATTGCTCTCCTAGTTAATCAAATACAGATCCTGTCAATGTAATATTGCCATAAAAAAGTTCATACGTACATACTCACTTTCTGCACCAGCGTAGGATTTAACAAGCCAGTAATTAGAGGCCAAACTGAATAATCTTTCATCTCCTCCTATTAGTACGTTTGCTTCCTGTCAACAATGTTGTTCATTATCTTGTTCTGAATATCAAGTGTTTTTTATTTCCTTTTTTTAATTCTCTCAGATAAATTAAATGCCTCATCCACTTAGATATTTCAGAGCTAAGATTTTTTATAATGTTAACCTTTGCAAAGGCCTCTGCTTGCCATCTGTTTTTATATTTAATTAGTGTTTTTTTCCTTCTTACAGCAATCTCTCAAAAATGAAATAAATGACTAAATAAATGACTATAATTATCGCTATCTATTTGCCCTCACATGACCCACTGACCGTAGTATCAAATGCTGGTGATTACACAAAATTTCCATTGGGGACCAGTCATTAGCCACCATATTGTTGTAACTATTTTACCCAATAGGAACATAGAAGATATTGATTTTTTTTTTTCCTCACAAGTCAGTTCTTAAACCACAGAATTAGAGCCACTTTTGTTCTTACTCCTTCTCTTTTTGTTGTTCTCATGCTTCTTCTATCACATGTCTTTTGGACAATGTTGTATTTGTTACTCAAAATGGTTTGAGAGCATTTAAATATTGATATAAACAGCTCCATTGTTGGTGACATCCCATTTCTGAGAGCTACATGTGACTTAAAGTAACACAAAGACAGACAATATCAGAGATTACACTGGGCATTTTAATTTTCCAAAGCTGAACAACAAAACAGGAATCTGCTCTTGGGAGCTATTTCCCACCTTAAGGCAATTCTCCACAGCAGTCTAAGCAGAAATACATTAGTTCTAAACAAAGGACTCTGGGCCCAAAAGAATATTTGTTTCTGCAGATAATACCATTGTTTCATGCCTTTTTTTTTTTTTTTTTTTGGTTAAACCTGGCTCATTTTCCTCCCTCCTGTTCCTTACAACTCTCTGCAATAAACCTGATTATTAACTTGTTGTTCGGTATTCAGTAAAGGAGTGAATTTTATCTTTCTGGCACATTCCTTTTAAAAGTATATGATTCCTTTTAAAAAAGTATTTAATTTACTTCCTGAACTCTTCAGAAAGTCACAGACACAGAGTGAATATGGCCATTAGTAACCCAGCAGATAGATTCCTGCGTCCTGAAACAAGATTTCAGAGCCTTGTATCTAATATTCCCATCCCATAAACTGAGATTCTCCATATTTTAATTTTCAGTGGATGCCTTTGGTCTCCATGGAAACTGCTCAAAGGAGTTTTGAAATGTTACGTATTATTTAATATATCTTATATTCACATAAATGTTGCCAGAAGATCTGTCATATCTGCTCAAGTGTAAAGTGCCAAGGGAGTTAAGCAAAGGAATACATTAAATTGAAACTCATTGTAGCCCATCACTGTTGACACCACTGGCCTTGAAAGATTTTTGGTGAGACTCTTGAGAACAATCCTGAGCAATCAATAATCTCAGCAGAAAATACACCAATTATTGTAGTCAACATGCTCATAATAAAGCATCATATTCCGTAATCTATACCACTGAATTTTGGGTTAACTTTGAATTCCAAATACTTCACTTGACAGTCAGACTTGAAAATTAATGAAGTTTACTGGGATTAATGTGGCTATTCTTTGATAGCTAACATAAATTATACACTTAAAATGTGTATTTTGATGATGGAGGGAATAAGACATGACAGTTAACTGATTACTTCTTAAAGTTTCACAAAAGAGCTCATAACAACATTCTTTTTTGCAAATTGCTTCAACATTTAAAATAAAGCACATCACACAACTGCATTTATAGTCAGTTGGCTTCTCGAAACTCTTTGAAGAGTGTATCAAGGTTTCCCCTGGATCTGAACTTTCTTCATAAAACTGCTTCTATGGAAATATTTCTGCTTGGTGGAGGGACCTGCAGCGTAAGCCGCAGCTAGTCGTGAAGGACAAGCGCCTCACGACAAGCACCAGATCCCCGAGCACACGTCGCTGAGCTGCCGTGCAAAGTGTTGCCTTTTGGATGGTTTCTCAGGTCTGTCCTTTATGGGAAGTTACCCGTGAGCAGCAGTTAAATGACAGGCTCTGATAGCTCCGGAGAGCCCTGGAGAGCTGCCGACCCGCCATGTGAACTTTTCACTGAACTTCCCTAAGCATCTGTCAGTGCTGATGCTAGAAAATGTGAAAAAAAAAAAAAAAAAAAAAAGGAAAGGCGAGGGGATTCTCATTGAAAATCAGATGCCTCTTCTCAGCTGAACTATATTTGGGTCGAGCAAATTGCCAGGAAGAAAAAGAAGCCTGCTGTCAATGAAGGAGGCTTTAAAACAGGTCCTGTCAAAGCCTTTATTAAAGGGCTGGACAAATACAACAAATCTTGCTGTCACTGTAGCACACAGAATGGCTGCAAATTGATCTTTTCATGAAAGTGAGAATTAGCAAGTGAAGAGTTGTGCCTGCCTCATTTTTAAATATTGACAAAAAAGTTAGGGTATTGCATTAACGTATTTCAGTATCTCCTTTGAGAACATTTCTTCACGAAGAATTAGGGGTGACATAAATAAGTTTGTGCTGAAACACAGCAGCAAGAAAATCATGGAAATGACCCTAAACAAAGGAGGGGCGATTTGCAGAGGTGCCGAGCGAGGGAATTGCCTCCCCCGGAGCGGGGTGACGGCAGCAGCAGTGCAGGAGGAGACGGGGCGCGCGCGGACCCTCCGCAGGCCACTGCGCTGCTGCTGCCTCCTCCTTCCTCCCTTCCTGCTACGTGTGCGTGTTCTTTAACGGGAAAATATCTGCCTACAACCTGAGCCCAAATGAGAGCTTGTCTCCTGTACCTTGCTCTCTGCTGTTTTGTGATCCTACGTCTGAAACGGAGAGAGGGCTCCGTTCGATCGCGAGATCCTCGGCCTGCTGCGTGGGACACTTTGCCCCTGCTTTCCCCAGGGCGGCCCGGGGCAGATCCGTGCGTGCTGTGTGGCCCAGGTGCGGCAGGAGAGCTGCAATTCTGCTGCTTGTAGAGAGAGACGGCTGCGGAGTAAGAGAGAAAGGACGGAGTTCCTGGCCGGGAATAGCAAAGCAGGTGAAGCACCTCCTCGGCAGGAGAGATTCATGTCAAGTAAATTGGTTCGGAGCATAGGGAATGACTACAAATACTTGTCCTGTGTTTGCAGTCAACACTTTGGAAGCGTCTTTAGCTCTCACCCTCCCTTACTGGCTCTTCGTGGTGTTACAATCAGAGCAAACTAGCTGATGCTCACCGTAATTACCATGTGCAATATAGCAGTGGCAGTATCACCCACTAAAGAGTCAATATACCTGTGGGATTTATTCTTTGCTTCGTATTGTGTTTATAATAATAATAAAAAGCTCAGCACAGAGAATCTGTGCAGGATTAATGACTGACTGGGTTAATGGCCTGCAACTCAGTTGTTATTGCTTAATAATGATGTTTTACATTTATATAGTTCCTTTGCTTGAAGGATCTTAAATTTTAAGTATCAGGTTTCATTCCGTGCATCCATATTCCAAGTATCCCAAAGTGGTAGTGGAGAAACGTGGGCAAGGGCAATAGCTATTACGTGCTTAGCAATAGTGCAGAGGTTTGCACATTAGTTTAGGAGCACTGATGAGAGAGCTGCTGTCTGCAGAGAAACTACTGCAATGGATTAACAAAAACACATATTTATTTTAACAGCCCACTCAGAAGGGAGGACAAAGCAAACAATAGCTCACATTAGCAGGCTCCTGGATTCTTTTGCAGCATTGCACTGCCATTGCCAATGCCCTCTCATAAATTTTCATATAAAAATCACAACTGTTTTAAGCAAAATATAAAGCAGTAAGCAGATCCTCAGGTCCTGAAGGCTGCTGCCTTTTTCTTTGTCTCTGAGCTGTAGATGGCCTCAGCCTCAGTTTCCAAATGGTTGACAAGGAGAGTGGGAGGTCATCTAGTTCCTACCTCTATACATCTATTGCTTGTATTGATAAATGGTTTATTAGATATTTATTAGATGGTTTAAAGATGTTATGTCAAAGATGACATATCCCAGAAGGATATGGTTTAAGTTCACAAGTTTATTTCATTGTGCTGTGCAGTCCAACTATCTTCTAGCTGAACTGTGAAATGCAGGAAATCAGTATTTTTATAAAGAAACATCCATTTAGCATCATAGCCACAGCAGGAAGACTGTTCATACACCTAAGAGTGGTGGAAAGACGTGGTGTTGCATTCTTGAAGGCCTGGGCTTGATGCCCTGCCATTTGGTATCACATTTGTTGAATTATAATGCTGATTTCATGACATAATCTCCCAGTCTAGTGCACATTAAATAAAACAGAAAGCTGAAATGAAGAGAGGTGGAGGTTGCAAAAGAAATCCAAATCCTCAAGAAATCCTCAGTCTTAGTCTCCATCTCTCTTACACATCTACATGCAGTTATTTGCTGTTCCTCAGCTGAGCCTCAGGCCAGCCAGTCCCAATCTGATCTTACATCTAGATCTTTGGCCAAGCCATATTGTCTTCTTGGCACTCGCTTTTCTTCAGCTCTCTCACAATGTTTGTCAGAAACGGGGCACAAAGTCACCAGACATATGAGAAGATGCTCTCGTTTCATTTCATGAGCTTGGCTGCAGCGTGATCCGCAGGATCCCCAAATTGCAGCTGCAGGCTCCTGAGCCATGAGGCTGCTCTGATGGTCTAAACCATCTTCAGCAGATGTAGGGAACCGCACTGTTCCAGGCCCAGAGCCGAAACACTGTGGGCAGCTGAAGGTGCTAACGACTACCAGAGATCTTGTTTCATTTTAAAGAGGCAAAACAATGTATTGTCCTTTGGCCTGCCCTACGACTGAAAAAATCAGCTTGCAGCAGCCTCTTCTTCAGATAGTCACATTTTGGTAGTTGCATGCAGCTAAGAAGAGATAATTAAAAGACAGTTTCACGCATGCTCGATAGAAAGCACTGCCATAACAGACACACAGACCTCACACGTCTCTGGCGGTAGCAGCGCAACTCATAATAAATTCAGTAGTTTCCTAAAAGAACTAATCTTCCTTTCTATGACACTATCAGTTATAAAGACTCTGAGTACAGATCAAGATTTATTTAAGAAGCGAAAACACTTGTTTTCAAAGCTGAATTTTCAATGAGAGCACTAGAAGCAGAAGGACAAAATTCCATCAAAAGAACAGAATATTGAGGTGTGTATCAACAGTTCCTGATACATGCTTCTCAGTCGTGCCATTCGTTTATCTTGTGTGCCTGTAGAGCCTATAACTACCTATAAATTACAAAGTGTGAACAATGTTGTAACTATTGTCTATTGTGACTATATGTATTGGTTTTTTTTCTGAATTTCTGTGATATATTAATTGTAGTTTTACCACTATAACTTGGGAACTTGTAACAGAAAAACACAGCTGAACCCTGAAGACAAGAAAATAATCTGCTCTGAGGGATGCATTCTGAACCAAGAGCTTCTGGACGGGAAGGCAGCTGGGGCAGAACAGTTATAATGAAGCCAATCTGCAAGGCTGCCATCATGGATATGAGTGTCAGATGCTCAAATAGGTCAGCAAGTTCTCCATTAATATTAATGTTTTTTCTTGTCTTGCTTAAATCCAACACCTTGTTTGTCACATACTCAATGGCATTATAACTAAGACAGACATATCAGGTAAAATACTTCATAAAATGCTTCTTGGAAATTTAACTGCATCATTTTCACTGAAGGTACCTCAAGTATAATGGCAGTTACATTTCTGAAGAAATTCAGCAGCTTCATTAGGCACAACCTCTCCTACCCGATGGCATCCTGTAGTATTAGAACAAATCTATCATACTTTAAATTCCTTGCCTAGTTAATGTACATGGACTGGCAGGGATAATATTTTTCTGTTTTCCAAGTAAAGCCAACATTGCCAGAAAGTAGCCAGTGTAAATAATAGCGGAGCATAACCCATACTATTTTCAAATAATTTATAAGGCCGTTAGTTAAAAAGAATAAAAGAGAGAGAAACAGTGGAGCTAGCTAAATTTAAAGCAAACAGAAGCTATTCTGTGAAACATCTGCTTTTAGAGTTGATTCAGACAATAGCAACTTTGTACATCTCCATCACCACATGAAGTCGTGGTTGTCATAATCTTGCTTAGGTCCAATTCTGCAAGGAATTGACAACTCCATAAGAATTACTTATGTGAACTTTATCTAAGAGAAGAAACACTTCAAATCTCTATCTTATTTTTTTTCTGTATGGTGAAATCATGTTTGATCAATGGTCTATATTAAACAAGTGGTAGTTTTCTTTTGCTCTATCTAAAGAAATCAGGGAGTGTCTCATATGCAATTAAGCTTGTTAATTAAATAGTTATCGCAATGTTTGCCCTTAAACGACACTGGAAGTGATGTTGAAGGGTTTCTTTTCCAGAAAAATGGAAAGGTCTTTAGGAGACATGTTTTATGGACGTGAATATATTGAGTCAAATCTTGTTAACAATGAAAAGATTTATTTTGCCTTGTATTGTACTAAAAAAGAGCAACAAAACAGATTCATTTCCTCTTGAAAGATGTAGTATTATTTCCAATGAATGTAGTAAAAATGCAAGTACAGGGCACCTGGAGATAGAAAACCTAAGTGCAGATGTCCATTTTGTGTGTCTAGTTACAGACACAAAGTGTAGCGTCAAAAAGGAAATAATTAATCTGTCTTTTGTGTTTATTGTGTTCCACTGTTTTCTGACACCTTTTTTTCTCCTCACACATTTTCTTCAAACAAACAATTGCATTCAGAACTGCATAGTTATTTAACAAGAAAAAATATTATTTTTGATTTATCAAGAGAGGAATGTAGTTCCTTTTAGGACAAGTGAGCTCAAACTGGCTTAGAGGATATGATTTAAAAACATGCATGAATCAAATCTCTTCCTTTTTCTGTAGATTTAGCTTCCCAAACAATTGTTAATGCGCTGCTTTGTGCCAGATTCAGTTTCCACTTGCAAACTGGTCAGGATGCAGAGGAATCTCTCCCTTTCCCATGCACAAACTATATCACACTTACCAACATCATACAGGTTACACTACTCTACAGGACCATGCAATTGTGTGCGCAGAACTCCAGCAGGAAATACCAAAAAAGAATTTCTTCAATGCTGAGTGCTTCAAAAACATTCTGTCAGGGAGCACCCTGCCAACGAACAGCCAAACTGCCTTTAAAAGGGAACTTTTGAAGGTAATATTAACTCCTGAGTGTATCCAGTAAGGTACCTTTTTTATATATAGGACAGTAACCAAGTTAAACAATAATCAATTATAGAAATCTTCTGGCAAGATCTGATTTCAAAATGTAATTCTCCTAGCCTAGGCTCTGTAACTCACTATATATCATGATAGATCCCATTCTCATTGACTGAGCGGGGAAGCCTGCAGGGCTTGTTAAAGCCTATAAAATCTATTTAAAGGCTTTCAGCTTTGGCATTTGGTAGAAGCAGCCTGACATCAGCAAAGCAGAATTACTTTATCTATGCAAATACAAAATTCACCGTCGTTGTAGGATTTGAGATGGGAACTTTCTATCTTTTTAAAAATCTTTTAGGCCACACAATAAAATGCAATGTACCGACCCATTTTCACTCTCTGTTTTTCCTCTAAAAGTTTACTCCATACTGCAGTCAAATGCACTTCAGTGGCATAACTTTGCGAGGGGGTAATCTTTCGTCTTGCCAAACATTTCTACTATATAGTGTCCCAAAGTTTCACACTGCGCGGAACAGCTGCACTACCTTTCTAGGAGCACTTAGTAACAGATGCATCACAGCTCCCACATAATTACCAATACCACATGAAGTAAAAACACTGTTATATTTTTGGGCTGCAGTCCAACGCTTAAATATAACATGGAAGAATCTAAAACAGGGTTGATAATTTAAACACATGCTTAAATCTTGCTGAATAAGCTCTCTATCTAGTCCTGTCTAATGTTCTCCATGTGTTTTTCTTTTAGATAGTTATTTGCAACAAACTCGGGGTTACTCTGGCTTCAGATGTGTTTCATTTCTTTGACCCCAGTGCATGTAAGCAGGAACAAATGTGATCTAAGGAATCCAGTCTTGAGTTTCAAAGCAAAAATATCTTTCTGTAAACATTAAAAATAAGCAGATTTCAAAAGTCTACAAAAGGCTTCCTGGTAAATGAATTTCATACTCAGGAAAGCTCCTGCTTGGACTCAGGCTGTTATATCCAGGGTTTCTACTCATTCCAAAGGCGAGAATCAACATCAGCACACAGCACTAAAACACACCTGTAAGAAAGCATCTTCCGTCTCCTGTTATAAGCCACTGTCCTTAACCATCCTCACTGGAAGCCAGATCATCTGCTTTTAAATTCCACTAACCAGGACCCTGCACCATATTTATTTGTTAGAGGACTTTCCTTAATTTGAATTTACGGTCATAGGAGTCAAGGCTTTGTCGGGACAGAGGCTTGGGAATAGAAGGCCTGTTGTTCTGCTCTTGCTCCTGGGAAGCACTTGTTTGAAAGGGCAAGCTGCAGATGGGGTGATGTGCAGATCAATGCGTTTCCTGCTGTGTTTAGAGGATACCTTTAGTTATTGCTCGTTGACAAATAAGATGGTACGTATTAGGAGGCAAAGGCTATATCACAAGCTACCATTAATGTCAGAGCAGTTGCAGCCCATTCTAATTAAATGTATAAAGAGGTGTCTGATAAGAGGGAGAAGCTATTTTAACACTGTAAATGCATATAAAGCTATCTAGACATTTTCGTCTTGTTTTCTCAGGCATACCATTTTATTGTGCAACGCTGGCGACAACAAGGTTACAGGGCTAAGAATTAACTTTTTGATCTGACAGCACTGCATTACTGAGAGATTCTAGAGGCTCAGAGAAATCCTTTTTCTCTCCTGTGAGCCTATGCAATGGACAAACTCACAGTCACTGAGTTTTTCAGGGTCAACAGCACAGCGCAAAATGCCACATTGCTCTTTCCTGCTTGGACTCCTGGACATTCTTTATAATTTGGGGATAAACAAGCCCTTTAAACCAGGACACTCCCACCGAGATTCTTCTGGTTAACTCATCCAGCCTTTGGAAACCAGGAATGAAAAGGATCGTATTCCCAAGCAGGGGAAAACACATTTCCCTCTACCCCTGCTCAAACCCACGCTGGAAGCATCATGGTTTAGCTAGAGAAAGGATGTCGGTCTTATTTCCTGCCATCAAAAGACACAAAGGATTTAAAAAAAGAGCACCACTGCAGATCACCATCTGAAATATGACTAAAACTAGATATAAAAGGTTCAGAGAACCACAAAGACAGCCAATGATTAAGTTGTCACCCTTGCTTCATTTTTCTATAACTTCTTTCTGCTGCTATTGCACTACACAACCTCTTCTCTCCCTTCTCTCTCCTCTGTGTGAGAATGAAAAAGGACAATAGTTTATGACCAACAGGTGATGTTCAGCCATAAAACTGAATTGATGGCAGCGATGGGGAGCATTTCTTCTTGAAGCAGTGAACTCCGGCAGAGGCATACAGCTACCAACAGCATGCAGAGCTCATGCCAGCCGCATGGAGCACCTTGGACAACAGGGAACGGAGCCACAGCCGCAGGTTCCGGCCTCTCACTGACCGGGAACAGCTGGAGTAAAATCACTGCTAGGGAAGAGGAATGAGAAGAGAGTCACATGGCTGAAATTAATGGAATTCACGTATCTGGGAGGCTGATTAATGTTACTGATCCAGCCCCCTTTGTGGCACCAGAATAAAGACTGGCAAATGCAAGAATATTTTTAGGCAGTGCAGAATGAGAATAGATGCAGACTCTGATTTTTATAGCAAATAACTGCCTGAGTATGCATACAGAGTTCTGAAGGTGCAAAATAGCTATTGGCAGCACATATGTATTATTTTTCAAATTGATTTTCAAGAGAGTCACTAAAGCTTTCTTTCTTCCTCCTCGTCCCTCCAGAAATACAGCTTGAGTTAAATGTAATTTAGCATGCAGGAGTTCTGGACCCTTGTAAATATAATTATTTGGGGAGAGGTGTTGAATGGTTGGGGATTTGGCATCTGAGCAGAATCCAGCAGAGGAAATAAGAAATGCCAGAAAAAAAGCAGCATGGCAAATAGACAGAAATCCCATTAAATACTCAAACCTGAACAGAAAATAAGCATGAGAAAAACACAGCTGGAACAGAGTAGAAAATGGAGTCTTGCATATATTTCTCACAACTAAAACTCCAGTAGATTTCATGGGTTTTGGATCCATCAGGCCTCCGAGAATTGAAAGTATGAATGAAAAATCAAATAAGATAGCATAGAAGAAAATTCATTTAATAAGGAAGAAATAATCTCTAAGTGTAATAAATATTAATATTCAGGGGCAGAATATACTATTGAAAAGAAATAGTTTACTCAGTTTAAACTGAATAAATATTATGGGTTTTTTTTGCAAAATTAGAACACATTGAAGCTTTGACTATTCTATCAGCAAACACGTAAAATATCTAATTATTTAGTTGGATGTTACCTTAATATAAAAATAATGTGAACTGTGGATGAATATTAATTTTTAAGATTACAAATGAAATAAAAACAATCTTGAAAAGTCCTATGCATATAGTGTTGGCATGATTTTATGTCAGTTTAAATGTATTTTGCCGATTTACAGCTATTCCTTGACTGTCTCAGACTTAACCTCTGCTTTACGCTTTGGGGCTTATAACTCAAGTGAGATTTATTGGTGAGGAGAAAGAAAATGTCCTCATTTTCTTACAGCTACTGAAATCAATGAAAGGAAAGAAATACAGCTTCCCCCTCAACATGCATTTTAATAAGTTTATTTCACCAAAATCTCTGTTTTTTAAAAGGTGATTTATCCATTAAGATAATTACATTTCTGACTAGCTCTTATTGTATTTGTTGTCCATTGTATCTTAGGAACCCAGCTCCATGTATTGGTTTGGGAACGGGAAGTTTCCACTCCTGCTAATGGATTCACTCATGGACGTCAAAAGGGACTTGTCTCAACATTTCACAGCTCTCCATTTGCACATGGATTGGAAACGGCAAGGAAAGAAAACACGAGCATCATCCCCCAAACAAGGGAGCTATCTTTCTTGATGAAACTGAAATCGGTACAGCTTCTGTTTACCAATAAAATGTCCTATTATTGCAGGATATTTAAAAATTGTTATACTTCTGTTGCATGCCAAGCATGCAATAGTATTTGGCCATTCTTTATCAGCCGCTTTGCAGGACTTCAGATTCAGTCAGAGCAAGGGAATGTCTTGGGACAAGGGAATTGTTCTTGCTCAACTTAGAGGGATCTTCATAAGACAAGGTAGAGCTTACATTGCTTTCCATGGCCTGGACACATGACAAATCCTACTGCTGAGTTCCCCAAAAGACACCCAAACCCAGCATTTAGATTTGAAATCAATTCTATTCCACCTAGTCATTTAGAGTTTGACTAATCAAATTAATTATTAGCTTTTCCTTCTATTCCTTTGAGAATTATTGTAGGAGTTATGGGAAAGCTGCTACATTTTCATTCTGAGATGCTTTCCTGCGGAAACTTTATAAAGGTTTTTTTTTTTTTTTTCAATATATCATAAGTGTGGAGTTGTTGGCTTTAAATTTCAAATAGCAAATTTAATCTTTGCAAAGGTGCTGAGTTTTGTGAAACTCTGTGCTATTGTTTAAATTTTTGCTGAGAGGTAATAAAAAAAGCCAGGTTTTACTATGATGTGCAGTGGGATACAGCATAAGAAGATTTCTTGTTAATATGCCTTAAAAGTAGTATTAGCTCCTGGTTTGTAAATCCTCTGAGCCAATTTCATTGCTGCATAAGCTTCAATTCTGATTGTTTGAAACATAGTATCATTTGCTTGCTAGTTTAACAAAAAAGGACTATATTTTTATTAAATTCTATTAACTATTGCATTTAAAGAGAGACCCTCAAGGTGAAGAACCCGGAGAAATACATTTATCAGGAGTTAATGGGGGTCACTTACATATGGAATTTAGCCCACTTGTGCATGCCATTTTTTTGTTTCTAATTCCACTGTCTACAAGTCTGCTACGAATCTGAGTTATGCAGCCTGGTCACTTAGTTCAAGCTGTGCAGATTTAGACTTCTAAAACTTGCAGAAGCTCCAACTGCATTAAAGCTTGTCAGCCAATATAGCAGCGAACATGGATAATTTACATCCTCAGAATAACACTCAACTTTATCCTTCGTAAGCAGACTGAAGCCTGTTTCTGTACTTGGGGAGATATTAAATAGCCTGAATAGGTGCAGTTCTGATTAGTGTAATTCTGGCACTGGTGAATTCTTGCCATTCAGAGAAAGTATCCAAACATTGTTACTATTAAATTAAAAAAAAAAAAAAACAGAAAAAAAAAAGCATTTGAAGAAAAAAAAAGCATCTGAAGCTGCCAGCGTGCTCCAGGAACAGTACTTTTGGGGTGAATTTTTTAAACTCACTCTCCCCTAAAGTATAACTCGTGTATTTGGATCTAAGTAGCTTTCACTTTTTTTTCTTTTTAATTTTAATAAACTTTATAATAGTATTTTCTGGAAAACCTGGCAGGGGTCCATCACACTGTAAGGCAGTAATTTTAATCCAGTTTCCAGTATTAACGTGGATTTGAAAATTCTATTAAAGTAGCTGGCACTTCATCTGGGAGAGGAAAGAGCAGAGGGGCGCCTGCGGGCTGTGCGCATCCGCCTTCGGTCACGTGAAAAGTAGGAAAGCAAATCTGGAGGCCGAAATGAGAGGGTCCTCCACAACACTGCTCAGCCAGCTAACAAATAGCTTGCTCCTGAAACGGCGTTTCTGAGGAACCTCTGAAGAGCGGCCACGATGTGTTTTTCGGGCCTCAAGTTGTTTCGGATTTAGCACCAGCCGTGTACTTGGAATTTGCTGACCCAAACACGAGCTGCAAGCCAAGGGAAATTGAAGAGCCCTGCCCTAAGGCAGCTAAGCACTTTGAGGTACTGGGTTTTTAGGAACTTTACAGAAAATATTACACAGAAAAGCAGCAAGTGAAGAAAATATAGTGTCATCGCAGCTTCTTAACAGTATCGGATGGAAAGGAATCCTGATCTAATGTATGGGAAGATCAGAGCACACTAAGAGGTGGCCTGTTACACAGAGAAAAATCTTTCCCACACTTAGTACGTTTAAACCGGGAAGAGTCTCACAGAACCCGTCGGAAGGGACATCAAGGTGAACAACACCCGAGGAAAACCTATTGTCATCTAATCCCTCATACTTGGCCGCGTAGCCATAATTTTGGCAAGCACATGAAGCTAATTTTATCATCTTGTTTCTGACAGACAAAACTTTGCCCTAATTATACTACCCGACAGTTGCATCTTATGCCCTGTCAGTTTGACTGCTGAGGGTGACGAGTTTACGATTCTCTAGCTATGACCTTTTTCTGTCATTCTTCTTTTGACATCTCCCTTCGGCCTAACTTAGGCCAATAGCCTTAATTTAGAATGCATCAAACAGACAAAAACTCACCAAAAAGGCCTACAAAAGCCTATTATCATCACCTCCTCTTTGACTGTATACATTTTCTACTTGTCCTTTGAGGGAGGAAACAATATTTCTGCTTTTTCTGTGTGCGTGCAAAACAGAGTCTTCATCCATGAATGGGGTACGGACCATTAAGGCTTGCTGTCTGTGAATTGCAATTTCCAACGCATGACATTCACATTCCTCGTTGGTCTGCTCAAAATGCAAACCACATTTTTGTTTTTCAAATGCTATCAAGTATTTAACAATTCTCAGTGCAGAACTGTTCCACTTCTTTTCATCAACTGACTTAAAACAGAAGACTCACGGCTAAGTTTGAAGTAATAACATTTGAAGTAATAACATTTCACTTTTGCTGTCAAGCCCCAGAGACATTTTTAATTCTTTAATATATCTTCCACTAATTCCTGCTTTTCAGTACTTTGCCCCATCCCATTCATTAGTTAACTTTCATCAAACGACTCAGAATATAGAAAAAAAAAAAAACACATATTTGAAACTATTTGATCATACATGTTAGTAATCCTGACTTTGGCTTTTTTTTTTCCTCTCTTTTTTTGGTAAATGTGTACCAAAATGCACACCTGCCATTTGCACTGAAAAGATACCCTGCTTCAGCTCAACTCAATTCAGGAAATGCGTCGACCCAAATTCCCTACTAAGGAGCTGTATAAAAACCTAACACTTTCAAATAATATTCCAGATGTGAATTGCCATTTTAAAATGGGTGCGAATGATGGTATTGAAAGAAAACTTGAAGTTATTCTTCAAATAGAAGCCTATGCAGGGAAGTCTGCTAAGCCTATAGGCTGTATATGTTTTGTATATGGTGTGTCTCCTCAGCCACAATCTCTTTATTTTCCTATAGGAATGAGATGAAATACAGGGAAAGTATTCATGATTCCTAAGAATATTAGAAGGTTAGAAAGTTTACTGTAATTAGTTTATATCAATTATACTCATCATATTTCTAAAGTTAATTTATTCTAAAGCTATTCTACTGTAAAATATTGTTATATATTGTTATAATTATTGTTATTGAATGCCTCTTTAATAACTTTACAATCATTTGCTGTATTCCATTCCTGTGTCAAATACAGGAATGAAAAACATTTGGTTTCAGACAGAAGCTGGAGTGTAAATCCAAGAATCCAGTGAATTCCTCTAAGTGTAATTGTCTACCTGCTCACAGCTTTTGAACATAACTGAAGTTATGATATCCACCTCTGAAACCTACTGTATGTGTTACCATTTCCTGGATTCACTCTGATGAAAACGATTGCATTATTCTCTTTGCTTTTCAGAGCAGAGTCTCTGAACAACCAAAGAGAGGCTTTTTTGTGTGTTACTCAAACCAACACACTGGTAAAATTGCTTTATAAAAAATGGATTATTTTTCTGTAATCCGTATCTCTGACACTTTCCAAATACCGTTCCTTGTTTTTCTTTTAAAGTTCTTTACTCCTGACAAGTTTATTGTAGTGTATTCAGAAAAACATTGAAGAAGATCCTCCGAATTTTCCCGTATATTCATTTTAACTGGAAAGAACAGGAGGTTCAAGGGTAAATCTTTAGCTGCATTATTTCTATCCAGCTACTAGAGACCTTGTTTATCTTCTGTTTGCAAAATGAGTGACAGGAAGGTCTTTTGTTCAGAAAATTCATTTTTTTATACTAGCCCGCTCTATATTTGATGTGGATGGTTGCCGCAAGAGAGTCAAACGGTGCAAATGGGTCCACTTGCCTTAGAACTAACTTGTGTTACTTGAATGCATTTTATACAACAGAAGACATTGCCAGCATCTAAGAAAGCAAAACCAAAAGGATTTGTTTACGAGAAAGGACTGTCAAATATGTTATACCGACCTGCTGTGAAAAACTCTCTCTCATGCAAAAGTGCTTATGAAAGCCATAAGGAGTTTTGCTGGAGTGGAAGCAAAGTTAGAACAAAGTATCAATTCTGAGGAAAGAAAAAAAATCAAGAACTTGATGACATTCATAACCAGAAAGATATGAAAAGAGATTTTATTTATATCTGGCAATATTTCGTTTTCACTTCATATATATTAAAGGCGTATTTATTTTTGCCCTAAATGGCTGTGCCTTTGCAAGGCATCTTGGCCTTGTGTACTTGCTATGACCAGTAGAAGTTGGTGCCACTGTCAGGACAGTGGTTCAACAGGAAGCTTTGATGGGTAGAATAGGATACATGTTTGTACAGCCTTAGAAATGAAATATATAATCTCTTTTTAAGGCGCTGGAGAACTGGGGGTCAGCATCAGTTTTCTGACCTATGATATCTTCTAGATACTGCCAAAACTTGCCACAAGATACTTGCTTTTCTTGTGAGGTTCAACAGTAGGAATCTTTATGAGCGCAACTTCAGAAGGATCAAAGCAAGAACTAGTGGTGAATAACCACTCCAAGAGGTTCCTTGCAGCTCTTTGTTGAGATAAGATCTCCTCTGGGAAGAAAGCGGAGAAGTCCTCAGACTCATCTGTTGTCAAGTTCTTTACCCCAGCCCATCATTCATGTCTTCTGCCCATTCCAGGAAATCTGACAAGAACCAGGTGTTGGGGGTTGATTGGAGGTGTTGTAGGTGTTCCTGCTACAGAAGCACCTGACTGTAATATCCATGAGTAGATTAATCATGTGAAGGAGGATATTGAAGGTAAGAGGCAAGACTGTAAGACTCAGTTACAAATAACTCTGAGAGTAAGTAATTGATTTTAACCAATGACTAGAAAAAGCCTTAGGCAGTATGGATAATTTTTTTTTTTGCAAAAAGTTCTCTATAAGATATTTGATTTGAGTAGATGACTGTTCTTGGCCCATATTTTCATTTCTTTAATAGAACAAGCTATGTTTTTCCACCTTGTACCTTCTGTTTGGCATTTTTCTATTGTGCAAGGAATGAGAGCAATTTTGTATGTCTGCCTAATCTTTCTGGCAAAGAATCTGCATGCATCCTAATCAGCTTACCACCTATTTACTTATTTAGCACCACTAAATATCTGACATCTCTTTTTCATTTTGGAAGGGGAAAAAAAAGCCTTATTGGGAAACGCAGGAGGGTTTTGTTGTTCGTAAGTGCTTGATGCTTGTGCTAATAGCTTGATGTTTCTGAACCCTTCAATCAGCTGATGATTTTAATACATTTATACATGGAAGAGA
This sequence comes from Nothocercus julius, assembly GCA_013398735.1. Lineage (NCBI taxonomy): Eukaryota > Metazoa > Chordata > Aves > Tinamiformes > Tinamidae > Nothocercus > Nothocercus julius. The sequence continues at coordinate 925,737 of VZSV01000176.1, read as the reverse complement.
AGGAAACAGAAGGTGATTAGCAGTATGTGAATCTCAGATTTCTTTCTGAAATCACAGCTTTGCATCATGTCTTTTTTTTTTTTTTTTTTCCCTCTGGCAAATGCATTCTTAAGAAGTGAGAGGTACTCGCTTGCAAACTGAGGGGAAAAAAAAAGATAAAAAAATAAAATAAAAATAGCACCTGAGCATAATTTATTCTACAAAGTCCAAGGGACCACTTCAATACGGTACCTACATTGAAGTCCTTGGGGAAAAAAAGAAAGCTTTTATTCTTTATGAGCTGGGCTTTATGTCAGTGCTCCTGAAGATGTTAATAGTGTGCTATGCCAACTGAAGTACTGTTAAGGTATTTTTGAGGAATCCATCCAAGGGTCTGAAAAAGGCTAAAGCTGTCTTCTTGAAAGTATACCTATAGGAAAGCTATACATTTATGCTGTGAATTTGTGTTTAAAAACAAAAAAAAAAATGGAAGCATTTTTAATATGCAGGTTCCCCCTATCCTTCCTTTTCCTGTGGGCCCCCATAATTCTTTACAAGAGATGGAACTACAAAAAAAACAAAACAAAACAAAAAAAAAACAGGTAGGATTAACAATATCAATGAATCTGTTCTTAAAAAACCCTTTGCCGAGCTATCAGTTCTACTGGGCGTCATTACCTTACACAAGTGCAGTCAGAGCCACTGGGGCTCTGTGTTTCTTTTCTGCACTTGCACAGTTCCTATATATGCCGTCCTTCCCTGAAGTGTTGAATAGCTGTTGATGTTGAATGAATGATGTTGAATGTTGAATTCATTAAGCGTTTTAGAAAGATAGCCTCCCAAATTTGCTGGAAGTAGTGGTACTATGTGATAAGTGTGATATTATGTGAGGAATCCCTTATTAAAAATAAATGAAAACCATGAAAAGAGATATAAAATAATACATTTTTCATCAGAATGCTTATACAAGTTTTTTGTTAGAAAGAATGGAAAAGTAGGACTGCCATCAGGCAGTCATCAGTGCATCAAAGGTTAGATTTCAGTATATTCACCTATCAGGAAAAGGTCTGGATTAAACTGATTCATATTAGTTTTAAGAAGAAATTTTCGGGAGTTTGGAGTAGGACCACAGAAGATAACCAAATAGTTATTTCATATGCTGCATATAGTTGCTTATCAACTGGAAAGAGTTGTCTTTTTAGAAGCTTACATGACTGTAAATTAATGTTTTCAGGCAGGTCAGCTTGCTGTTCTTCAGCCGCACCTAGGACTATACAGCAACCTTGTCTTCAATGGTCAGTATGTATTTTTTGGTAGTCCGTAGCACAGAACTTTTTGTGTGGATCGCTGCTGTTCATTTAACAATGTCTCAGATGGACTGTTTAGAAAGCTTAACTGAACAACCTCTGTGCTCAAGTACCTTATTTAGATGTAAAACAGTTTATTTTTGTTAAGTGTTTAAAATGAAATTTCAGTTAGAATAAGCTTACTCTTCTCTCAAGGGTTTATAGGGGAGACTGCTCATCTTCCCTACATGCGTGTGAAAGTGCAGTCCATTTTTTAGTCCACGTTAACGGAGAGATGGCAAAAAGAATAGAAATATACAGCATGTTCTCCTGTGCGTTTGCTGCAGAGTGCTGAGAAATGTACCAAGGTTTAAACTTGCCCGGATACACTTAATGTGCACTTAAATAATGAGAATGTCTCCCCCCTGCTCAAAACGGGGTCAGCTAAACCAGCTTGCTAAGGGCTGCATCCGGCTGGGTGTTGAGTATCTCCAGGGATGAAGACCCTACAACCTCTTTTGACAACCAGTTTACAACCAGTTTTGATCACCCTCTCAGGGAAAAAGCCTTTTCTTATGTTCAAACAGGGTTCCCTTTATTTCAGTCTAGGGCCATTGCCTCTTTTGCTGTCACTGGATATCACTTAGACAAGTCTGGCTCCATGACACCAAGACTACCGACACCAAGTTCTTAAGCATGCCATTGGATATCTTCCTACTTCTACCCTTCTTAGCCTTTAGCCCTTTGGGAGTGCTTCTGTCATTTCCTTTCTCACAGAGCTTTTATCAAATATTTTGGTCCTCTTCACCTTGGACTCATCAAACAACAAACCAGACACCTGGACTGCAGGAGTAGAAGAGAATAAATACAGACTCATTCTTATACTGCAGCTGTGACTGGCTTCTCTTCATAACACTCGTATTTTTCCTTTCATTTCATAGAATCCACTCTAATTACTAAGAACCAGTATTTATTCCATTACTCATATGCAGTTGTGCCCAAGACTAATGCAGTGTTATTGGACTAATTATTGGACACATTGGACTAATTTTACTATTTTTTTCCATTAAATTTGGATTTTTGTAGCAGCCGAGTCGTTGTTCAGATAGCCTTCTTACATGTTCTCTACATCCTAGTGCAAATTCAAAACGGTGCTGTTTTCTTTCAAAGATCTACCAGACACTGTCTTCCAGCATTAACACAGAATTGTTAACTGTTAAGTGTTTCCATAATGATACAAATAACAAACAACAGAACACTCCAAATACACTAAAAGTCTCATCTCTCTCTGCTTCATTTGGAAAAGTCACAAACATTATTTGTTGTCTAAGAATGACAATTCTGGCCAATTTTCTCACGATACTCCTAAAGGACTGACAGTGAGAATTCTCTGATGATTTGCAGTTTGAGAACTCTATTACAAGATGACATATAGACAATCATTTCTACCCTGAATTTCAAGGTTTTTTTTTCTGCAGAATTAGTGTATTATTTTATTTATTACTAGTATTATTTTCTTACAGACAGTAATAGTCAATCATATATCTATTGTCCCATCTTTTTCATGAGTTATAGGCCATCTGCATACACTTTTCACACCCCTGGTTCTTGATTGTAGCTCTGTCTCTGTCTCAGTATGAGGCAGGACAAGCATAGTTCTGCCTTTTAGCAACGGCTCTGTACAGGCTGATCACTAAAATGTTTTAAACCTTTTAGGTTTTAATATTAACTGGATTTACAGTGAATAGTTTCGCCTAATGGATCAGCTTATTATATTCATTGACAAAGTCATCCCCACGAAGAAAATGCTATTAGCAGTACAACAGTCTAACTCTTTGAGCTCTTCCTAACGGTCTTTTATTCTCCTGATGTTGATTATAAATCATGAGTATTTTGACCTCTGCAGCACATTAGCACTAAGAACATTTTAATGGTTATCTCATAATTATGCTTCCTCTTTGTTTTCTCTTTATTCTTGGTTAAAAGTTAACATCATTTCTGATCTGCTGCTTCCCCAGGTAATCACTAAACATTTTCAAATGGGAAAATTAATTTAAGGGGGGGGGGGGGAAAAGAAATTACATATTTCTGGAGTGTATCTTTCTCCTTCTAAACTCCCATCTCTATTAAGGTCTCTTTCAATGTGTATTACTGAACTGATTTTATAGTATCTCATTTCCCTCCAATTTTCACTGACTGAAAAAAAAGTAAAAATAAAAGGTAATGCAATAGTTTTGATACTCTCTGGCTTGAACTGTCTGATTTCTTGAAGTCTTGGAGTTAATGTGCTGCACCTGAGATCAGGTTCCACTATTATCAGGCCAGTCCCAAAGCCAAAAAGGCAATAATAACTTTGTCTTCCATATAGGTGATACCAGGATTTTGGCACATTACAGCTCTAAGGAGGCTGTGATGTTCCCACACCCACGCACCATGGCCTATACTTAGCCCCATGTTCCCCATCCCATGTGGTTGAAACCCCATGTTCAAGCAGAATAAGACTTGTTGTTTCTTCTTGTGTTGTATCTTGCTCTGAAATATCAACCACTGTTCTGCTCAGGAATATGTCAGGTTGCCCTGGATAAAGACAGTACCAAAACAAGAAAAAATACTGTATTATAGAGAACTGGAAGTGCTTCAGAGCGAATAATTAAAGTGTATCTTTACTAGAGCAGCTCACCTGCCCTTTACCAGGCAGCCCACCTGCCCTCTTAACCCATTAAATGGTTTGAAAATGAAACCACTTGTACTGATTCAGAATTGTTTTCGCATTGTAAGCTGGACTGCTGAAGGTATCTGGTTTAAAGATGCTGAAGGTATCCGGACTATATGCTACAATCAGCCTATATAGCAAGTGGTTGCACAGACAGCAACTGTTTAATGTAAAATACAAAAATAATCCGTAGGAGCTGGTTTTCACTTAAAATGTAAAAGCTCCTGTTTCATACTTTCTTCAATAATTACACATTTTTTAATACACACTTTTTTATTTAATAATATACACTTTTTTTCTTTTTTTCTTTTTTTTAAGAATTAAACAGCTTCAACAGTTGGTACAATGAGTCTTTTACACCACCCCCAAAAAGTCTGCAGTATAGCAGTCTTGGACAAGAAATTTGGAGTTTGAATATGGATAGGTAGAGTCAGATACTGATTCTGGGGTAAGACAATTCCCATGTCTTGCATAATTGTGCCAAAGAAATCCATACAGAAAAGGAACATCAGTGCCACATTGCATTGTCTCAAAGGATCAAATCACAAAAAGTCCCTGATCTCTAATTCTCTAATTCATATCTCTAATTCATATATATATATATATATATACAAATATACATACAGTGAGAGAGAGGAAAAGAGAGATAGATATGGATGGTGGCTAGGAACGCACTACAACAAAATGCTAGTATTATTGTCAGGCAGATGTTTTCTTTGGCTTTTTACCCCAAAATTTCAAGAAAACTTGTGAGATAGCAAAACCATTTCCCTATTCAGGTTTACTACCAGACCTTTGAAAGACTGTTAAAGTCCTTGTGACCGCTACAGGATTTACCTTTATTGGGAGGGACCCAGATCCTTGAAGTACTCAGAAGTCTTCGTAGACCATGACAAAACAGCTCAGAGGAAAACGTGGGAGAGATTCCATGTCTATCACACAAATCGAGGAAGAGATTCAGCCCCAAATCTCCCACACCGCTGTGCGTTACTTTGCCTCAAGAAGCCTCTCAATCCTATCTGCGGTCTGAGCCGGGATCAGTCCCTGTCTGAGATTAAGAACATCTTTTTCCATCAAACTTTCGTTGAACAAGACACAGAGCCTGAAAGTTTCACTTTTGACAGATCAGCTTTTACTGACCCTCTGACCTTCTCTGCTCCCTTAAAAAAATCAGCTCTGTTGATTGCAATTGCCAAGCAGCTCCACATGAACTCTTATGGTAATGAACAATAATTAACACATTCTCTTGCTCGTCTTAGAATTTAATGTTGAACTCAGGAAAGCAGCATGGACAATTAACTTTTATGACTCTATAATGACAGAACAAAACTCCAAATGTAAGTGACCTCTAAGATTTGTTTTGATTCTCTGCCATCAAGAAATAAATAACTAGTTCATTATATGAAATTATATAGAATTTATTTTGGAAAATATATCAAGCTATGCTAATTAAAAGTAACACCCCAACTTCTACAAAATTTGGCTTTAGCTGTTATATGATTTGTTTACTATCAGTGTGATAGTAGATTTCGAAATCCTGACCTTCCAACAGGGAAATGCCCTATGTACTCAGAAAGCTCCACTTCTCCCTAACTTTCTGTTACTGCTCCTGGAATGTTACCTTCATGCTTGGAAATGTACTGCTTGTGATTTAACTGTTCAAGCACTGAAAGGAATTGCACTATCCCACCTTTTGCCCTTTAACAGTCAAAATTTAGAACGGCCATTCTAAATTTCTGCTTAAGCAAAAAAAAAAAAAAAGAGGTTTTCTTGAGAGGTTCTTGGTTTTCTTGAGAACTCTGGTTTGCTACAGATTCACGCATGGACATTTTGCCCCAGCTGCCTCTTTACCCAAAACTGCAACTTCCCACTTTCTCCCCAAACTGCTGTTGTCTACAAAGCTTTTTTTTTTAAAAAAAAAAGGGGAAAAGAAAAGGCAAACTGCGCGCGCAGAAGCTCCGCCGGTTGCTCCCCGCCGCTGCCGGTGCCGGCGGCGCCACGGCCGCTGCCCCGCTCTGCTGCCGGGGGCTTCACGCGGCGCAGGGGAACGCGCGCGAGCCTCGCGTTGCTCATGTGCGTATCTATTTATTTTCCCTCGCTGTCGCGTCCATCTTCCCAAGGACATCCTTCTTCACGGGACTTCTCCGTCTCTGCCTCCCCCGGCCAGCCCTGGTGCGGATGGGCACGGGGCTGAGGTGTCTGTTGAGCATCATCATGGGTTTTAATACCAACTACCCAGCTCTGCGGATTCTTCCCACACGGCAACATGCATTTTTTTGCCAGATAGGGCAAGAAACATCGGTTAGGAAATTGTTCCTGTTTTTGCTCCAGCTTGGGTAAAATTTCTTGAAGTTAGTGGGAGATTTACAAGAGTAAAGCTCGACCTAAATTGAAAAAGCACTCAGAGACTGGCCTTTGCTAAGGCTGAATATTTTTTTTTCACGGCTTCTGTACTGCGCATAATTTCTTGGCTCACTTTTCCCCAGAGATAACAATGCTATTGTCTTACTGCTGCTCACAGATAACCCACGGAGTTTCAAAGCAGTTTCAGAGCACCTCCACACGAATCTGGTCTTGTATCTCCTCCTTAATGAATTCCACTGTGGTTCTAAATAATCAAAATCTCGCAGTCCTATTTACTGCAGCCTCTCCTAAGCTTTGTCTTTTACCTGGTTACCCATTTCACAGAGTAGCTACATTTTCTTGGACGGACCTGTGTTTGTTAATTAGTTTATTCCTTGCAACCTTTCCAAGTGCTGTCGGTAGCAATCGCATAATACCGGTTTCTCCGAGGTCCACTTTTTCAGCGACGAGCATTCTGCAGAGATCAGATCCTCCACCGCCAGCCCACATGCAAATGTGCTTGGCTACAATTACCGCAGCAACGTAAAATGGCTAATAAAAAGAAATGAGTGAATTAAGCATAATTATACTTAACAAACTAACTTGAAGATTCAGTCTCCTCATTAATGAATGCATTCTAATTCATTTACATTACACGTTCTTAGGATTTTGCTGGGAAATATCAAGTATCATTGAAATATCAAGTATCATTGGCATAAGAAATTCTGTGAGAAGCAGTGTTTCCTTCCTGCACAAAATTGCAATTTGGCTTCTAAACCACTTCATGGTCTTTGACCTCAGACGAGTACCCTGAATGTATTTTTTTTTTTTTTTAACAATATTAACTCTTTTACTGCAAATAGAAATATCATTCCCTTGCTGTCAGGTTTTTAGTGCCAAGGGTTGCATTCTGGTTAGCGCTGCACGCAGGCCGCTACCGGGAAGGGGTAATTCGCAAGTGTAATTCTGTTTTGTCACCGCTGGAATCCACTGAAAAAAAACACTCTAAACAAACAAAAATGTTTGGGGAGCAGGAACAGAGAAGAAGGGGAAGACCCTTAATGCATACGTTTGAGCTGAGCAACATTCAAATCTACCATCTCAACTTACAGAATTGCATAAGGCTTCTCTTTTATGTCACCTTTTGCTCGAAAATGCATTTAATGCAAAAATAAGAGGAAAAAATGTGAACCTGAGATGGTTTTGCAGAACCTCGCTCTTCACAAGACTTTGTCAGCGGGGTGATTTATGACCCAATTCCACAGCCCAAAGACCAACAGTGAAAATCCCATCCTTCCATGTGGCTTTTATTTTTTTATTCTGCAGAGCTCGAGAGCGGTTTATAACAGATGCGAGACGCCGACCTTCCCGGGAGTTTTCAGCAGCTGTCTTCAAGGACTGTCTCTTATCCCTGTTTCCCGTGACGAGGGGACATTGACGCTACGAGGTAGCCGCTTCCTTAGCTCTAGGAAGGCTGCGAACGGAGCACAGACCTCCGGGCAGGGTCCATGCCCGTGTTCATGGGAAGGCCTCCCCTGGACGTGGCTCGTGTCTTCCAGACCCTGGAGTCTCTCTGTAGGTGCAGGGATTCGTTCAGATACCTACTGGATAGGGGTTAATTGTGCTAAGGTCACCTCAAAATATTTAATGAATTCTTTCCTGCTGATAGGAGCTGCGCTGCTGGTAATGCCCTTGAGCCCTCCTGCTCTCTTGTGGCATCGTCCAGTTGTGTGATTTGGACGGTTGATATATATATATATATATATATTTAATTTTTTTATTTTTTTTTCTAAGGTTGAATATTGCTTTCACCTGGCAGTGCGCACAGCCATGCAGATGTTTTGTTGATCCTGCCGGACTGTTGCTTGCTTTTAGGATTGCAAAGGATGGGACTAGTTGGGCCAAGTGGCTCCTTCCTTATCTCCATCCCTAATGACAAGAAGAGGGATGAGTGCTGAGTGTGTAATTATGGATATGAATCCTGAAATACAAGCCACTGACAAGCTTTGCTCTTTGATCTCGTACTTTCGAAAAAGCTGCTTCATTTCTGTCAGCAAAATGATTATAGAAAAAAAATGGAAATGAAGCAAATCCTTGAAATTGCATTTTTTTGTTTGTTTAAGAAAATAATATTCATCCTCTTTGTAGTGGTTTTGACAGAATCCTCTAGGGAATTTGAGAGTGGCTTTCGAATGTTTCGAGGCCTTGCTTTTTATGGCTCGCGGCCAGGAATGGGGCTACACCTCGGAGCAAACCTAACGGAGGTGCCGCGGCGCGCGCCAGGCGGCTCCGGCGAGCCCTGCCCGCGCTGCTGCCCTGGCCCGCGGCTGTCCCCGCGCAGGACGCGCCTTCCGCTCGCCACTGCCCTTCGCGGCAGCTTTCCAGCGAGGACGGAGGCCCCGGTGCGGCTGAGACCTTCACCTGCTCTTGCCGGGCAAGCGCTGGTGATGAGAACGGAGAGTAAACACAGTTATATGCACATTTCTTGCCTTTTTTTTTTTTAAACCCCTCTTTGCATAATTTTAGAATCTCAGTTCCGTCTCCTCCCTGAGATAATGGTTTTCAGCCGTATGCAGTAACTTTTTGACAACTTAGGCAAGCTTGAAAGGAAAATGAGAGAAGGTCTGAAAGGTCCTTATAGCGTTTATCACGTTTTCAGCCACAGTTCTCATACAGTAGTAAAATGTTTATGGTGTTAGGAATAATTGAATCCTGATTACATATGGACTCCTTTGAAAGCTCATTTTTTTATTTGGCAAGTACTTAGCATAACAAATTAATCTAAAGTGACACATGAGAATAAGGGAAGTAACTCAAAGTGAAAGCTGAAATCAAGATGAACGGGCAAGATCAAGCCTATTTCTTTCAACCCCCTGTAAAATGTTTTTACAAAAGCCAGGGCCTCAAAGGCCTGGGGGAAAGTAAAGAGAAGAGACTACAGCTAAAACAACATTAATTGCAGATCGAGACTTCATTCTTACCAGCAAGTGCACAATGTCCGAGGAGCTTACACAGTACTATTAGATGACAATGCATAGTGAGAGACACATATGAGTTTCCTCAGGGAAGAGGACAAGAGGGAAGAAGAGCACAGGGATCTGAGGGACTGCAGTTCTGCTATCAGCATGGGAGTGCCCTTGCAGCCCGTGACAGCTGCAGCTGCATAGGAACATACCTCAGAGTATTTACTGCATAAGTAAATTTTTCCATCTTGTTTCATCTCTTCCCTATTTTATTTCTCCCATAAATCAGCAGGGCATTTAAGCTTTTCAAAAAGGTGAATGCTTTTGTTGAATTATAAGGTAAGCACACACATAAGAAGCTCAATCATAAAATGCCATAATTAGGGCACCGAGGCGATTAGTGTGAACCTGTTCGCTACACGGTAGGTTTAGTACGTTTAGTAGCTATATGAATGTATAGTAACCTAGGAACATGATTACTGCCGGGATATTTGGATATTCAAATAAAAGTCGTAACTATTTTAGCTGGGGTGTCTGAGTTGGAGAATAAAAAAAAAAAAAAAAAAAGAAACCATTAGAATTAAAAGCAAATAAAACAGAATGTGAGACCATCTAAATACAGAATGAAAGTGCCAAGGAACCATTCTAAACTCCCTAGCTCCAGCAGGGATTTCCCATCAGTTTCTACAGGTTACAGTTCTCATGCAGCCTTGCATTAACAGCCAGAATTAACAGGCGAAGTTGAGCAACTTGACGTGATGAGTCACAATGAACCTTCTCAGCAGAGCAGCTAGAAAAAGCAGTTCCCTGAACACCGACATTAATAATTTGCTATAGACTGTTTTATTTTTAAAATAAAAGTATTCAGACACATGTAGTTTTAGAAGGAATATTTTATTCTTTAGAAAAAAGTGAAAAAAAAACCCAAACATGTAACACTCAGTTGGATAGCTTCAGGTAGGCTTTGGTTCACAGTAGCTGCAATGACAAATTTGTGGTGCTGCATTCTAAAATGCAGAGAATTTCAGGTTCATGTTTCCAAGTTTGAGTCAGCCACTGCCAGCGTTAAGATGATGCCTCAGAATTTCCTTTTTCCCACCAGAATACAGAATGATATAACTGGTAAGAGCACTGCATAGCTGACAGATTTTTTCGTGCTTCATCGGAGCAGTAGATTGACTAAACCGTTTTCGAGAGTGTGTGGAATTAGGTAAATCCCTACAAATCTGTAAAAGTTAATTAATTTTCTTGAAGTTAATGTTGAAATGACAATTGCAGAAAATTTCAGTGACTCGGCAGCTAAGTTAAAAATTGAGAAATTGCTGAAAACTCCTGCTGCCCTCCCCAGGACAAAATCTGCAAGAGATTCCGGGGCAGATGATGGGGCTCCTACGACACGGGCTAACGGGAGGGCACTTTGCTCCCTTCCTCCCTGACTAGGGGCCTGAATTGTCCAGGAAGAGGTTCCTCTGCACGTAAACGAGCCCCGAAATCAGCAAGTGTCCGCGTTACATCAGAGCCTGTGACAGGCCTAAAATGAGAAATTTACATTTTGTGACAGCAGCGAATAAGATGTATCTGGTAAGTGACAAATATTGCTTTCCCATCAAAGATTTGCGCTGGAGTAGAGTAGGGCTCATTGGAGCTAAGGACATTCACACTCTGCCTTTAAGAAGCGATGCAAGTGTTTCTCTTGAATGAGGAGTGTGAAATGTTTTGAGCTTATCCATCCATTTAGACATCTCTGCATAAGGTTTTTTCAGTCCTTGTCAGTCTTATGAAAATATTTTTTCTAAGCAGTACCACAGACTTTGTCAAAATACTTGCTGACAGTTTTGACTCACTGATAGGTGAAAGCTAAGAAAAGTGCTACGGAGAAATCTTGATGTTAGTGACTTATGATAAATGCTAATATACTAACGATCTAATTCTATTTAGCAACATGGACCACATGCATTATCTTTTTTATTTTAGCGTTTTCTAAAAAAATACCCTACCAAGAAAAAAAGGTTAAATATTTCAATGAGCAATTTTAGGACAAAAAATTTTTTTTTTTTTGAAAGAGAGACCAAAAACTTACATTTAGGGCTGACAATCTACAATACGCTTAAGAAATAACAATATGATTTTCCTTTCCTCTGATAACCTTTCCTTCTCCTTGGCAAGCTGATGGAATTATTTTGAGTGATAGGCAAACACACAGTTCTTAAGCTGATAAATCCTGCCAAAGCAAGCAGGAAAGAAAGTGTTCCTTTTTGCAGTCTCCACATACTGTATAATACATATAGCCTTGTGAAAAAGGTTAATTCAGGGGGAAGGAAATAGAGGGGAGAGATGCATATAATGTAAAGAACTTTGCTCCGTTGCGAGCTTTGCTTGTGGGTGTTTTAAAGCACTGGTTTGGAGTAGACCGTCTGCTGTATTGGTCACAGTAGCAGAGGATCCTGGAAGATCTGAAGTATTAATTCTTTTTTTTTTTTTTTTTTTAAAGCTTGCCTGGGAAGGAAAAGGTGGCAAAAATAAGGCATAAAGACACTTCTATCGGAAAGCCCTGCTTTTATTGCTCTGGACTAAAATGCCGGTGAGAATAAACCATCCTATACTAAACCACAGGTAAATGTGAATTAGTACTTTAGGCAACACAATGTTTGGCCACTTTTCATGTGTATCAGACAGGTTAGTGAACCCACTCCTTTCAGTTGACACCATAGCATTGAACCTCCATGAGGAACATCTTTGGTAGAACATAGTTAATATACGAGTTAGTGGCTGGTGGGAATCAGGGAGAAAGCTGATGCATGTACTGACCTCATTTCTGGCTGATGTGGGGCTTGGATAAATGCATATATCATACTACAGGTTTTAAAACACATTTTGTTTAGTTTGCGGTTCCTTTTCTTTATGTCAGAGCCAGATAATAAACCACCTCAGTTGGAGAGCTGTAAATCTAGTTTCCTGGCCTTGTTATTTTCCAAGACACCGACATCCATCACCACTTCCAACTGTAAAAGTAAATGGACCTGCTCAGTGGCCAGCATGGTTTTCTGCAACTTGCTGTGGCCTGCATTATGCAGGCTGAAAAGTTAATCATGCTTGCTGCTTGTTTATTGCATGCAATCACTATACATCATAATAGGGGAATATTTGAATCTACTGGAGTTGGAAGAATCTCGGCCTCGTGGTCTTCTTTCTATGGCTGCTATTTGCATAAGTTATATTGCTGATGTTTTACTTAGAGGAGAAATTAAAGGCTGCAAAAATATTTTCAGTGGTACCACAGGGTGACATTAGAGAAGTCATCGTACTGACCGGTTTTGCAACCCATAGCAATAATAAACTAAATTTCTGTTTTAATGGACTCGTTATAAAATTTTATCTGTAAGAGAAGTGTCGAATGCAGAGCCATTACAAACACATGCAGCCTGCAGATTTAGTTAAAAAAGCATAACTTTCCTCTGACGTTAGGACTCTATGAAAAATATGGATAGATAATCCTATAAAATGATGTCCTTACATCTTCCTTAGCACGCAGTCAGATGGAGGACTGTCTCCTGAATGGGAATTGTTATGGCCTGCACTGATATGAGAGCAAATCCCAATAATGCTGCATCTGTCCCCATTTTATCTATTTACATTCTGTTGTTTTCAATGAGATGAACTACTTGAAAGGAATTGGGCTGGTCAGTGAATGTCAGTGGAAAGAAAGAGAAGATGTAAACATGAGGTGACAGGATGATGGGAAAGGAAGGAAAAAAAAATAAAAAGGAGGAATACACGTGGCTTAATAGAAGTCAAATTTCTAACTGAAAGTTGGCAACTACAACAGTCTGTATTTCTCCCTTGACTTTTGGGCAGGCCCTTTCCCGGCATCCACAGAGACTTCTCCGTGCAAAGTGTGTAATTTTAGCCGTGCCCTGACACTCCGTCGTTCCCGCCTCGTTCTGGCCCCGTTGCTTCCCCTCTCCCCGTGCTGCACAGCGTGTCTGCGCTCCGGTCCGAGCTGCATCGTCGCGGCAGCCCGCTTGGATCCTTCTGGAGATGCCAGTCCTCCGAAATTGCTTGGCAGACGCAGCTAGCTGGCATTCGTCTCGATTTAATTTACTTTAAATTAAGGAAGATGAATGCTATCTATCTATCTGATTCTAGGGAGAGTTTCCAGCAAACTGCAGTTGGATTTGAGGCCAGGTTCTGGAGAGAACCAGAGCAGCACATTTTCTGAGAGCCGCCACACTGGCTGAAATCCTCTCCATCTCGGAGGAACACGTAGGGCAGTAGCAAAACCCCTTCTAAGCTGCCTCAACAAGAGGCCTCTGCCGTGCACTGGCAGCAGAGCTGGCGGCAGCCGAGGCGGTGGGTAGGGACAGGGCTTTCCTAAACCGGGGGGATGTGGGGCCCGAGTTCACTTTGGCCCAGTAGTCACTGCTAATGTGCCCAGGCATCCTGTTCGCAATATGAAATTCCCCAAACTCAAGCATTAAATCCTGTCTCACACTAAAAAAAAGAAAAAAAAAAAAAAGTTGTTTATGCCGTATTTTAAGAACATTTGGCATCATTTAGGTGTCTAGAAACTGCCCAATACTCACTCAAAATAAATCACAGGTGCACAGCAGTTCTGGAGATGGGCACGGCGGGCTGAACCGCCCGCTTCCCCTCGGAGTTCGCTTGTGAGTTCGCGAAGATAAAAACTGCTCTGGAACACTGTGTTAGCTCACAGGCGACGTTTCCTTGCGTGATCCAAAAATCCATTTTGTTTGCTTTAACATAACCATTTCCTGCTAAAACTTGTAGCAGCATTTAAAAAAAGTCTTTCTTGAGACCGTTGTGGATTCTGGATTATATTTCCTTGTAACTGCCAGAACTGTGCATGAGCAAAAAATGGATTGCAACACGCTTTACCAGTTATCTTCCTGTATTTTGGCCACATGCAAAAAATACTCTGCTATTACCAGCCACTGCTGCCTCCTTGAACTTTGAGTTTTCAAGGAGACCTTGGAGCAATAGCACCAAAGGGGAAAAGCCCATAGCTGTCTACGTGCCAGAGGGCAGGGGACAGGACCCGGGGTCCAAGCGCCAGTGATGCAATTGCAGATGCCTCACGACAAAAATGTATTACCTGGGCTGGGCAGAGGTGCTGTGAGTTCTCAGAGTGAGGGAAAAGAGTATCCGTAAGGACAAACCTCCATTTTTAGGGAGTTTAGACAAAACTTCTCAGAGAACAATTTTTTTCTGTTACTGATCTCCCTCTCTTCTCATGGCAAGTAACTGAAGTAATATTAATTAAAAATGGAGAGGACTAATGCAGCAGCAGACATAAATGATGTAATCCAGGGAAAATAAAATTATATAAAATATCCCAGGAAGATGGTTTGCACTGCCCACTCCCTGCTTAAAAGACATAAGCTGTCCTCATTCCTGGTGACATCAGCAGTCGTGGAAGATGCTCTCCAGGATCCATCTTGGGTATTTAAATTGGGGGAGACAGGAGCTAACTTGACAACAATCAGTAAACAGAAATGTTAGTTCACTTGCTGCTGCAGGACAGGATGCACGTTGTGTTGAATTGCACAGATACAGCTGTACTGCTAAGGGAGCCTGACCAGATAGTGCTGCGCGGCAAGAGAGAATTGGCCATTTCTTAACTGCTGTGTCTACTTGTAGTTTTAAACTCGTTGTGGATGTCAATCCTCTCTCACAGAGCAGGGCATTTAATACTGGCCACTGCTTGAAAGGCTTTTTGGTTAAACAACACCCTTAAGATGTTGGAAGGAAAAATAAATCAGAAAAAATATTGGGATTTGAAACTAATTTTATCTTTTTTTGTTTGTTTGTTTTGCCAAACGTATTTTGAAATGTTAAAAATAAAATTGAAAATGGTATGTTTAAAAAAGGAAGAACTTTCAGTTACTTTATTTGATGAATTCTTAACTCGAAATTTTTTTGACATCAGATCTGCCTGTTGTCATAAAAATACGATAAATATGAAAATCCAGAGTTTTTTATTTAGATATGCTAAAAGTTATGGACATTTCTCAGAATCATCAATTTTACTGTATTCCCTTTTTGTTCCTAAATGAATAAAGATACATATTTACATAAAATATATACAGCACATAGCAAAGTACTGACTTTACTGGATAAGATGAGCTCAAATTTAATGAACAGCGCTTAATTAACTATTCTACATCAATCAAATGATATTTTCTACCAGAAAATTCTCACGCCCCATCTGTTCATTATCTTCCAGACTGCTTTCTTGCATGCCTGGCATTTGTAAAAGTAGTGCTACTCGGGTCCCTCCATTTCACAAACTGATAAATCACTGACACGATCTTCTTGTCGTTATTTAACTTAGCAGGTATTTTTTAAACTTTTGGTCTTGTCCCCTTGCCCCTAGCTTCTGTTTAGGAGCACTCATTCACAAGGCTCTTTCTTCTTTTTGTTCTCCACCTTGCCCAGAATCTAATATATTCTATCATTGTGCTGTTGATGCCTCCTGTATTCATTACCTTATCTTAATTAGTGTTTGGTTACTTGTTTTCATATCGTAAAATTTCATAATTAAATATCAGATCAGGGTGATATCATTAAAATAGAAAATGTACAGAGAATGAAAATGCTTTACTTTGTGCATCTCTAGAGGTCCCTCCCAACCTCAACCATTCTGTGTGATTCTGTGATTTGTTCAGCTGTGGTACTGCCCTCTTCGTGTCCAGGCTATCCTTTCTAACCTTTCTGGTAGCCGCTCTCTTGACCATTTGAATATATTCTGATTTTTGTGAAGGATAAAATAATGCTTGAGAAACCATAATTCATATTTTTCACACATTTAGCCTAAAGTCCACTCAAGAGAAGAAGGAGTTTCCCAAACTAATTATTTGATGATTGAACCTGAAGTACATCTGCAGCACTGGTTGGTACTGGCTAGTGTTATTCTAGAGCTTTGTATGAGCTAACTTAGTGGTAAATTACTTCTTTGGCTCCTTTAACTTTTGAGTGAGGTCTGACTGTGCCTTTCCTTAACGAGTGAAGATATGGTCTTTATGCCATGAAAATTTTAACCTGTGGTTAATGTTACGAGTATTGCAGTAAGACATATAAAGCATTTCTTCAGTACAGCAAAGAAAATATGTGTGTTGAGGATGTTCTTTTACTTTGCACTAGTTATCACTTTTCTTTTGACTTCCCTGTGACTTTATGGAAGATGTGAGTCATCAGGAAGAGCAGTGAAGTTGAAAGCTTCGTTACTGCTTTTGTGAAGGCGGTATATGATAGAGGTGGCTGTAAGAAGGAATCTGCACTGATGTTTCAGGTTGGGAAGGCAGTGGTATAAGAAGAAATACAGGTCAAGAGTTTGTGACGTAGCATTGGACTGACGGGCACAGAGATTTGAGGTACAGGTGAGGTCAGTGCCACTGTATATTCCCCATGTCTCTTCACTGTGTTTGGCTGTGACAATGAAGTCTCTGTGACCTTGTGGAGAGACTGGGTGATGTGGCTAATGCAACAGAATTATTATTATTATTATGCAAAAGCTCTGTAGTCCTGAACAGAAAAGCCAGTAATAACGTCCCTGATAATTCTTTCCATACCAAGTCCTAGTAGCAAGACACTTCCTTCTGATATCTAAATAGAATTGGCCTTTTCTTAATGTCAGCTTGCGCTTCATTAGCATGTGCAGTTTGACCACTAATCTAATTGGTTTGCCATGGTCAGCAACTTTATTCCTGGCTCAAGGATATACATCTGGGACGGAATTTATGCTAGCAAATTTTTCACCAATTAAATCTAAAGTTCCATAAAGGTTAACGGATTACTCAGGTGCCATGTGTTTGTGAATCTCAGCTCTCCTGAAAGTGGTCACTGACAGCCTGTTTGCAGAGAAATAAACGGGCTTCTTCATTCATTAGCAGCTGCAGGCAAGGTAATGAAAATGAAGGAATGAAGCCATGAAGGTCTTTTAAAAATATATGTGTACTGTTGTTGTTGTTGTTGTTTTTTCCAGTTAGAACCTCTGTCTTTTTTCACAAATCAATTCATCTGCCTAGAAGCAAACAGCCCTCTCATACACAGCTGTGATGTCAAGTATTAGCCTCATTTTTATTATAACTGTCCCTGGTAATAACCGTTACAGTCAAGGTCGTAAAACTTTGTTATATCTGCTCTCTTCCACATGCTCATAACTTGCATTTTGAACTGACAATTTCCACACCTGGTCTCTGTCCTTTTTAATAAACAGTTTAAACAAAATGCCAGTAGTAGTCACTGAGAAGTACATGATATATTTTTCCTTAAAAATAAACTAAAAGCACACCAGTAACTTAGGCTTAGACAAGCCAGATTTGGTATGCAGATGGACTAGAGGACAGGGGCCAGGAGCACGACAGGTTTTTGTGGCTGGACTGAGACAACGTGGGAGAAGCCCACAGAGGAGACAAGGAGTTATCCCTTGTCGTCCTTATGAATTGCTCAGCTAAAGCAAAGCTTCGCCCTCGTCTCTCCTCCTCGTCTGTGCAGAGCCGCTTTCCGGGCAGCTGGAGACCGCGAGGTTCCTGTGGAAACCCCACCTGGGAAAGGGTCACTCGCCGCGTCCCTTTACTCCACACCCTCCCACGTGCACTCGTAGAGTTAGGTGGCACCCGTTAGTGGGGGAAGGATGTGCTCAGGGTCCCCACGGACGCTGAAGGACACCTGCCAGGACAGACCATTCATCCATGTGCCCCAGGAGCCTTTAAGAAGAGCGTCTGGAGGGGATGGATGCCCATAGAGGGAGGGAAGGTCGTTTCTGTGGGCGCAGCGAGCCTGGCTAAGGGAGCTGCTCAGCGAGGAGAGGGGCAGGGGCCCCGGCCACGGGTAGAGGAGCTGGCAGAGCCTCCAGGAGGCAGCAAGAACCCAGCAGCTTCCTGCCTCTCGAAGGCCCTTCCTTGGAAGGTCTGGAAGTCAGGACCTATCCGAGAGTTTGTGCGAGAACAGAAGAGCCTTGTCCGTAAATCCACTGTCAGAGAAGGTCTCAGCATGTCTTCTTTAAGTCTTTGACCAAAAAGGTTGTTACATCAAGTTTCTTTTGCCTCCCATTGCCTGAGTCACAAGTTGGTTCCCAACTCCACTCCCCGTCGGCCCAGCTGACGCGCGTTGCCCAGGCAGGCGCATCGGCTGCGACGCACCTGCGTGCCAAGCACCTGCGTGCAATGAGCGTTTCCTGGTGGTGCCCCTGAGGCTCCACCCTAGGAAAGGGCCCCCGGGCTCGGGGATCAGCTCTCCACTCAAGGAGCTCCCTGATACTGCACCGCAAACGGAACGGGGCTGAGGCCGCGTCTCTGCTGCCTGGTGTGCGTTTGTGAACGATCGTCACATGCAGTGAAGAAAAAAGGTATTATATGTGTATATTAAAAAAAAAAACACTAAATCAAAGTGCTTTTGCTGCAGCTTCTTCTAGTTCATCACCACTCAAGAATACATGGGAGGTAGGTATGCAAGTATGGGTTTGTTAAAATGCCTAGGGGGAAGCTTGCACTGTTGGTTGGTTGGTTTGTTTGCTTGTTTAAAAAGAATTATATTCTCAGTTTTTGATATCGCTAGGCCTCAGCTACAACTAAGTTTGATTTTCTTGGGTTTGTTGAAGTAACAACTAAGTTATCAGGATGAAAATAACCACAGGAGTATGTTGATGTGGGCATCCACACAGGCTCGTAAGCACTGACTTCTGCATGCAGTTTTTCTCTATAATTTCTCTAGAAAAATTACTTCTCTAGAGCTGGATGCTTAACCTTGCTATTTCAGAGGCAAATTCAGACATGTTAAACAGGCTTATAAGTCATATAGCTATGTGAAAACCGAAAACACTTTAGCGTATGTTCAGCTCTGTTGTGTAGCTATCCGGCGGAATGGAAATATTCATGGTTTTACAACACACTGCTGCTGCAAATTAATGTGCCATGTTTTTTAAACTGTAGTATTTGGGGAGAGTTTCCTTGATTGCAGATGTGTTCCCCTGATTATCAGTTTTAATAAAGTCTGCTCTTTCATCTTGGTGATTTTTTTCTATGGAATCTCAATTAAACTGGTGCAATCCAGTAGCAATTCAGGGAAACAGTTTTGATTAATGTGTTGTAGTTTTTCTATTTTTATTTTTAGGAGAAAAAAAAAATATGGTGAAGAAATTGCTGTATTTCTCTACTGCTTAAAAATTTTCTTAATATAAGAAAATGATACCCAGGTTTTACCTCTTTTTATCTTTCAGCTACAACAGGGATATTGTCCCCATTTTATATCTATGGAATATTACAAGTCTTGCCTAGGGGTCCTCTTCAAGTTTCTAAATTAGCAATATAGTTTGTACTCTAACCATGTTTAATATGTTACTCCAGGAGCAAGTCACTGTAAAACATCTCTTGGGGCTACTTAAATGGGATAATTTTTCAAGTTGAATGTAAAAGTAGTAAGGGTCACTGAAACGGATAAAATTATGACATAGTAGAGGCTCCTTAAAATAAGGAGAGGAGGTAGAGGCCAGGAAAATAGCAGGTAGTAGCTGACTGAAACAGTTTAGAGGACTGAAAGGATAGAAAGATAATTTAGGCCATATAACTTAATAGGGTTACTTCTGTAATCAGATATTACATTGCTAAGCAGCTATCCTGAGATCACATAAAACAAGGTATCATGAAATCAAACGTAGAAGACAGTGCCCAAAAGAATAGAATAAAGCTAGAAAACAAACACAATGGAAGGAGAGGTTGAGATAAGGCTGAACGATGATGGCCTGGTAGAACCAGACTTCTAATCGGTTTAGTTGGAGGGCAGGCAAAAAATGAGACTGACCAAAAGTTTCATGGTTTAAACACTCCTTCACTTAAATTTCATGGCTCTTGATTGTGGACTGTCAGACTTTCCAAGTTGGAATTGTGGTTGAGGAGAAGAGAAAATAATTTTCACAGGTGTGAGGTACCAGACCTGACTTCTCCTACCTAGTTTTCTGCTTTATTTGCATCAGGTGTAGTAAATTAGAGTCCTTTTAAAAAAAACTTTTGAAGAGCTTTTGCTAAAAATAGCTTGCAAAAGGTTGATTTCATAGGATGTACACCTGCTGGTGTATAATGGTGCTGGAAAAGCTCTCTAACAAAAAATGGCCCTGCTTGTCAGTGAGTAAAAGCATTTTGTTTTTTTTTTCCTAATCCTTGATCTGAACACTTCTCTTCGGTCCACTGCTGCA
>VZSV01000176.1:843192-905223 GCA_013398735.1 Nothocercus julius | reverse complement strand
AAAAAAAAAAAAAAAAAAAAAGGTATTTGGACTTGTTCTTTGTCTCTAGCTTAATGTGGCCGAGCTGCAAACCCGCTCGTGCTGCTGGGGCTTCCCAGGCTGTGCAAGGTCTAGGTGCGAGGAGCAGGGCAGGCAGCCTAGGAGCATCTCGTGTCCTTTGTGTTTCCCTTTGCTTTGTATTAGTTATTCAGTGAGCTGCAACACTCCCATAGATAAAATTATTGTTCCATGCATGTATATTTTGGAAATGGGTTTTTGCATTGTAATTATACTTTAAAATGATGTTGTCTGCGGTTGGAATATATATTCCTTTTTAAGGTAAATTACAAGAATCTAAAGAACCTTCCGCTCATAAAAAGCAGTCAATGAAACTGTTACATCTCTCCTCTGTTCCTCATCAATCAGCCAGTCAAACATGCAAGCAGATAAAGAGGAAAAATGATCCATTTGGAAAAGTTTTTGTATATTTACACGAGAGAACTGTTAATATAAAATTCTTTAGGGAAACTAATCTTAGAGGTATTTGGTATATATGGTATTTTAGTACCTTATCTGCCTCTCTGTTTTCAGCAGGCCCCAGTTTTATCTCACATATTCCAAACGCATGCTTGCAAAGAAGTGTAAATTAACCTGTTCCCCTCTCCTCCCCCCTGCCCCAAATCCTCATGCGGACATTTGCTGTTAGTTTTTTGAACAAGCATTGATTGCCCACACCCAGATTCATGGCCTAATTAAAATGCTTCCTTAGAAGGGAAAAGAAACAGAAGAATTTCTACGTTGCTTGTTTGTTATCTCTTTTATCAATGGCATCTTTCAAGACTGCTGCAGGAAGGCTTCAAAAGATGCTCCACACTGCCTGTCCTCTGGGCCTGCCCCTGCCAGTCTAGAAAACCAACACCATCCAAATTGCTCTAATTTTTCCTACTTCTTGGTAGTCTTATCTTCAGTATATTCGGACTTGGTTTGAAAACATCACTTAGTGTGCGTGTGTGTGGTTTTTAACTTTTTTTTTTGAGCAGAATCTAGCCTGTATTTTGAATCTTGTTGCTGTTGTTCTGCACTATTGTTAATGTCTGGATAATAGGTATAATGGATTATTTATTGTGTGTCTACAAAAAAAAGAGGAAATGAGATAAGGGAATGGGCTTGGCTGCTTGTAACCATCTCTTCTCTCCTATGCTGATGTGTCAAAATGATGGAGTGCCAGTTGTGCACAGACTAATGCTTCACCAACTGAGTTGATCTTTATTAGAAATATGTTATGATCCTTTCTAGGTGTCTTATCAGAAAGGATTTGCTTTAGAACCAAAAATAAGGAAATGCAACTCATGGGACCTGGTTTTCACTTACTGAAGTGTCTAATGGAATTCTCCGATGCCCCGAGGTAACCGACACAGCTGAGGCCCCAATGCAGTACCGTGTCGGAAAGGGTAGCATGGATATGGGGTATGTCATGCAAGGTATTTTGAAGGAAACAGAAGTACTGGTAACCACACAAGGCAGAGGGGAGGGGGCATATACCTTAACGACAGAAAGAATGATTCGACGTGGAGGATAATTCCAGAGTAATTCAGATGTATGTGAACAACTATTTTGTACATGAAGATTAGAAATTAAGGGTTTTTTTTTTTTTTTTTAGTAGTTCTACAAATGATATAGCTAGTCAAGATTTTTTTTTTAATGATGGAGCCTGATAAAGATAGGGGCTAGATGGGACTAGATGACAATTACTGAAATGAGAGGGGATTACTAAAAATGGGAAATTAAGTTTGTGATATGAATTGCTCCTGCTTAAAAAAAAAAAAAAAAAAGTATTCTCCAGGTACAGTCTAGGTCTATGTGCCCCTGTGTTTCCCTAGGAAATGCCTTGATTCACACACCCATGTGTATGATAATTCCATGTTTCATCACATGACAATTCACTCAGTTACTATCCCATCATATATCAAGTTTCATCAAAACTGAGCAGTTCACCAATATTAACTCTGAGAACACGTTCCTTTTCTACAGAAAAGGTTGACAATAGAGGGAAATGTCTTCATTTAAGATGCCTTCTTTATGTAAGAGTATGCTAACTCCAATGACAAGTCTATGAGGTTACTTCTCATCAGAGAGGTAAAGTAAAATAGAGAAATTGCAGGTACTATAATGTACCTCCAAGAATAATTTAGGACCCATCAACAATCCCATTGAAGTTAATGAAAATTTGCTGTTGACTTCAGTGGCAGTAAGATGAGGGGACCTGTGTAAATTGTAGTGTAATTCTTAATGCATTCAGTTTCCTTTCATCTCTCTCAGTGAGATTACATTGATCCAGACATTAGATTGTGGCAACCTCTAGATTATTAATGAGTATCTGACCTCAGCAAAGATTCCAGCTGATTTTTGTCTTAAAAAATGACATTTTACATGGTCTGTAATGTGTCTTCACTCTCTTGTTCTCTTATGAATGTTCTTGTGCTTTGGAGAGATGAGAAATAATGCCTTTTTTTTTGTGCTGTGGTTTTCACCTGTTGAATACTGCTGAACTTGGATGGAAACAGGCTGCTACATATTGAGAACTTGAAATTGCACCCTATGTCTCTCTTTTTTTTTTTCTCCTCTCTCTCTGCTTTCCTTGTTTTGTGTGTGTGATAAGATGGGCTCTTATTATCCCATCTCTGATATTACTCATAAGTAGTTATGATAATCTTAAATTAATGCACTTATTTAGGTAGACGCGTACCCTAGTAATAAAACCCCAAACATACCGTTCTATTCTGACTTGCTAATTGTTAGTGCTATGCTATTACTTGTGCTGGATTTCTAAGCTGACCCTGTAATAGCGCTGGGAAATTGCATAGTGACTAACTATTACATAATTTTCTCCAAGCACCTGTGTGTTTTTAAAGTAGATTTTATTTAAGGAAGTAGCTTAAAGTTTTAAGTGGTAGGCAAAGGGTTTATTTTGTCTTGCTGTTCTGTTTTTCAGGATGTTGATTTAAGGCTTTTATGTCTTAACTCAATGAAGCATCATATCTGCATGAGACTTCAGTGCTGGGGTTGATAATAGAACTTATTTTTCATTTCTGAAGCGTTAATTTAAAGCACTAAATAATATATTGCTGCAATGTGATTTTAACAGACCACTGCAAATGGCTCTTAAGTCCAAGTACTAACTCTATTTGTGATAAATCATAAGATTATTTATAACACTAAAGTGAGCTATTGGCATTAGAAAGCCTTAAGTGAAAGAGGAGCACTTTGTGCTTATCTGGGCCTAACCCTCACCTTAGTTACTCATGGTAAATAATTCTATAGTAGAAAATACTCTATCACAGTCTCTTTAAAGTGTCCAATCTTGCAGAAAATCGGTTTGAAAACCACGTTTTCCAACATGGTGTTTTTGAGGTGTCCATAAGGAAAAGAGAACTACATGTGGTGACACAATTAATGTAGTGTTGGCTGATCTACCTTAGGGTTTTATACAGTCGCTTATCAGCTTGCCCGAGCTGGAGGGCTGGCTCGTAGCTCCTCTACAGATGCCCTTTCTATGGCTGTAGGTGTCAGAACTTGTCTGAAGAGCTGCCTCAAAGAGAGTGCCCACACAGGCAACCTGCCTTGTGCAAGCTGTGTTCAGCAGCTGATACTGTAAAATTATTTTTGTCCATTTATTAGTCTTTAAGTCAAGCATAAACGTTGAACGTATTGGATATTAGTCCAATTTTAAATTTCTCCTTACACTTCTGAGGTGGGACAGCTACTCAGTTTAAGCCCTTTGCCAGAATGGCACCTCTGAGATTGAACAGCTTGAAGGATCTGTAAAGTGGCTGTGTTTGTGCTCCAGGCAATGCCACAGAAACCAAATTCAAATTTCAGTTAAATGTGACTAATTGATTTGTTTATTTGTGTGCCACATGTCACAGTGATCACTCTAAAGCTATGGTAGAGATGAACCATTATGAACCAAACAATAAATACAGTGAATGTGAGTGTGACAGGCTGCCTGCTGACGTACTTCTCTTGTTTGGGGAGCTCTGTGTTGTAGAATTATTTTTTTTTCAAGCCTCACTGTTATCTTGGGGAAAAGCTCTGAGTCTGAGGGATGTGTTTGGAAGATGCTCTCCGTTGGAAGGTTGTGTCTCTCCACCTCCGGGTTCCGTGGCTCTGTAATGCCTATAGTTTCACTTATGCATGTAAAGGTAGTACAGGACCAAGACTATCAACATCGGGTGCACATGGAGAGAGGCTTTTAAGCAGAACCGCTCATCCAATACACATCTCCCTATGAATGAAAATGGTCATCGTGCCTCCGAATACTCTCGCTTTGTGGGCCATGAGAAACGGCAGCAACCACGCGCTTAGGTCTGCCAGGTTCTAGTCGTGGTGGCACTGGGTGTCCCCATCTCAAACGGGGGCACAGCAATGTGATCTGGTAACATCTTGTCTGAGAGCCTCCCCCAAACCCTGCGGAGCTCTTACTGATGCGGTTAATCTCTAAACTGAGAAAGGGTAGTATTATCTGGCACTGCTCCCTAGTTTGCTGCTGATCCCTGATCCATAAGAGCGCATTATTACTTGACTTAATGGTATTTTTCTCTCCATTTGGCCACCACTTTAAGCACTTTTATGACAACTCTGGAATGATTTAATTCCACCTTCTATGCTGTCATGGTGGTTTTCATTAATAATGGTGAGGCCTTGAATCTATTGTATACTGATTAAAATATCTGCTGGAGATCAGTTTAATTATATTCATATAAAATGTAGTTAAACAGCTGTGGTGAAGCTCATTATTACTGCTGTATGTTAGTGTTTCCAGGCCTCTCTTTGCCTTTGGAAAAGCAGCCAACTTTTGGTTGGAGTGTTTCCCTTCCAAATGTTTATTTTGCATAGAATTCACTTGTGTGAAGAATTGCTTGGGTGTGACAGATGGCATATTCTGCATCATGTAAAGTAGTCTGGGGCAGAATTAAGGGGTGTGTGTGGGTTAACTTACGTAAGTACTTTTAAGTACTTTTAAGTACTTTTTAAGTAATTAACAGTTTATTTCTGTCTGCCATGCTTTCTTCAGAGGTATGATGGTTTTAACATGCTCTTGGTATTCATTTTCATTCTTCTGATTAATGCTCGTTGCCTCAGTTTGTGGGTTTGGGCTGTAACTCCAGCAGCTCTGACAAGGCTGAGTAGCCACCCACGTAGGCAGTGCAGGACAAGCAACACGTCTTCGTGTCAAATGACCTCCTAGGTGGTTTTTGCTATTACCAAATACAACTTTTCTGGCTGAAAAATCTTAAGTCTGTCGTTTCATTCCTATCCATCCTAGGAAGGAGGAGACAATTATTTCCTTCTGTGAAATGGTCTTTTATTTGCTCAAAAAACGGTATTTTTCAGGTTGTCGTAGTGAAAGATTCTGTACCTAGAGAGACTAGGTTTGAATTCTTCAGAGCAGCTTCCTCCGTGCTTGATTCACGCAGCATTCACCCACAGAATTATAGTAACACCAGAACTGATCAGTTCAGACTTAAACGGGTTTTTGTTCAAGGCCTTTGCTGCGTCAAGAGTATTTACTGTTCCTACATCTGTAGGGTAGCCATGAAACAATTTGTTAGACCAACTAAAACGATTAACATAAAATAGTCAAGTTTTTTGGGTCCACAATCTCTTTTCATACTTGAAATTAAAAACTGCAGACTTTAAACACGAAACGAAAGAAACTCACGGGCTAGTGTTCCTATTTGAAATGAGAGCAGAAGCTGTTGCTACTTGCGGTGTAGGATCTTGGTGTGGAAAGGTGTTTCAAGGTGGTCTCCTTCTAGAATGGGAAATGACAGGAAAGGTAATTTATGACTTATTGAACATTAAGCTACTGGTAAAAAGCGATGGTCTGATTAGAATGTGGTTGAACATGTAGAAATTATTCTGAGCTTTCATTTAAATTTGAAATGTATAATTTTTAAATCATATCTGTAGGAGGAGCTAGGTGTGACTCAATGCTTAATTATATTTTTACAAGACAAAAACAATTATTCAAATGAAAGATACTACTGCTCTCCAACCTTTCTCATGTTTCTATTCTTATACTTTCACAGCTATGATAACACGCCCCTTTTGTCTATTTGAAGGTGCTGCTCAACTCCTTTCTCAAATTAGCTTTCAAGAAAGAATTTATTTAATGTGTTCTTTGGTTTTTAATTGCTAGCACAGCAACCCTTTCCAATCCCACCCAACTCGAGCTCAACCACTCTTTGTCCATGTGGGTGTCTCTCTTTCTTTTTTCTCCTGTTTTTATGTCCTCTTGGAAAACTTCATAGCCATAGAGTAAGTTCTCATCTTCTCAAACCTGGGGTTAGTACGTCCGTTACCAACTTCCATTAATGTTGGCATGTTTGAGTGAAGATAGTCATTTGTCCTCATACTTCAAGGCAGGTGACAGCACGCGTATGATCATACGAAACAGTAAGTGTATTTCAGGTTATTGTTTATAGATCCTCTGTTGTTAAATTGTGTGTGACAAATTAAGTCTCAATAAATTATCAAGAGTATCAAAAATATTGCAGTTCTACCATTAGGCTCTCTAACAGGCATATATATCTGTCGTGGTTTATAATGAGGTGCTATTTTTAAATGGTTAACTCATGATTAGTAGATATGTTAAATAATACTTTTCCAATACAGTGCTCAGGTCATTAGTTATAAAAGCCCTGGCTGTAGCTCGTTCTCATAACTCATTTTAACTCCTGCAGCCATCCTTGTAAATGTATATATAGCATTCTAGCTTTGGTATAATAAGATGGCTTATAGCACCTGTTAATAGTGTCTTAACCGCTTATAAATGAACTCTTCATCTAAAGAATGACTGATACACACTCCTCAGTAGTTTGTTCCTTATACCGTTATTGCTTCTTATTTTCTGTCGCATGCCCTTCTCTAAATGATTGCAGGAAAAGGCTGAAGGATATACCCAGCCTTGGGCTCCTGTTGCAGGCTGAGGAGTATGATGACCTAAATGAGTCTCTGGAGGGTGTTTCACTTCCACTGGTCTCTTCTGGAGAAGAGCTAGTTTGGGTTGCCTGTGGAGTTTCCCTTTTGAGTTCAACTGCCTTTGAATCACTTTTTTCTTTTTTTCTTTTCTATTTTAAGTTAAAAAAAAAAAAAAATCCAAGCATTTATTGCTGGTACTCGAAACACACTGTGTAGCTGCACGTTTTATGGGTGGAGAAATAAAAAGTAAGAACAACTCCCCATCTGCGCTTGACTACTCGTGCTGAGGTTACAAGAGCGCGACGTCTTGCTCTGGAGACGTCCTGTCCTCCTCCGGCAGGATGACGGTCGGGGTTGGTTTTCCCCCGTGGAAGTGCGGTCAGGCGGTCGGCCACGCGCCCGCCAGCCTCCTCCCACCTCTCCTGGTGTTAGAACCTGCCTGGGCTTTGCCCTGTAAATCTTGTGCTATCTGCTTCAGCAGGAATCACTCTGGATGCCCTATTAATTACAGTAAAAGACATTTCTCCTCAATCATTAAGTAAATGCTACTGTACTACTAAGATATGCTGTCATACTTGAATCTTCCTTTGGACTCTAACATTTATCGGTGGGGATATCATCTTCCACAGAGTCTCTTGCTCTGTTTGAAGTGTTTGTACACTTAAAATCATTATCTAGATATCTAAACAGTTTGGTTATACGTTGCTTGATTTTGCAGCTTGATTTAGACTACGCATTGTGCAAACATGCTTCTTGAAGAAATGCACAGCTGCTTTATCTTTGGCAAAATATAGTAATTTTTTTGAACAAATTATCACTTAAAAACAAAGGTATAGCCACCCGAAATATTGCCTCAGATGTTCTTAGGAGATATGTTAGTGATGAAGGCCTGTGCCAAGGAAACATACAATTAGAAGATGTAGTTTTAATACTTGTGGTTTTGGAGCACTACTAGCATTTACTGTTTTCTTCTCGTAGCTGCCCAGCTCTTTCAGAAGCTTACCTGTCAGCTTGCTAATGTTTCCCATTTCGGTTACTAGCAGTGCATTTCCTCAGTTAAAGCATTGGTTTGTTGTTTCCCCCACAGCTCTCAGATTGCTTGGTCCTGCTCCATCCTTCTCCCATGAAGTGCTGTCTATGGATTTTATTTAATGTACCTGCCAAAGACACTTTTCTCCCTTTTATTGATATGGAGGCACATGGGCAGCTTTCAGAAAGAGGAGGAAGAAATGAAAAAGTTACTCTTGTAAACTCAGAAAAAAGTATTAGCTCACTTAAGATCAAAATGAGATCTGCTTGTGGTGATATATCATCATCTGAGTGTGATGATGGCCTGGGTGCAATTATACAGTTATTTTCTGCTCTGTGATGTTGTCCAATTGTGTAGACCAGTATAGCAAAACACACCTTGGGTTTCCATTAGTGGTGCAACTCCAGTGATTTTTATGCAGTTAAACAGGGAATTATTTGGTCTTTTTGTTTTCAAAATAATTTTTTTTAGATTGGGACTCTTGCCGTTGTCACTGGGGTGAACATTTGTAGGGAAAGGTACTTAGAGGTAGTAATGAATGGGTAGAGAGAGGCAGAAAGATTCGGATTGCAAATTTCTGGGATCTTGCCTTTCAGGCAAATACTTCTGCTCCTGGGAAAACAAGGACAAATGTGCACAGTCTTTCTCTTTAGTCTAAAATGACTCTTGGGAAGAAACGCCCCTGTAGAGCCAAGAACTTACAACACAGATGAAAAATAGATGCTGACCGTGTGTGGCCTCTGCAACACGCAGTGATGTATAGGGGGCCTGGGGAGGCACTGGTGAGTGAACTCGGGCAAAAATGAAGCGTAACTGTGTGGGGTGGCTTAGGGGCAGGTGGGCGCTGTGCCCGCGTCCAGGCGCTGCGCGGTTCGGCAGGGGAGCAGGCAGGGGTGCTGAGATGGGCCTGTACGTCTGGGGGTGGCCGCGCGGGACTCACAAATTGCCTGCTGAAGTAGATTGATTTTGGAGGGATGTTTAAAACCTGAACATGGTGAAGACATCACAGCAAGAGCCAAAAACCTGGAGCATCGGAGCTCCAGCGCGGGCTCCCGTTGCTTTCGCGCAGGCCCAGACCTGACCGGGAATATTCGGTGTTATTTTTTTTTTCTTTAAATAAGGAATATTTTACTTAGTAATATTTTTAGATACTAAAATATTTCAGATTTCACTAATCATAGAACTGAATATGCACACAGATACACAAACTGCTCTATTGTAGTTTGTAAAACTGCATCACATTTCTGGGCCTGCCCTTCCCCCAAAGGGGCAAAAAGATCTCGTACTTGGTTGTCACTGCGTGCTGCTCTGCACGTAGACACTGATCCAAAAACCTGATGCTGTCCATAAAATCCCGTGAATGCGGGTTCCACGTCACTGTGAGGCGGTGCAGCGCTTAGCGGGGTTCAACGTGGTACCGGCCGTGCTCGGCACCGTGCGGACCCGGTGCTGCTCCACACAGGGATCTCTTGTTTCAGGGCCCAGTTATTTCAAGACTGAACTGAAAGAAAAAAAACCTGCTGAAGGGCCCTGAGCTGTGGCCTTTCTCTGGCTTCCAGGTATTGCTTACAAATTATCTCAAGTGTAATGGGTTAAATCGAGGAGCATGGTCCTGAATACTCAGGAAGTGCCTCTGCTGCTATGTAGGTATGATTTGCATCACTAAATAACCTCTTTAGTATTACAGTGTATTTGCTTTTCTTTGTGCATGGCATGCTTCTGTTTTTGTTTTTTGTTTTTTTTAACATGAAGTATGTGCATCGCTGTTTTTTGCATATGCTCTGCTATGTGAGAGATTCATTCCTGAACTGCAGTATTTGAAATATGTTCCCACCAGACCCTGCATAAACAGTGAGCTGAAAGGTGGCCCTAGGGCAAAGAACTGAGATATGATATCAACGTGTTCAGACATTTAGCCGATGAGTGATGAGAGGTTTAAGGGTTTTCTGCTTCTCTACTAAAAGATATGAGGAAAAAAACAAATATGTAGAGAGAAGGGATGAGAATGGCTGAGGTGCACGGAAGTCTATGAGCATATGTCATTTCTGGAGAGCGGGAGAAGCTCCTAGGGGTGAAGCCTGATGAGGAAGGACCTGGCCCCACTTGCCCGACCAGCTGCCTTTCCGATCGGTTCCTGAGCAAGTCGCTCTGCCTCTTGGTGCTCATTTCTGTTTCCGCAAAGCACAGACGCGGTCAGCCCTGAGTCCGCTGAGTGAACCAGCGGCACAACCGTGAATCACTCCCCCCAGCACGGTTGGCATGGTGCTGGAAAGAGAACCTTCTCAAAGGCCCCCTCCCCGCAAAACGCATCCGAGACCCACCTGTATTTCTGCCTGTCAGTCCGAGTGGCCTTTTTCCACACGGTTAATATTAAACGGACCCACTGTCCTAGGTTGATTGGCTCTGTTTATGCAGCCGCCACGGTGGTGACACTTGGCCATAGGAAGGTATTCAGCCTCTTCTAGCAGCACTGCAGTAAAATGAGCAGATTCAGCTGCCTCTTCCAGAAAGGTCACGTAAACTAATGGCTTTTCTTTAGTGAGCTGATTTGATCTGATCTGTGCTGTCCCCACTCCTGAGACAGCCTGGCCAGCCTGAACAGTATTACGAGGTAGCAAGTGCATCCTGCGTTTCAAACAACGTCTCTTGGTTGAGCGGGGTGGGGGGAGTTGTCATGATAATGTAGCTTAGTCTATTTTCACTGTCATTTCCAATCTCCATTCTCTTTGTACCTCTTGACTATAAAACATTTTCAGAGCTCACCATGTACAGCACACATTGGGACATATAAACTGCTGATTATTAAATTGTTTTCTGCAGTCCCATTCTGCATGAAAGGCTCCTGTCTGCTGCTGCAGACTTGGTAAAATATTTTCCAGTCAACAGGAAATTATTCCATCTTTTGTATACAGAGAAGATGAGATTACTTTGTAGTATTCATGCAATACCGTGTTCATCTGGGACATTCTATAGCTCATTGAACTTTGTGTAGCACAGTAATATGTGATGCCATGAAAGTAAATCAGCTTCAAATTATTCATCTAAGATAGTGATATGAGTGGAAAGGGGAATTCCCTGCACCATGTAAGCTGTTGCTGTGTGGTTTTCTTTCAGGCCCTCACTACAAACTTGGGAGCAATAGCCCTAGCTTGTTCCTATTCCATATCTTTCCAGTGATAGTTTTTCAGCTTTGCAGTGATGAATTGTAGATGCTGAGCAGCAATTGGGTGAGACACCATACAACAAACTGTGTGGCTTTTTTTTTTTTTTTTTTTTTTCTCCTCTCCTTCTTATGAGAGCAAACTGGCAAAATTAAGCATGATTCACCACCTGGAGAGAGCTGCGGAAACTACCTTTTTCCCCTCTATTTACCCTTATGTTTACACAGGATTTTCTTCACAGACTTTGGGAATTAGTCCATGAGCTTTGTCTTCAGTTGTTTGCTTTTCTTCCTCTACGGATACTTTCAAAGAGACTATGCTTACCCAAATTAAACTTTTGCAGGCTTCTAAACTTGTTACAGATCATCACTCTGTCCTTACAGCTAAAATCCACTCCCATTGTATCCAATGTCCATTCAAGACTTGAAGAAGTCGGTCTTTCTCTTCTCATCTCTGTTCACAAGACAACCCCAAATAGCGTATGCTGAGCCTATCATTTTCACTAGGTCACTGCTTTCCCTTTCCTTTCCTTCCTTGGTGCACTAAGCATGTGGGGCTGGACTTCACTTTCAAGCTCCAGGAATTAGATCAGTCCCTACATGTCGGTACTGAGATGTCAGCTTTCATCTTCAGTATGTTCTTCACTATCCTCATAATCTGTGTTATATTTTCAATAAACTCTCTCGTTTTCTCTCATGCTGAGCTTACTTGTTGTAAAAATCTTATTATGTGCACAGGAAGTATTTGACTCTAGTATCTTCAGAGGCCTGTATAACAGGAAGGCCAGGGGTGGTGTTCTTGGGTGGTGCTGGGCATCTTGTGTGGATAATTTAGAGGCTATGCTATCCTCATGCTTGCACAGAGTATCTTATGCAAGGCAGAGTATAGCAAAAATGAACACCAGTTAGACTATTCATATTTTCTATCCACTTAATGGTTGCATTAACTGAACAGCAAAAATGAAGTCTGTTTACAAACCGATAGAAGGGGGCGTCTTTCCCATTCACATAAATACCTTTACTAAAATGAGGCAGAGCTTGTGGTACATGCAGGAATAGAATGAAGGATACTCAACTTCTGATGTAATTTTTCAGTGATGTGTTGTTAACATGGGAGATTATCCTGCGTGCATCCACCCAAGCGGATTTGAAAGGTTCTTGCAGTGCCAATATGCACATCTGTTTCCCAGCCAGTTCTGCTCTTCATACGCAGTGTGAAGATCTGTCCCGAGCCCTTGTCTTCTCCAGGCTACGGGCTCCGGCTCCCTTGGCTTCTCCTGGGACACCAGGCGCTCCGGCGCCTCAGTCGCCCCGCGCAAGCTCTGCTTGCCAGTCCGGTCCTGCCCTTGAGCTGCTGCCCCTTCACAGCTCTGCTCGCCGCGCTGGCCTGCAAGGACACTCGCTGCTCACTAGAGATTTGCTTTATTCGGATAGTAATGGGGTAGAAGTACTTGTGCTTTTGAAGACTTTAGCTATGGCTTCAGTGCTTTGAAGGGGGCGCCAGGTACAGGCTGGTATGTATTTGAAAGGAAATACAGAAAAGGGCTCTTCTCCTCCCTCAAGCAAAGGCGTTTAAAGGCAATTCTGTTACGTTGAATTACCCTGTCCTTGAAGTACATTGATCTGCATTGCACTATACCGTGTCAGTTGTACTAATTCTAAGGTGCAGCTGTCTGTATAGAAATGTTTAAAAAAGGGGGGAAAGAAAAAAAAAAAAAAGTCTTTCATGTGCTTTTCCTGCTGTTTGACCTCAGTGAAGCTCTCACTGTTATTGATGGCTCTGTGTCTTATCGGAATCTTAACTAAGAAGCTAGGACAGTTCTAATCTTTTTTTGCAGGTTTTATTCTTACCTTTTACTGCCTGCTTTCCCTCTGTTCATTTCAGTTGTTTCTCCTCGGTTACAGAGTACTTTGCTTTCTTCTGCTCTGCTCTACACGATTTAACTCTAGAAGCTGTTTCCATGTAGGTAAGCCCTTCTCTACTCGTACCTTTTGCCTTGATTCTTTCATGGCCATCCTGCTCCTTTATTATTTTACCTTGGCTTTCTGCTTCTATCAATAACATGACTCCTTACTATTTTTTTAAGCGTTGAAAATCTTCTGACCCATCTTCTTACCTCCAAAACTGTTGTTTGGATATCTATTTGGTAGTATTGACTGTGTTGTGTGGGTTGTTCTTTTTTTTTTTTTCTCTCTTTTTTTCTTTTTCTTTTCCTCTCTGCCTTGTAAATCTGTTGGCTCCCCTCCAGAAAGGCAGCCAGAACTTGAGCTTGGGTGACAGTGGTGAAACCAAAAGCCATTCTGACACCGAAGTACTTCCACCAGAGGGATTAGAAAATAAAATCAGAGCACAGTACAGCTCCTTCATGGCAATATCTGCACCGCTCCTTGGGGTTAATTTAACAAAAGGCTTCTTCTAGTGAAAAGATTAATGCTGGAGCAGCCTGTCCTGTACTCAGACTTTGCCGTGTACGTGTAGGGACGCCGAGGCAGCGGTGATGGGGCTGCCCTGGATCCGCTTGGCAGGCAGGGCGCAGAGACGATGGGCGCTGTAGGGAATGTCTGCAGTTAGTCTGAATTGCGATGCCCCCGCCGCTAACGTCATCTTGCGGCCTGATTCAGAACTGTCAGTGAAAAGGCCATAATCAGGATTAGGAATACTCTAACATTACAAAATGAAATCATCCGTATTTTGTGATGAAAATCTGGGTATGTAATCCAAATTTTTCCCTTCTTTTAAATCTAGGTGTTTTTTCCTACCTTTTTTCCTCCCTTTTCTAAATTCTTTCCTCCTCGTGGCTGAGATGATGAGGGGACAATGCTGAACTAGAAGGGTGGCAGATGCTATTTCCTAGCAGACTAAACAGCCAGAAATCTCTCTCTCTCCCCCCCATAATATATCACAAACTAGTTAACAGAATTGTTATTTAGGCCTTATCCTGCTCTCCTCCCCACCCCCCCCCCCCCCAAAAAAAAAAAAAAAAAAAAAAAAAAAAAAAAAAAAAAAAAAAAAAAACCTACACTTAATGAATTAGAAGCTAAAGGATAATTAAACCCCTTACTGAGAAACCATTTTTACAAGCCTATGCTTTCTCTGCTTCTCTAAGGAAAAATCTAGTGAATGAGAATGAATATACTTTACAAGGCTGTTTTAACACTAATTCCTATTTTTAATAACTTTATTTTTGATAAGAATCTATAAGTGAAAAGAATGTAGCATTAACTTACAAATGTGATATCTAGGGGTAACGGGTACAAACCGAAACCCATGCAGTTCCACCTCCATGTAAGGAAGAACTTCTTTGCTGTGCGGGTGCCGGAGCCCTGGCACAGGCTGCCCGGAGAGGCTGTGGAGGCTCCTTGCCTGGAGATCCGCAAACCTGTCCGGATGTGCCCGGGTGCCCCGTGCTCCGGGTGTCCCTGCTGCAGCAGGGGGGTGGACTAGGTGATCTCTAGAGGTGCCTCCCCACCTTCACCCTCCTGTGATGCCGTGTGTGCCCCCGCGGTGAACGTGAGTGCAGGGAGCAACCCACGGCAATACCTAAAACGCAGCTCCGGAGGCGTGGTGCCCTTCTGGAATACCGTAGAAAAGGTGGCAGCTGTTTTGCATTTTTTTTCCTGTAATGCACATCTCAAAAGTCAGACTCATATATTATTCCTTCTTTTTTGTCTAGCACTTTTATTATTTTCCCATCAGTAAATATTAACTGACACGGGCATAATTGACCAAAGATATTTGGGATTCAGTTGCTTCCGCATATTAGGACCTTTCTCCCCTCTTGATGATGCAGAATTAATGGCATTCTTATCTTACAATAATGGGCAAACTGTAGTCCCTGTTAGTTCAAAGATCTGCAAGCAAGCTATTAACTGTTTCTATTTTCCTTCCTCTGAATTCTCGGCATGATTAGGCGTTTGGATCCGTATCTTTGAGAACGAGTCTCCCGTGCGCAGAACAATCACAACGTGCCGTTCGCGCACAGGTCTCTGCACGGCTCCTTGCCAAGACGCGGCAGCCGGGAGAGGCCCCGGCTCCAGCTTTGCTCCTGGGCTCAGGGCTCCCTCACTGCGATTCAGCCCTGGCGCCGCACAGCGCGGACAGGCCGGGCTCGTCCTACAGCTTCGACCCCAATTCCAGCACTTTATGGTCTGGAGGTATCGTTCGCTCAGTGGTGGTTTTGTGATAAGAACATAATTGCGGATTTCGCAGTGTTTTAAAAGCATTCATCCCTTCATGTGCGCTTGGAGGTGTGTGCCATTTATGTACCAAGTGCTACTGAACTTACCTGGAAATATTTTGCAAAAGACTCAATGGTTCTTCATGAACTATTGGGATCTAAGAAAAAGAAAGATATTGGAATCATTAACAACACAATATTTCTTAAAACTTCCTGAAAACAGGAAATTCTCTTCTAACATTCTTGAGTTGCCATGAGAGAAGGATTGCTCACAAATAATAGATTTTAGGTAATAGATTTGATCATAGGTTTGATGGCGTCACCTCTGCACTTCTCCTATACAAAGTATGTCTGCGTTTGACTTATACTTTTTCCCCCGTTAGTAGAGCCTCTTTGGAGACTTTTTGGAACTTTTAAGCTCATACCTTTTGGGTTTACTAAAATTAATAGTTTTAAGAGAGATGGAGGAAAAAGTGATGTGTGTGCACATAAGAAGCAACAAACGGAGCCCATGTTGTTGCCTTGGTACTGAAATCCAGGCTAAGGCACAGGGAATGATCCAAGAGGTCTTTTTCTCTTTGGCTTTAGAGGCTTGAGGGTATATAGAAATCAAGCAACTTTTCTTTCTCCTATTTGTTGTTACTGGAGCATGTTGCTGCCCTTGGCAAAAAAGAGAGGGGGTGAGAAGGGGGAAAAAAAAGTAATATATCCACCTCTAAGCCAGTAGAGAATGTGCATTGATCTTGCACAGCCTGTTTAGAGTGAGCTTGCAGTTTTCCACTGTGTGGTGAAGGTGCCAATCTCAGCTTATCTCTATACAAATCAAATACCTAGCACTATTAAAGAGCGCGAAGAGCGTGAATTCAATAGCTGAGTAAATCTGTTGGTGGGGGGAACGTTCCGGGTTGCAACCCAGTCAGCCCAGTGAGGGTTTCAAGCAAGGGGAAAAACAGGAAGAGGTTCCTGTTGCTCAGCACCTTCCACTGGGGTTCTGGTGAGGAAGGGCAGGCAGAAGTGCAGAGTGTGTCCTGCTCTCGTGTCGCCTCTTCTAGGCCAGGCAAGTTGATGAGAATATCAGTCCTGTGTCTGCTGTGCCGTTGTCCTTCAGGGCCCCTGCTTAACTAAGAGCCGTGGCCCTGTAAAATGCATTTCTGGTAGCATTTGAGCAGTTTTGCCTTCTCTTTCAGATTCAAGCTTGGTTATTATTGTGATACATGCACTAATAATCTTGATGCTCAGATGCTATCATTTATTTTACTCAGAAGAGAAATGATAAGCTGAAAAAAGGTACAGTGGTTACAAAATCTCTAGACACCCTGAAACAGCATAGGTCAGTTGACTTACATAACCGCTAGTTGCAATCCCTGCCCTGGGTGCTTATTGAGTACAACGGCTCAAGGCAGTGGTGGTGATGTTCAAGCTGCGAAGGATTGGAATATGCCCAGCCTTTATCTGATAGAAAACTTTGAAAGCAATTTAAAAGAAAAATTATTTTTTCAAGAATATATTTTTTTTCCGCTGAAAAGTGATTTCAAGTGGCAGTTTTAGGTCTATGTGGTGCCAAACAGTGGCATCCGTGCTTTCTCCAAAAACGTGTTCACAGCGCAAGCTGGTGTCTACACTGCAAAGCTGTAGAAGAATGGGAAGAGATAACATCAGGGAGATAACTATCTAAAACAAAACGAAGAATCGCCTCCTGCTTTGTGGGGGCCCAGAAATGATGCTCAGCAAGTAACTTTCTTACAATTAGTTCCTTGAAAGATTGCCTGGGATGCCTCGTTGCAAGGGGATAAATCCCAACTTTGGCTTTTTGTTGCTCTGCCTGTTTACAAGTGGCTCGTGTGTCCGTAGGATTTGTGCCCCGTAACCGAGCTCGACTCCGTCGTGACCCTGCTGGTGGCCATGATCCTGCTGGGAAGTGGATAGACTTATTGAGAAACCTCTGCCTGGTGGGCAACAGGAGGATGGTTGTATCAACAGTGGGCTGCTTCCATACTTAAATTGAGAGGAGAATAGCGTTCCTCTCTGCAGAGGAACAACAACAAAGGAGGAGGAAACACTACAACAACAAAGGAGGAGGAAACTGCATAGTTGCACAATAATGAAATAGAAAGAGAATATAGTGTTTCTTCAGGGAGGAAAAAAAAACCAACCTATTAAATTCACCCCTCTTCCCTCTGGTTCCGCTATCCGTGCTCAGCGCACAAGGGATGGTGGAACCTGGGCTGGGTCCAGCTTTTCCCACATGCAAGCGGGTCAGGAAAGACCCAGCACAAAACCACTCGTTTTGTGGCCTTTTTGTCACGATGGGTGAGATTCCGCTCAGCTCCCTCTTGGCGGAGCGGGACGACGCACGCGGGCCGTGATAACGGAGCGTGACGGAAACCAAACGGCTCGAGGGGCCGAAAGACAGCGAGTCTTCCTCGTGGGTTTGGTCTCGGGTCTAAAAATCCATGCAATATACACAAGACTATAAATATACACAAGTTAGGTGGGTTCTGATTGGGCATTTCAGACTCAAGTCATCCCCCCTCACTTCTTCTTGAAAATGAATTGGCTGTTTCCCTTCTAATTAAATTGCGTTTGTTTCTTTGTTTTGCGTATACGTTATTTATATAGTCCGGCTATTAGTATAGGAGCTGGTGAGAAGCGTTTAAAGCATTTTAGTGGCTGCAGAATTTTACGTTTTGCACCATTAAAGCTTTCTGCTGAAGGCTGAACCCCCTTGCAAATGAATGCTTGCGTATTTAGGCTGAGAAGTAAGGGAGAGCTGAATGTGGCAGGTTGTTCCCTTGTTCCCTGTTGAGCACAGAAGCTAAATGGCTTGAACCAGGCGAGTCGAACTGGACGTTACCTTGTTCCTGATTCGTGCTGTCCATTGCACAAGGCAAGGAGCTACTCGGCTGCAAATTTGGTTCCAGCTTTTGGGCTCGTGTCTGGACCCTTAGCGGCAATGCAGCTGTGCAGACAGGAGCTGGTCGAGCTCGCGATGCGGCCGTTTCGAAGACGTAACGCTAAACTCCCATTAAATATATTGCTTTAAACCTCTTGTTGAGGTTTCTGGAATCACGTTGCTAATTGTAGGAGAACATTAGTGTAAGATTATTTTCCGCGAATGAAGAATTCTTGTGCCTTGCAAATCCCTCTCTATTTTAGGTCAGGTTTGACCAGCAAAGCAGAAATTTCTCTTAAAAGCAGAAAAGGCAGTCTACCCCAACTGTGTGTTTGCCTCTAAGAATAGATCAACAAACCCCACGGATTTCTCCAAGGTTAAATATGTATTTTATTTTCATGTGGATAGCATGCCGTCGGTATGTATTCTGTCATATGGTGGTGAGCATTAAGAAATAAAAAAGTGGTTTGGTACATGCATTTATTCACTTGTGATTAGTATTATAGATGAGGCTGTATTTTTAAAGAACTAGAGCAGCTGTACAAGGTTAACTGAATTATTTTAATGATTGAGTGATTTCTGCCCCCACAGTCTAGTCTCAGCTAAAAATATTTATCTAAAATGCTCCTTCTATTGTCAACATTTGGTTATGCAAGGCTTGATTAAAAAAAAACGGAGTGATTCAATGTAAAAGATGTCTATCAAAAATAGACTTCAGGAAAAATGCATGCATCAGTAACATTTAATTTTACCAGGAGCACAAGATCTATTTTTCATGCAGCATATCTAAATGAAGAAACCTCTGCCATGAGAAAGACAGCATAAACGAGTGTGTCATTCTGTACACATTGCTTTGCAACTGAGTGCTACATAATTCTCAGCTTAAGGCTTGGTCCTTTTTAATTCCATCATGAAAAATTTATCAGATTTAAAAAAAAAAAAAAAAAAATCCCAAAAAAAAAAAAAAAAAAATCCCAGCACCACAAATGTAAATATATTGTGTGTCAGTGCAAGGAAAAGTAATACTTATTTCTGAAAGCTATTTTCCAATTATATGTATCAAATTCATCTTGGCGGAATTAAACCGCAGAAGCTGCTTTTGAGAGTAGATCACTCTCCTGCTTTGTTGGTGGCCTCTTGGCTGCAGGAGCCAAAAGGCCGTTTTAGATGTAGGAAGGGGTAAATGGCAGCTCCTAAATATTGAGTGTCTCGCAGCTTGGGTCGCCCCCGCCTCTGTCTGGGCTCCTGGCCGCAGTAAGAGCCCAAACCCACGCGGTGTGTGGGCGTCTGCGCATCTCTCTGTGTCTCTCTCCCTTTTTTCTGCTTTTACCATCGCTCCAAGTGGGTTAAGAGGAAGTTTACTGCTTGCGGAGGGGGAGAAAGCAGAGGGCTCGGGTGGGCTGGCACAGACCGTTGCAGAGACCTGGCTGTTAGGACAGGGGGACGGTCCCTGATCGTGTCTTGCTGCCTCTCAGCAGAAGTTTCACTGTTCAAACAGTTAAAAACTCAATGTGCTGGAGAGCAGGGAGAAGCCCTGATTTTTATAGCTCAGTGATTATGGTCCTCCTGCGGGCTATGGAAAACCTCTGTTTGTCTCTGCTGCAATTAATGTTTATTCATAAAAAGTCGAGGCAGTGGTAGGAGGGGATGGGAGGGACCGTTCCCGGGGGCCGCTGGCCCGTGGAGAGGAGCTGGCCCGGCCCGCGGGCTGGGGGCTGAACGCGGCCCCAACGAGCCCTCGGCAACCACTGGCTAGTTTAGGATCGCTGCTGCTTCGATTCTGATGGCCGCTTGTGGACATCAGAAGTTTTTCCTCAGATGAGTTGCTTTGAATGCTATTTTCTGCAGGAGGACAGGAGGAGAAAATCATTTTTGGCAAACCAGTGCTTTCCACTAAGTAGCGTTTCTTTTTTTAAGAAATCAAACTTTTTTTTTGTTGTTGTTTGTTTTTTGTTTTTTTGGTTTTTTTTGTTTTCCCTCCTTGGCAGACATGAAGTTTTATAGCATTTTCTGGGCAGATGCTGAGCTGATGTGTGATAAATATTTGAACAACAGAGAGCAAAATGCATGTGCTTATGGGATGCATTCAGGACGACGCGCAAAATCTGCAATCTGTGATTGTCCTTTAAGGATGACATACTTGGGAACTGTTGACAAAATGAGAAAATTGGTGGTACCCGGCCCTACGGGGTCAGCTATACAGCTACGAACTCGCAGCCCAGCTCTGCAGATATCTGCTTTCTGGAAAGAAGTGGCATGTCAACGTTCCCTCCAGTTGAGGGAGAAGACTGTTTAGCCCAAGTGGTTCCTGTGCCCCAAACAATAGTTAATGCTGACAATACTGCCAGTGAGGTGCATGAATCACCAAAGCATTAAACGTATTTAAAAACTTATCAAACACGAGCCTGCTAAGATTGGCCAGTGATGGATTAATTGTCATTATGTAACCATAATAGAGCAGTGAAATTATCTCCCAATTTATTGAAGTAACAATCCTAGCTTCTTTAACTTTTTTTTATATTCCTTGCTACAGTGTTAGAGATATAAATAAAGTGATAAAACTATAAAAAGAAACTTGTAAATTATATATATAAATATGTCATGACTTGCGATCTGACATGGTAATCATTCATTTAATAATTTGCACTTTGGCAATAATGAAATTCATAAATAGTCAGGAATAGAAGTATTAAAACATGCCAGAAAAAACGGTGCTGAAGTTAATCAGGTGCTCAAAGTCCTGACTGTCAGCTCCAGTTTGTGTAGCTGAGGAGGATGACCAGGTGAATGGTAATCCAAATATTTTAGAAAGGATCTGTGTAACCTTTAAATGAAGTAATAAAATGTGCTTTCAAAGAGTGATGAATGTCAGATCAAGGAGCTTGGCAGCTGAGGGTATCTGGG
This sequence comes from Nothocercus julius, assembly GCA_013398735.1. Classification (NCBI taxonomy): domain Eukaryota; kingdom Metazoa; phylum Chordata; class Aves; order Tinamiformes; family Tinamidae; genus Nothocercus; species Nothocercus julius. The sequence goes on along the minus strand of VZSV01000176.1, from coordinate 884,095 downwards.
AATTAATAGGCTTTGAATAAAGGCTTGTTCACTTTTCATAGTTGAATTTTTTCAAACCCTAGCTTTCTGTGAAAGTAGTTACGTGAGCAGGAAACGTACCTATATTAAGGTTAACCTTAACATAGGTAGATTAACCCTGTGTGTAAAATGCTGTAAACCCTCAAAATCCTGAGGTTCCACTTCACTTCGCTATCCACTCTAAAATTATGCATGTGACACTTTAAAATTATATATTTGTTCTTGTTTACGGACAGACTTTATTGTTTATTTCAGGCTTTTGCCCAGGAATGTGGATGAAGATGTTCAGAAGACATTGCAAAAAATCAGTAAGTTGCGTTTTATTTTTTCCGAATTGCAAAATGAAAAGCATATTAGATGTTATACAGGCATAATCCAAAATCTCGATGCAGAAATTTGCATTGATAAATCCTCAGGAAAGGCACGAAGTTTAACAGCATTACTAGAGGCGTGCCTCTGCTCGAGGTGCTAGTGCTCATGAGTGGTAACTTTAACAGAAGCAGAGGTGTCAAACATGACAGTTTTGACCCAGAGCCTGGATCTTTCCTTTTCCCTTTGTGAAATACGCAGTCAGGTCCACTTAATATTTTCGCCCCAAGGCCTTTTACTGGGCAGATTCGGAGGGCTTGCCTCCGAGAAGGGCAGGCATGCATGCAGTAGGACATGACCGGGATTTCTCAGCACTAAATTCCAGAAATATAAAAAGGTAGAGGGGGGACGGGGAGAAAGAGAGGAAAGATTAAACCGTTCTTTCTTTACCCGAGTTTGATAATTACCTTCTTGGATTAATTTTTTTCTAATCCATGTAGCTATTGATCTGGCAATAATTTGTGTAGCATCACATAATTAGCCATGTTTTACCATCTCTTTCTTCACTTTTGAATTATATTTCCTAAGGCTTTTTGGTCTAAAACATTGCTGAGTGCATATAAATTAGAATAATTAGTGCCTCAAAATTTTAGCAGTAGATGGCACTGTGAGGTATTATCTTAATTTATAAGATTTTTTTTCACCGAAGATCTGAATCCTGTTTAGCATTGAGAATGGAAAATATACTTTATTTCAACTTAAATCTGCTTATAGGCATATGTATTAATAGAAGTATTCTTAAAAGGTGTGTTTGTTTTGTTTGTTTGGTTTTTTTTTTTTTGACTTATGTTTTCAGGGAAAATAGGGCTGTGTGACTATTCGCAGGTACAACAGTTTGGTTTTGGGTGGGGTTTTTGTTTTAGGGAGTGATTCCTGGGTTTTAGACTAGGGAATTTCCCTTTGGAATTAACTGCCCCTCGTATGTGTTTCAAGCATTATTCCAAACAAGTGGAGCAACTGCATGAGGGATCTAGAAGCTGAGTAGCTGTGTTTGCCAGTAGAATAAAATACTCAAGAGAAATATTCTAAAATTTATACTCTCTGTCTTCAGCGATTAGCAAAATAGTATTTACCATTAAAATGTTAATGTTTTGCAGTAGTTGTCATTGCCTGTATTTCCCAGAGAGCAAAAAGTAATTGCTAAATAACTGATGTTGTGAGGAGAAGCTAATTTGTTGCGGCATGAGAGCATTTTCAGCAAAGATGTTTTGGTGAGAACTGGGTAACTGCTCGAGTGTAAACTTGATCACTGCTTTCTAGAGAGAAAAAAGTTTGTTTCCTCATTAGAGGACAAGAATACAGTGTTCAGTCATTACTTTTTTGCCCTCTTTTTCATATGATCTATGCTGTCATTTTTTTCTGAGGCATTTTGCCCCTTGTGCTACAAGTACTCAAGAAAAAAAATCCAGTCTTTCTCGTTTTCAGCGCTTTACCTGTAAAGCGCGGGTATCACGGCTTCAGCAGTCAAATCCCTGTGAATGTTACTCCCATAAATAACCATACTGTATCTGACTATGGTTCTTTCATGTTTTCAGAATTCTCCAAAGACCCAAAATAGAAAAAATAATTGTCTAGCAGAACCTAGAAGAAAAACTGCATACATAAAAGGAAAAGTAAAATACTGAGACACCTCAGCTCAGTTTTGTTTCTCAGGTACAAACATGCAATAAATTTTAGCTGAAAAGAAGCGAATCAGGCCTTTCTGATTTTAGCAGCAATAGCCTTGCAAGTGATGGCAGGCTTTCTGTTTTTCAAGGGACTTTGAAACAAACGTTATGAATTATGTAACGAATCAGAACCTGTTTTGGTTTGTTTTTATTTTTATGCTCAGGAGTGGATCCGTTCTTTTTCAGTAGGTCAGTGTAAGTGAACTTTTGCACAGATGTAACTTGCAAGATTGGGACGTTCAGGTGTTTGGGTCTGTTCATCCCTCGCTTTTCTTCAGGTTTTACCTTCCCTGGTGAAGGATTGTTCTAGCACCGACCCAAAATAGGACTGTGGGGAGCTATTGGTCCCAGGAAGTAAATGATGAAAGCTCTCTATTAAAGGGACGATAATTTTAGGTAAATATGGAAATGTAATTTTCACAAAGTCTCATTAGTGGTTTGGAGGTTGATGAATAATAGTTTTAAATGTCATGTATCTGGTGAAGATAGGGAATGTAAAACTGCCTTCTTACTAAAGCTAGCCTTATTTCCTTTTAGCCTTGTACCAATGAACCTACGCTTTAATTCCAAATGCTTCAAATCATTTGCAAAATATGTATCACAGCAGGTGGATTTTTAACTTATTTTCCAGTTCAGAGGGCTTTTTTGTTTCAGATTTTCTGCTTACTGGTTTATGGAGCAATGAATATTTTAGGCTATTCCAATACGAGTGTAGAATTAATCAATGTATTTCCAATTTTTCCGATACAGAATTGGGCAAATATTGTTTTTACTGTGTGGTGTTTTTTTCCCCTGTACAAGTTGGAAATCAGTGATTAACTGTATCCAACGTTAGGAAAAAGTGGTTGTTTATGCATTGCAACACTGAACTGCGAGGAAATCACTGTTGCATGTCAATGCAGAATGCCATGCTTATGTCAGGATAGGAATAATGTTGCCCACATATAGTTTTCCCTTGCAGAATTTTAACTCTTGCAAGAGGATGACTTTTCATTTCTATTACTTTTTATTTCTACCATAGTAGTGTGGGTCTTTTGTGTTTTGTTTTTTAATACGTTGGGCTCTCTGAAATAAGAGGAGCAGCTATCTGACGCAGGAACGCAAGATCTTAATCTTTGTCCTCATATTTTGTGTGTGTGTGTTTTCCTGAAGTGGTGATTTTGTACAAAAACTTTGTGGTGTTTCTTTGCTACTTTACTTTGAATAGTTAGTGCAATGCCTGGCTGAGGTGTAACTATTAATCATTTTATTTTGGCTGTTGGATAAAAGAGGCGGCAGCCAGTACCAGATAGCACTGAGGAACTGGCTGTCGATAACCCTTTCGCTGTTTTATGGTTTTGCTTCCTCTTCGTTTCGGTGTTCAGTCAGAATAACCTTTTTTGTCCTGCATTAACCATGACCCTGCGTGTCCCTCTGTTGTCGCCTGAGCTCCGAGTTCTGTCAGGACGTCGCAAACTTGCTCTGTGCTGCGGTCACTGTTCTGGCAGGTGCCTGGATAGGGAGACACTGACCTGTCCTCAGTGGATCGCACTGAGCACTGATGTGGAACCCGCAGCACTCGGCCGAGCCTCATGTGGGATTTGCTTTGGCCCCATGTGTTAAATGTTTTCTCATATGTGTGTAGGAGTCTTGAGCAGTCTCTGTTGGACGTCTCACCCAGAACTTGTCCAGAACAGGAGTAGTGCCAGCTCTGTCTCCTCTTTCTCTTAGCTTTTTCTGTGTCTGTCTTGTGTTCTTGTAACGTGGTGTATCTCTTGTTCCACCACAAAATAAACATCGACTTGTTCTACCTTTAGGTCCCTTAGGCCGTGCTTCCCATGATCTGAGCTATTGATCCCATCACATCCAATATCAAAAACATTAAATTAGTCCATGCAAGTGTATTTAGTATGTCCACAGGCAATCTTGCTTTGACAACTAAGATGTAATTGTGGAAGCAAAACTTCCACAGTATGCACAGAAAGCAGAGACACTTTTCCCAGGCACTAGAGAGTGTTGCTTTCTGTAATTTATGTAATATAAAATGCAAACAGTATTCCTCGAATGGAACACCTATGCCAAAGAAATGAGCTATTTTTGGAAACAAAGATTTGACATCTTAAAACTTCATTCTGCTTCAAATTTGCTACCAATTTCACTGTGGATAACTTCAGATTCTTTATTCCCCTACTATAAATTTAATCAGTCTGGAAAATATAACATGAAGAGCTTGGCTCTGTTGGTTCTCAAAGTATCCAAACTGAATACCTGACTCTGCAAAGTGTGGATACCCTTCCTCGTTACAGGCTGGCACTCAATAGGAGCCGCTGTCGATCCTGTGTCCCCTGGGGCACATGACGTTGGCCTTGACTGTCCAGTGCATGGCCAGACAAATGCCTATGAAACCCACACCGCTCAACCTATAATATTTAGCCTTTTCTGTAAAGAAAACAAATTAAGTTGCTTCCATTTGACTTCAGTTGCAAAGAAAAAATGCATCCCCTTTCTTCAGTTCTTCCGCACAAAACTCTGTCATACAAACACAAACGCTCTCGGGCAAGTTTGCCTCATTCAGTTTTGAATGTCTCCTTGAAGACATTGTATATTTGTATGTGCTTCTCTACATATTTATGTACGTGTCTGTGTGTTTGCTTCAGAATTCAGTAAGTTTGAACCTGCTCTGTGTTACTGCTGGCTTTTTCTTTCATGCAGTAATGATTGCCTTTTAAAAAAAGAAATCCATGATGGAAAAGTGCTTCCCTCCTAGAAGAAGTGAAAGTCTGGCCGCCATCTCTTAACTATCCTTAACTACCCTTAATTGAGCAGTCAAATTTCAGAACTCGGTCTATATCAGTGGGTGGTAAGAAGACGGAATCCGTAACAAAAAGCTAACGGAAGGGAGGAAGCTGCATGGCCCTGCAGTGTTTGCTCAGGTGAGTGCAACAATAAACGCGGAGCTGCTCTTTGAATGGGGCCTGCGGAGCACGGACCAAAGCTGGGGACGAAGGCAGCTGTGCAGGAACTTGCTGGCGACACTGCTGGCATCGATTTTGCTTCCTGTCTTCATCAGAGAAGATTTCAGAAACTCTGTGTGGAAAAAATAAGGAGATTAAATTTCAGAGGGCTCATATTGACTGTTCGTGTGCTTCATCCCTTAATGACAGTATCTTCAAAGGAGCTCACTGGCACTGGTGACAGAGCAGCTTTCTGAGGTCCCTTTTTAAGCAGCACTTGCTGATTTTGATAGGCTGGTCTAACAGTGACTCGAAATGCATTCATTTGGGATAACAAACATCATATCAGACCATTTGGCAAATATTATCCCATGTCATCAATGGGTTTTGGATCAAACCCTCTCTGAGGCATTCTTCATTCATCCTTAAATCTTGACCATTTCCCTCTAGACTTTGCGCTGTTCTGTTGCTGCTTCCTTGTCTCTTGCTCCGCGTTCGCCTTTCCCTCGCTTTCTGTCCCTCCTGCTGCCTCTCGCTGCTCCAGGCACCTCTGCTGATTTAAGCTTGTCCCTTCTTTCCCATGTTACCAGGGCTCTTCCTTCCTTCAGGTAGCTAAAGCAACAAGCTCTGAACGTGGCCTCTGAGCTGTACATGAGCCAGCGTGTTGCTGCATGTTGTCGAATTGAACTGATGACTTTAACTTTGATCATTCAACAAGGACCACACAAATACAAGGTCTCTGATGCATCTTTAGATGTCAAACTCTCCAGTAGTCGATTTTGCCTTTGCTGTATTCTTCTGAAAGGTGTACCTGCTCCCTGCTCTCAATGGGTAATGCAGTGTGTTATCTGTTTCCCTGCTGTAGAATGTTTTGCAAGGAATAAGTGTCATTAAGCAGTTGAGTGATGCAGAGGTAGTGGGGCTTTTCAGGATCCTGCACGTGTGGAGTTGTGAAACACAGCCAGTACCTACATACCTATGTTCATATGTACTGCAGCACACATTTGGAGTGTGTAAAGTAGTCCTTAAAAAAAAAAAAAAAAGTGAGAACTAAGCCCCTTCTGTTTTGTAGCAGTCCATTTCCTCCTGACTTACTAGAGACACAAAATTACTCATTTGAGATCCTTTTTACCTTGTCAGAAGAGTTAGTTGTGGGTGTGGGGTTTTTTTTTTATATATTCTTATATATATTTTTATATATGTGTGTGTGCGTATACACGTAAAATCCTGCTGCTCTCACTTCACACTGTCTTTATCGAATGACAATGCTGGTTAGATTGGAACCCTTGAAAGGGTAATAGAATTTTTAAAGTGTTTGGCCATGGAGTGTTAATACAGGTGAATCTCACAAATAATTGCATTAATTTTGTTACCAAGAAGTTATAGCAATATCAAGTTACTATGCAAACACTTGGACACTCTAGTCCAGCTAATTCAATCTCTTCTAGTCGCACCACTCTAGTCAGATACAAATCAAAATGGAGAAAACATACCAGTGGTATCTGTGGGATACCAACCAGGGCACACAGAGATCATGAAACGAATGTATTTGGGTCCCAGAGCACATCTGAGTTCTGTGAAGTCTCCATCCACGTATCCACAGTACTTCATGGAGTGAAATAGTGTTCTTCACCCTGGCAGAAAGGATAATGTTATATTACAGTAATAAATATATATGATATAATATATGCGATATCACGTGCTATGACAACTGCGCATATAATATGATGTGTGTGATGGTCTTAGAGAATTTTCTTAGTCATAAATTTTGAGAATCGGGAGAATATTGACTTGGCTCAGTATTACGGCCTTAGCTCCTGAAGATAGTGTGAAGTTTGTAATCTCTATGATTTAATGAAGAACATGGTATTGTAATGTTTAACTCGGAGCAGAACAGCCCATTCTCTCTGTGCTTTCAACCATTTCATCTAAATGAATTGTTAAAAATCCCTGCACTGTTGGGCAATGTAATGAATTTGTAGCAGATTATGTATATGGAGGCAATGAATGCTGTATTCTCTTCCTGTATAGCAAAGACAAAATAAAAGACTCAAAGCAGATGTCAGGTTTCTTAATAACAAATACTACATAGCTAGCTTCAGAGAGAGTGAGTAGACTCTTAGTTGGAATGAAATTCTGGGTTAGTTCAAGTTTGAAGTGTGACAACAGGTCACTATTACTGGATTAGAATGCTTCATTCTTTCTGGTCAGTGTCTGTGCTTGGGTCATTTTCATGTCAAAAAGTGAGGAAAAAAATTATGTTCCCTTCATCCAAATATGAAATTAGCAAGTGATATATTATGATAATGTGTACTTTCTTAAGCATAATGTTGATGATGATGTGTACAGGCAAAGCTGTTTGCAGTGACCAAATGTTTTTGAAAAGGAGATTATGACAGCAGGATGCCAATTAATGGATTTGAGTAATAAATCTCCTGGAGAAAAGTGGAATAATTATTCCCTAATACTCTCTAATTATTCCCTAATACTCTCAATAACTTCATCGTAACCTTTAGTTTTAATTCTTGCTTTTCGTCAAAACTGGGAGAACAGGAGAGCATCCTGTGGCATTGAGGCTTGGAGTACGCGTGTCCGTAAAGAGCTCCCTGTGTTGCAGGATTAGCTTCAGATTAGAAAACAGCCGAGCACTGATTGAGTTCAGAACTCTTCTTCATCTTTGTGTTGCTTTCACAATAGCATGGCATCTTTTTCTAGCTGCATTGTCTCTTTCTGGGTTCCTTAGACTACCTCCTATTATCCTTAACTTTTGCACTGTGTCATTTTTTTATTCCTGATTCTCTTTTGGTGCTTCTCCAAAGGGTCCTTGACACCTACTGCTGTTTTCTTAAGGAAACAAAACAAACATGACGTGTGTGTTTGAAAGTTACATGAAGAAGAAATTTCATGGACTGAGACTTACAAAATAATGGAATGGACTGGAGAGAATAGGATAAATAGGATATACATTGGGACAAATGATGATCAAAGTGAATGGGTAAGGTGACAGTGGTCATTAAATAAGCATGTCCTTAGCCTACTCCTAGAGTTTATTTTGTTCTAGTACCTACTCCTGAGACTCTTGATCACAGCTCAGACTTGAGGATTCTGCAGCTGAGGGAAAATAAACATCTGAACTGAGAGTGCAGGTTCACTCCCAAAGTTTGGGGTTCTACTGAAGGTTCAAATACCTGTGCAGGGTTGGCAAAACTTGAGCTTCATGTGGACTGGTACTTTATTTCTTCTAGAAACTGTGAAACTAAAGTTGCTTCACAGATTATCTGGTTTATTTTGTAGACAGTAGTGGCTGAGTTTCTGTAAAAATCACTGTGGAAAGGGGAATGAGTCACCTCATGTCCACAAATGATGGTGACCTTCAAAATTCAAATCCCCAGGGCAAGTGTCAGGATCCTGGCTGTCTCTGCAAGCAGATGTCCCTGAAACAATTTGTCATTTGCAACAAAAATGTGAATTTTTAATATAAAAAAACCTGATGAATAAAGCTACATAGCTTTGGGAAATTTTCTTCTGAGAACAAAAACTATATTTATGTATTCTAGAGTAAATAGTAGAAATTTACACAAAACTTTAAATGAAAACATATTCATTGCAAACTTTGAGTGCTCTTTACAGCGAATATGAGAGAATAGCTTGTGTAGGGTGGGAAAATGAAATCATGAGGACTATCTTCCTGGCAAATGGAATATTCTATGCCATGCACTAAATGGTAGTGGTGTATATAGCAGCAGGAAGTGGGATGGAAGAATAGTTTAAAAAAATATATGCATGCTGTACTACTCAGTTGTATATTGAACTTTCTACAAGAAATAGTGACTATTAGAGGCTATATCCTCCATATTGGTATAGAGTCTATATTCTCCATAGTGTCGCTCAAATCCAATCCTCTGCACCTCATCTGAAGCAGTTACTTCAGTAAGTATAGGTGCTATCTACAATGTTTCAGCTCACGGATTTTTGAATTTGAAACTATCTGAGGGTGTGAGAATTGTTAAGATGGTGGTAGAAATGTGAAAATAAAGCAAGGGCAAGAGGAGGAGAAGAGAGAGAGAGAAAATGAATAAATATAGTTTGACCCTGAAGATGTTGTTCAGACATTTATAGTAGTTTTGAGAAAAAAGTCTGATCTGATCTAGGAAAGAAGCTTTAAGTAGCCTCTATTGTGCTTTTTGAAAAGAAGATCAGAAGATAAGCCTGTTGTGATTGTGATGTTATAACTTACTGATACCAACTGCTACTGGTAGTACTAATGACTAGTATTGCTGGTAGCTCATAAAGTAAGGTCAAATTAAAGAAAATTTAAACTTTTTTTTAAGAAATTCTCTGAGAAGAAGCAGAATTCTAAAACAGCATTTCAAAAGAAAACCGAATAAATTCTTTCAAGCTGCCCCCACCATCTGTTGACGTTGGATGCAGAATGAAAGCAAATTTCAAAAATATCCACAATATTTTTTTTGAAAAAAGCAGTCTTTGAGTTCTGATGCAAAGTCAGCTTATCTTGCATCTTTTGTAGCACAATTAACTCTTTAACACTCAATTAAAACAATACTTTTCAAAATACATTCTTGTAAGAACAGATAGGGGTGACTAAATAGTGGTTTATTATTCAGTTCCCTGACACCAAATATCATTGTTTGATTTCTGTTTAGTAATATTGTAGCTGTTGTGTTTTATGTGTTCAAATTTTAATTACAATCATTTCCCATGTCTGATATTTTCTTTCATTTTTAATACATCTGAGTCGGGCTTCAGGGCCTCCTACATCACTTTCACCATACAAATGAGGCTAAAATTCTTCAAGGGTTGTGGTATTCCTATATTGGTTGTTTAGGGAGTTGGTGGTTCTTCAGCACATTCATTAGTGTTTATTACTTTAAACCTCTCTTGAACACTTCTGTATGATAGCGAAGGGTATATAGGTTCTAAACCTGTGCAGGGCTACACACTTTCTTTTTCAGAGCTCTTCTTTAGAAATTGCAGGCTAATGTGACCAATATCTAGGATTTCTAAAGGTTATTCTTCTAGATCCTTGTCATTTGTTACAATGCAAGGCATGTACATTTTCAAAAAATCTTTGCCTATTAAAATCAAGCTGGGAAGGTATAATTTGCAAGCAGTGACTTGGAGTTCCATGTTCAAAGCCCAGTGCATTAAGTGCCATGGTGATTAATTTTAGCAGCATCAGTACCTGGACCCATCATTGTCATGGCTTGGGGAAGACACATTACATGCTCTGCAGCTTCCAAGGAAAACCTTTAGAAGAGGGACACGTTAACAAGTGTCCAGGGGCCAATCTCTTGGCAATCTCTCAAGTCAATGAAGTGACTCAAATTGGGTTCCCCAAACAAATGCATCGCTTAACAGTTAGAAAATGGTGGGTGTGTTGCTTTTATAGAGTTGGTGTCTATGGGCCCTTCTGTAGGTGTCCCTCTGTTCCGTAGATCTCGGGAAAGGTCAGCTTTTGCGCTGAGCCACACGCTACCTCAGTTCATCTTCCAACCACAAGGACCCTGTGGTTGGAAGGGGAAACTCAGGCTTTGATGACTTGGCCTGCTCAGCGTACGTCTCAGTATTCTGCTTTCCCAGGATGTCGCTGGGAGCTTGGCTCCTTAGCGCTCCTCTTGCTTTAGGTCTTTTGAATACTAAACAGTTCATTTCTACTCTCATCTTTCCAGAAAAGAGAATTCTGCAATATTTTCCTGTGTCATATGAACAAAATCCTTGAGTACTAGAGAGCTTTTTCACATAATGCTTGTAATTTGATATGCTTCTCTGATTATGTAGAGTGGCCAAGGAGCCAAGAGCTGCCTTTTTTTTTCTCCTTTCTATTAAAATACTTTAGAAAGAACAAAAAGAAAACTCATTATTATCAATTTTGAAAGTGTTAATTAACCCATTTTTAAGCCCATTTTACTTGCACTCTTGCATTGCAGAATAGACGAGAAAGAATAGCAAGTAATGGGCAAAATCTTCAAATTTGGAACAATGGTATTAAAAAAAAAAAAAAGCCTTTGTTTACACAGTATGTATCACATAATACTATTAGTACAGTATTATAACCTTTCATAAAAATAGAATGTCTTGTGCTAATGTGAATAAAATTTGTTAAAATAAAAGCATGATGGTTCTTTTACACTAATGCCTTTCAGTTGAATATCTTTCAGCTCAATACCCCATCCTTATCCTTCTATCCCCAAGTCCCATCAAATAGATATGTTATCTGGTAGCCTTCTGTTAAGCAAATATCTGATGAGAAGCACTGATCAGGAACAGTTTATTCTAAAAAGCTAGAAAACGTTGCTTACACTTCTCCTTGTGGAGGCTGTCAGCTACCATAAATCAGGAAGACGTATCATGAGCTGAAAAAAGTCCTCTAGCACATATCTTATGAATTGAATCAGGGACAAAGAAATGCCCTCTTTATGCATCCCTTCAGTGCAGAGCACGTCAGCTGCTGGAAAAATGCCAAGTTTGTGGATAAAATCCCAAACTCAAAGAAATATTTTTTCAATACAGAACTAAGGAGACAGCTTTTACAAAACCCAAGGATGTGCAGTGTAGGGAGGCAGTAAATGAAAGTAGAAGTTTGTGCAAATTAAGGTGTTTTCTTTTTCTGTTTTACTGTCTCATTCTTCAGCACTCTGCATGGTTTGACTGCCAGTCATCCTCCTTCCCCTTCCCTCTCAGTTTTAACAACTTATTATGCAAAGTCAAAGATTTTTAGTGAGCAGTGTTGCAGCTTTTTTTTAAAATATTGCTATCCTATTTTTTTCTTTTCTATTAATAACAAGTTTTCTGCCAAGTCATATGCCATTTACATAAAACAAGTATTTGCAGTTGCTTTCTCAGGGTTCTTCTAGAATTTCACTGGGCATGCTTTTAATGTTTTCTGTTATTTGGGGGCTCTATTGTTTTTGCTTTCTGTGTATATGGAATGAAGGTCACTTTCAAATGGTACCTTTTCTGCTATGCCAAAATGTTGGAGAGTCATAAAGGACTCTTTCAAACAGGCAGAAGATTTTAGCCTGATACATGCATTGTAATATAGTTGGCTGTAAAACAACACCCAGAGAATCCTGACAAAGCCCGAGTCCAGTAACTGAGCTGGAAACAAATCTCGAAGTGAGAAAGCTGCACTTAAGGCGAGATGTAAAGAAGCCACTTTAACGTAATTGGGTGAGCAAAAGGTTAGCTTAGGCTCTCCCTGCGCTGTTTGCTGTTAAGTGTAGGATTGCTACTGGATCATGCTCCACACTTGTTCATATTCATTTTCTTAAATATGAGTTTTTTAAGACCCTAATGTTGGCTGATTTAAGTACTTAGTATCTGGAATCAGATCAGATTTTCTAGAAATCTTTGAGAGAGAAAATGAAAGGGTTGAGCTTTGAAAAAGTGCTCAAGACATCTACTTTCAGGATGCTTAATGACAATGTCCTGAGCTTGTTGATAATCTGCGTATTTATTTAGGTGCTAAAATAAGCTCTAAACTCCTTGGAAAATCTGGCCCTAATACCAGCACTGAGAGAGCTACTTATGTATTTAAAAAGGCTTAAAAGTCTAATAATAGAGAGAGATTCTTTTGAAGGAAAAGTGGTAGAAATGGTGTTGTTTGGCTCCTCGAGTCATGCTCTAAAGGGAGGGAAAAGTAGTCAGAGCTGCAGGAGCTCCGGTGGAGCGAAGTCCGTGCAGCGGTGGCTCTCCCTGGGCTCCCCTTCAGGCCAGGGTTAGCGGTTCCTCTTCGCAGGCTCCGTCCTGCGCTACTGCACCTTGACTAGATATTTGTGCTTTTTCTTTTGGCAGAACATTTAGCACTGGAGAACATGCATTATTTGCTGGTTTGCTTCAGTGGGGTTGTTCAGATTGTTGTAAAGCTGCTGAAATGTCTTCTGGTTGGTCGCACCTGCATATCTCCTGGGGTAATTATGTTGCAATTAAACTTGATGAAGAATGAAAGAGGAATTATACAGACTTTGTTATTGACACCTCTTTTAAGTGAGAAGTCATCCAAGGCCTTTAGCTATCGAATATCTGCGCGCAGACTCTTTTCTTTCAATTCCTTGTGAATATTGTCAGCTAGTTTTTTTTAATATTTTTTCTGATGTTTAACAGCATTAATTCAGTGTGTTTGCTTCCAATTTACAGTGCACTGAGAGGCAAATCTAGCCTAGTTGTTTTTCATACTCGTCTCAGCTATACCTGCAAGAACAGCGATGCTGTCTTCTGAATTTGGTGTAAATTTAGTATGTCTGACAAGGCCTCTCCAGAGAGACCTGTGTTGTAGTCTGTGTGTTTATTCCTGTTTACCAAAACCCATGCCATGTTAGAGCAAAATATGTACTGGCTGGTAATCTGAGGCAAAGTTGTTGTCCTCTGCAAGGACGGCACTTCAGAAGTGAGAATGGACTGTGGCTTCCTGACCACAAAGTACGTGGAAGGTGGGGTGGGAGGGAAGCGCATGCTGATTTAAACTTTAACTCATTTTTAGAAAAGAAGGCAGAGGAGGAAAAAGTGTTTTGAAACTCCGGGCAAGGAAATGCTGTTGTGATCTGCAGCCGTTGAGCTGGCAGCCTGCCTGGGAGCTGCGGGAGTCTGGTGCACCAGGCTCAGTCCTGCGGGGCATCGAGGCTTTCAGCCCGCCAGGTGAGTGCCAGGAGCTAAACAGAGCCAGCCAGCGAGGAGGCAGGAAGGGTTCTCGCAGAAACATCGTTTGGCAGGTGAGTGTGGGAACCTTGCCTTGTTTCTGCTGAACACTGTCAGAATTGAACTGTTTCCTGTGGTGTCTCAGTTTAAATGAGTCAGCAAATGTCATGGAATAATGTAGTTATTTTGCAACCTTCAATTTTATTTTCATTTTAGACTGAGGAATGGGGCAGTGAGACAGTAGTTATAGTAATGGCTCAACCGCTGGCACTGGACAGTTACTTCAGCTTTAAGCATTAGTTGCATTTGTTGTAGAAGTGATTCAGACAGAGTACTTATAATTTGCGCATTGTGCTTTGGTATATAGGCAGAGGCACATATATGCTTCACATATATGCTGTTTGATGCATCCTAAATTTTAACAACACCAACAACAAAATACCTAACTCTGGTAGTACTAAGTTCAGAGTAATCTGTATAGACACGTGGAAGAAAAGCCCACAATTCTTGTTATTAGGTGATGCTCCAGACTTCTCAGACTCTAATTACTGAAATCTGAAATTTGGAACTGAATGTTAGGAGCCTGAAGACCTTTTACCTCTATTGTAACTTCTTCTGCAAGAACTTCTGAATTCTTCTACCCATCTGACGAGCAGATGCTTTAAAAGCTGATGGGATAATAGAGGGGTGGAAAAGAAGGACAGGAAAGCAGGCCAAAAGAAACCAACTCTGCTGGTGATGTTACTGGAGCTGAATGGACCTAAAGGAGAGAACTGGGAATTTGCTTCTTCAGAAATATTTGCTTTAAAACTTCAAGATCCTAAGTAGCAGTGTCAGAGGGAATAAAAACGACAGATTCAGTGTGGTATCGTCAAATGCAAATGAACAGAGAATAAATGATCGTTATACATGTTAGCTCCATACCCCTTGCTTTTAATCACTGTGCAAATCTGAATGTGTATTTTGCATTATACTAGCTCATTAATGAGTGGCCAGGTGGCACAGTCTGGATTTTTAGAGGGTTTTGTGACATTCGCCGCTTCCGATAAGACTAAATCCAGCCTGTGCTCCTAGGCATTGTAACCAGGTATTTCTGAAGACTGTTGAGCAAATATTCAAAATACAGATCATGAGATGAATATATGGGTAGGTATCTTTCAGTAAGCTAAGCCTGAAAAACAGGTGAGCAGTAGATATGGAGGTATTTTTTATCATCACACAGATTTGGGAGTTTTCTACAGCATTTATGGTGCTGCACTAATGATGGCTGCATTCAGTAAATAAAGGAAAAAAATAATTTACTCAGCAAAATGTCTTGAAACAGCTAATACTAGGATATATTTACGCCTTTTAGAAAGATTAAAGCTATAAAAAGAAAGTTAATCAGTTTGTAGTATTCATAGTCAGAGAGAAAGTACATTGACAATTATAGGAATGAAAATCCAGCATTGCAATCCATAACTGGTATGGTTTAACTTACTTTACAGAGTCTGCCTTTGATTTAATATATCAGTTAATTAGGTAAAATAATTACACTTTTGTGTTAAATAGATATTCTAGACATATGGTAGATCTGAAGATGAGTAACCATGCTGAAGGCAGTGCTGCCGCTCAGTGCTGCTGTGAGACATGATGTTAGTTATTTTGCTTTACTGGCCCCATGTGTATGGGCATTATTCAGTCAGTTTTTCCCTTCGAGCTTGTAGAAGTCTTGTCTCATCAACTACTACAGGATTATACATTGCACTTTATTCTCTACAATATACTAGTAAATCTGCAAGAACTAAGCTGCAATCAATTGCATAAAAGAGTGTTTGTTTTGTTTTGGTCCTAATAACATTAGTTGATTAAACGGGAGCAGACCTTTGGAAAAAAAAAATGCAGATTTATTAACATCACCACATGGTACACATGATATATATTGCTGAGAAGGAGCAGCATTAGGAAAATATTTATTCCCCTTGAGCTGCCTAGGTTTGAATGCAGAAAATTATGGGAGCACATATGTGCAAGATTTAGAGTATCTCAGCATTTAAAAAGAATGTATCAGCTCCTGATGCCACATTTCCATGCGGTGCTAAAAAGGAAAGCTCCGCTTTCTTTTAAAGCTTTTTTTGTTGCCTAAACCTCATCAAATAGTCAGGATCTCTCCTCCCCAGGGTGAAGTCTTAGCCCTGTTGATGTTGCTTGCAAAACAACCACTCCTTAGAAGGGTCCTTGCTTCTTGTCAGCAAGGCTAAGATTAACATACTGTTTCCACAGCATCTCCCAAGCCATTTCAGACACGTTTGTTGCCAGTTTTTTGTGCAGGGCACAGCACAAGAGGCAGTTGTCCTGTTGCTCCTTTTGGCCGCGTTGCTCGTCCCGTCTCGGCGCCCTGAGCAGAGCTGTTGTGTGCTGCAGTCCCGGCGCTTCCTTCAAAGGCCTTAGATCAGCTGGGCGGGCAAATGTCTGGATGAGAGATTCTTTCCTAAATATTGTCCTTGTATTCATAGCTCTGTAGTGCTGAAGAAAAATGAGTATGACCTCTGCAAAGGTGAGAAGCCTTGGTGGCTTGTGATAATCCCGGAATGGTTGAGGTTGGAAGGGCCCTCGAGAGATCATCTAGTGCAACCCCCCTGCTCCAGCAGGGACACCCGGAGCGCGGAGCACCCGGCCGCATCCATGCGCGTTTGGAAGATCCTGCCTTTTTTTTTTTCTCCCCAGTGTTTGCTGGGGACTGTGTATCTAACAAGTTTGCTTTACTCTGTGTCTGGCTCTAGTTCCTTTTCTCATCAAGAGCATTATCTGAATAGACCGTTATTTTTAACGAGATGAATTCTGTCCCCCAAGACATGGTGTATGCAACTTCTGTAGATATTACCACTTCTCAACCTGTCAACTTCTTTGCAAACACTTTGAATTTAAATATCTGATATGCACACCAGGATAGCTCAAACCTTTATACAGAGCACAGAAGTGTTTATTTCAACAGGAAGATGTACATCTTTGGTGGCTTCATGCTAATAGCACAAGGCATCTGAGCGCACTGTAGAGATTTACTGACCCAACGGTCTTGAGAAGAGAGTCCTCCAGTGTATTTGCGTGTCTGCTCTAATGATCTTTATCTGCATTACTGCACAGATGTGTTTTGCATGGAACAGGAGGTGACTTTTTGAACTATATATGAAAAGAGGTAAAGGGAAGTAAATTCTAGCCTGGTTAAGAACAAAAAAAGTCTTTTGTTTGGAATTTCTTCCAGGGTAGGAGCAATAATTAGTTATTTTAAGAAAGGGGATTCGTGGAAGAGCTCAATAAATTAACAGTTTTATTAGTATTGGAAATTATAGTAATATCAAGAAAGTACTTTATTTCAGAAGCATGTGATATAAATACAAATTAAAATCTTACGCTTTCTTATTTTTCCATTTTTATCAAAGGAATCTCCAAGAATGGAAGAAAAAAAGCAATGTAATGGTCAGGGTATAAGGAGGCTGAAAACTAAATTTATTTGATTACAAATGAGGGGCATTTTCTTTACTGTCAGTACTTCACAAGGTTCTGCTTGACTGAAGTTTTTTGCTTTCTTCAGTTTAAAGCTTATACAATGTTCTGTTTAATGTGCTATCTTATTTTTTTTAATTATTCCTACTAGTGATAACTGCTTAAAGTGAAAAATTGTAACTGTTCAGAAAAGCAAGTCATAGTGTCTAAATCATGCTGTTTTAAACATAAGGGTTAACTTCAGTATTTTTCCTCCTGATTTTGAGGATGATTCTATTAACGAAAAGTGGAAGGAGGCATTCTGTCACAATTGCATGATTTCAAGATCTTCAGCTTAAAGAAAAACATACCAATTAGGGCAAGACTCCTGATAAAATTGGGAGGGTAAGGAAATGCGAATTGAATTCTTACTGGATTTGTCTGCTCAAATTTGGTACCTTGGAAAAAGCCAGCACAGCCTGGTAAACTAAAGCATTATTTCAGGTGAAGCTTCATGATTCACCACAAGAAACTTTCAACATAGTTTTTTCTGCGTTATAATTTACTAATCCTTTCTTCGGCCGTTCCCCGTTTCCTCCGAGGCTGCGGTCGCAGCGGAGATGAGGAGAGCTCTGCTCCTGGCGGGCCCCGCAGCGAGCCGGCCTCCCAGGAGGCCGCTCTGCGCAGCGCTGACCGCTCGGGAGAGCAGAATTCTAAATTCAGTTTCTCTTAGATCCTAAGCTCTAGTGACGTGTTGGATGAATTAATATATGCCTCATTATAGCACTCATCTCACTTGCTGTGTTTTAACTCGCAAGAAGTTCTGCTGATTTTTAATGGATTTGCTGCTTGACATCACAGGATCCAAAGTTGGCCTTGGTCTCTGCAGCCTCATTTTGGACAGTTAATCCTTGGCTAAATACCTTGGGGTGAGGGAAATATTTAAATATTTTCTTTTTTTATACATTTTGCCGTTTTAGGTTTGTGATTACATTTATTACTTTAGAGATTTTAAAAATTTATGTGGAAAAAAATGCTTTTTTTTTTTCCCCCCTTTATGAAAATTTTCTTCATCCCCACAAAATAATGACATCAGAGATGGCAGCTGAAAGTTAACTTTTTGTAGACTTTGAAGGCCTTGAAGTGCTGGGCAGAAGCCTCCACGGGGAAGTGGGAACTGTCCAGCTATGTTTGACTTGGTTGCGGTCGTGCTTCTTTCAAGGACAGATAAGCCATGGTTTGCTCTGAAGGGAAGAAGGAACTGTTGAACTCAAATCCATGTTTGTTTTTGTATTGATGGGGGATCAAGAATGACTTAAAATGAAAAAGTGTCTTGATACTTTGGATGCTCCTTTCTGTGAAGGAAAACTTGCTAGTTTTCAAGGTTTTAATCTCGGTTCTTCTCCCCCCTGCTTCTAACTTACTTGCACAAGTTGGAAAAAATAGTGAAGATAATCACTATATATTTTATCAAACAGAGGAGGAGAAATTGTGACAAGAAGCGTGTGTTAGATGGTTCGGTGTGCAAGAGCATCCAGTGGCCAGATGGGAAGGTTTACATAATGAATGACTTGGGTGAAGAGAAGCAGATATATTGTTTTGATATGTAACAGTGATGAATAGACTGTAGCATTGCAGGGTAAAATTATTCACTTGAGCCATTTTATTGAGTAGCTGGAGGTGGTATCCTGAAAATGATGATATGCGTATTACACTTGTGGAATTTCTTCAGACAATTATATGAGTACTGCAGAGCTGCCAGGAAAATTTATCAACCAAATCACAGTATATGCCCAGCTGTTGTTTGCCAAGTTGTCTAATAGGAAGAAAATGCATGCGTGTTAGTCACATGCCAGAAATAAATATTAAATGTCCATTCCTTACATCGGTGGGCGACTGTATTGAGGACAGTGCTGTTTTGGGGTTTTTTTGTTTTTGTTTTCTGTGCAGTAACTTCTTATTTTCCATACAGTTTACAGTTTGAGGACTGGGAAAACAAAGTGCAGCAAATAACAACAGCCTTCATTGTAAATAAATGCTAGAGCTGGGAAAATATTTTGGAAAGAAAGTATCTGTCAACGTTTGTTGGGATTCTGAAGCAGCTATGCCTTGATCGTGCCCATATTCCTTGGGCTCACTTGTGGAGCAGTCAAGTTTTCGTAGAGGGGGTATGTTGAGAGGGGAGCTTCCAGCCTGCCCAAACAAGGGTGTTTGAGCTTGGCGCAGAGGCACTATCTTCAGTGTGAGAACGGCGAAGCGTCTCTGTGCTCATGCAAGCTGAGCAACTGCAAACACATTTAGCTGAGAACCAGCTGTAGCTGAACTGGACTCAGGATGCATCTAATTTTTAGATTTTTCTCAGTGGAGTGGATCTGAATTTGTTGAATTTCTCGGCTTGGGTAAATTTCTTTGGAATCCTATATTTCCTTGTCTTGGTTTTTCATGCACCAGAACTGATATTCAGCTCAAATTTTAAAATATCCCCAAAACATCAAAAATAAAAAATTAATATGTCTGTTAAGCAAAATGCAGCAGTTAATAAATATTGCCCCCTCAGTGAGCTTCAGTGCATCCAGCAGCTACAAAATCTAAGGTGCTAGTTAAGTTCATAATAAATGGCACATTGTGACTCATATGAATAGCAAAATTTCCCTGCTCTTTATTTCATCCTAGAGACTTTAAAAGATGGAGGCAGATCTGAAGCATTCTGTGATTTAAATGAAAGAATATGCTCCTCAAAGAGAGTCTAATGTGAAATAATTTCTTTTCATTTCTTTATGTACTAAATATCTTATTAGCACTGTTCTCTGAACATGACGAATTAAATAATGTAAGCAGACGTAACAGAGGCAGAAGAACATATAGCAGCCACACATAAGGCTGAAGAACAATATATTCAAATGTGTTTTTATCTGAGTTTGCCTCTTTATGTACCAGGTTTCCCTTTGCTTTCCTCTTCCCAGACTTTTCCAGGGAATTCCAGCAATTAGAGTGTTTGAGAGGATGTCAGCAGCGCTGCTTCCCTGCTGTCCAGATCAGATTGCTCAAGTGAGATTAAAGATGTTATTTGCAGAAATATCCACATCATTCAGGCCAATGATCAGCAGAAACTGCCCACACTGCTTAGTACAGATTCAACTCTTGCAGCCATTGAGCTGACAAGATAAATACTGCTCCCGGCTTAGATCGAGTTTCACTAATCCTAAATAGATAAAATGCTGGTGTTTTAGACAAAATATCAAAGAGCCTGATATGTTATTCAGATTTCTTTTGTATTGACTGTTGTTTTCTTTTTTTTTTTTTTTCTTCTCATGATGGCCGGTTGTTGCTAATATTGCAGAGCTTACAAGTCTGACTTGGTGAATACGATTGTCTTGGCACTTGAAATCCTTAATGTTATTAGAAGGATTTCTGTGATTTACAATCCCTATTTTTGCTAAAACGAATAGTTTTTTCCTCTGTATTACGATGGTTTGTTGCTATGGTTCAGGTTTTATCTTAATAAACTTGTGCAATAAGTAATATTTAAACAAAAAAAAAATACTTTTTTTAGGTGTATATTTTAATGTCAGCTGCATTGACTTTGTAGAAGTATAAAAGCTTGCCCTTCTCAAAGGGGAAAAAAAAGATTCAGTCATGACACTTTAAGTAATTTAAAAGTGTAAGTGGCCAAAATTTCACAAAGAATGTTGTTCATTTGGGCAATAGAGGGCCAGAATTAGAGATTCCAAGTATATAGAGACAATGGCAGGATAATGATGTTGTGGTTGATTTAAATGAAGACATATGAGAGGACAACGAAAAGAAATTACTGAAATACTGGCAAAATTTCTCTTAATTTATTTAAAGATAGAGGATAATTATGTATTATGGTTAAGCAGCACACTTTTCGGGACATTTTAGACATTGTGAAATGAGATCTGAAAAGACCAGAGACCAGCAAGCTCAGGTCATAAATTAATGAGATAAGAGATTAAGGTGTGATCATACAAAGAGTCTAATGAAGAGTAGAGTTTGTAACTAGGCCAAATATTCACATTGGGGCTTTTAAACTATGGACCAGTTTTGAAGCTCAGAGTAGCTTCAAGGTGTGGAGGAAAGGTTTTCTAATAGTGTAGGGACTCATCTCTCAACTGGGACATTTTTGTTTCCAAACTAGTTTGGTTTAAACTTGTAGGAGACCGTCTTGGGACGTGCAAGGCATTACAGAGCTCCACTTGACATGGATGGAGAATTGTATTGTGTACCATTTCAGAAATAATCTTTGCAGTATATCTAGTATTTTTTAAACTAGTTGGAAACATCCTTAATTGAAGGATTTTCAATCTAGATCTTGATTTTTTTTAAATTTACATATAATCAAATATGTCTGCTATTCTTTGGAACAGATCTTACTTATTCTAGTATAAACTTGAGAAACTTAAAGATATGAATTAAGTAAGGTGAAAGAAATTTTCTCTTTAGGGATAGAAAATCTGTCTTTATCAGAGTAAAATAACTAGAAGTCTACTGTCTCTAGTCACTGAAATTATTTCAATTTCATCAGCAAATCTCTGATGGCAAGTGCTAACGAACAGCAGTAAAACAGTAAGAATAAGAAATGTGCCTAAATAGAAATAAACTTCATGGGAATTGAAAGAATATGTTAATGGAGACCTGCAAGAGCTAAGAGTGGAAATGCCTGATTAAAACAGAAGTTGTGCAACCCATCTCTTTGAAGTGAGAGCAATGTAAGGTTTTTTTATTATTGTTATTATTTTATTTATTTTTTTACCAGACTGCTGTCCTGGTATTGATATCATTTTATTAATGAACTTAAACCAGCATATTTCTCTTCCAGTATATTCAGGATTTCTGTTCTTTCTGATGATGCACAAAATGCCATGATGAAATGGAGATACCTCTGAATACCTCCCACTGCAGTTTTTTGTAATTATTATGTCTGCCTTGTTTTACTGGGAGTCCTTTTGTCAAATGTGAATTAGATCAGAACAAGAAATAAGAAATAGAATTAAAATAAGTGTCTGGAGGAAAATGTAAGAGAATGAATGGTGAAAATATATATGCGAAAACAAACAAACAAAAACCATAGCTACTATAAGAATCCAGTTAAAAGCTGCTGAGGCAGTTCTCTTCAGGGGAAGCAGGAGGAGACATTTATATGAAGATTAAAATTGCCCATGAGTAAAAGAGTGCCTTGGAATTGGTGATGAAAGGAGGGCAAGGACTGCTGTTTGGTATGCAATAACAGTTCAAACAGGCTTCTACGTTAATCTTGTGTCAGCTGGTTTCCTGATACCACATCTCCAGAGCACTTCTCTGCGCTCTGAAGATACATACGGAGAAGGAAAGCTACAACACAGAAAGGAACGGGGGAAGCACTAAAAATCCCCAAACCCCAATACCCATGTGATAAAAAGTAAATGAGGCAGAAAGTCATGAAAGGGAAAATCAGACCATTCTTTGATTTTTGAAAAATACTTTCTCTTGCTATCTGAGTAAAGCGTTTCCCCAAAGTCTGAAGGGAGGAAAAAAGAAAAACAGATATAAGATCAATATTTAATTTCACAGGAGAACATACATAGGCACAGGGAGTCTCTTTTAAGACACTCATGTAAATGGTTTAACTGCTAGCAGAGAGAAAAGATTGAGACAGCTAGAGGTACCCTTATAAATTGTATTCTTGCTCTAAATCAATTTGCAAAAAGGGGCATATTTGAATGATGATCTGACACGTATCATAAGAATGTCTCCTAGCCGCTGGCCAAATTTTCCTTTCTTTTTTGTTTCCATCAAAGAATAGTTAATAAGCACTTACAGTGCTGCAAAATATGGTAACAAGAATATAATAAAATGATAATCTAGGGAAAAAAGATCATCTTTTGAATGTGGAAATGATCTCACATTTTTAATTCTTCTTGGTTCAGAGGCATGTTGGAAAAACAATAATTAGTATGCTAAGTCCTAACCAAAAAAAATTATAATTAGTTGTGGTTCTATGACTAAGACTGTACTGAGAACACAAAAGAAAAGTATTCTCTTTGTAGAATATTATTTGTCCTAGTTCCACTGGAGAGCGAAGGGGATCTTTGAGCTTGTCCATACCTCAGGATTTGTGCTCAAAGGATCCCTCAGAAGCTACTGCAGTCCCAGCTGTTGATGGAAAGCTGATGAGCTGCTGGGTGATTCCTGAGCTAGGCTGAGCCTTGTGCAGCCCCACGGCGGGACACGTGCGCCAAAACTGTGCGTCCAACATCAGCCATCTGACAACTTCTGCTTGGGTCTTGCAGAGCTAAGCATTTATTTAGGCAGAAGAGATACATGAGCAACTCAAAACACAATATTCTTTTTTTGTCCATTCCTCCTGAAATTGGAAGAAAATTTTCCATGGGTCTTGACATCTTGCAGGACTCAGCTTGAGTGCAGAATCTGGCCATTAATGTTGTTTGTCTTAAATCTTGTAGAACGTGAGCTTGATAAACATGCTAAGCTGGTTAACTGTATATCTACTGAAGCATATCCTGAATACTCCTCCCCAAAATGTCATTTATAAATAGAATTTCTTAAAAATATTACAGGCATCTGGTTCTGTAGAAGATCATTGTGCCCCTCTGGTTTCTTGCATGTTAAAAAGTCAATTATTGCAACGTATCTCTGTAGTTTCTGGATCATTACCCATTTTTCCTTAAGCAAAAACATCCTTGTTCAGAGATCGCTTAATGTATAATCCAGTTACTCTACATTTGTAATGCTTTCATGAGGTTTGGAGTATCTATTACCGTACCATTAATTATGATTACTCTGTCATAAATTGCCTATTTTATTTTCTTTGAAATCTGGTAATAACGATAATGGGTCTATGTCAGGACTTCAATGAAGAGGGCATTGAACTTGTGTACAGACCTTAGTAGTCAAAGTTAGTTAGAAAACATGATGATTAGTGTGATACCAGACTTCGTACAGAATAGGAGCATTCTCTAAAATCATAGCATTTGTGGAGGATTTGACTGGAAAACTGAGTGCTGCGGACTGATTTTTCTACAGAGTGCTAAGCGTTTTCCCCTCAGTTCTTGCAGGATGGACTTTTTGTGGGTGAAGTATAATAGCATGCTTAAGAGATGAGCTGTTATCATGGAAAAAATGTTATCATATTTGTTTTCTCTGTATTTTGAAGTACAATGTAACGTCCAATTGTATTTCAATTGGAAAAATAGTTGATTCTCCTGACACAACCTTCTATTACAGCTGTTGTCAAATGAAGTAAACCTACTGAGAAACATGCTTGGTCAACCAAATAGGTGTCAACTGAAGGTGCTCTTTCTGAGCTCATTTTCAAAATAGTTGGCAGTGTTTGTAACTGTGTAAATATAAATAGTGATTACTGCATTTAATAAGTACAGTATACACATAATAAGCAAATGTAATATCCACTGACAATGTAATATCCACTGACGGCCTAACTCTCAGGTAATTAGAAGTAAAGCTCATACCTACCTGCTACTTCTTGCAGAACATATTTTACTTAGACATGTTGATTTGAGCTGCATATTGGCATTTCAAATCTCCTCCTTTAACATCTGCATAATTTGCATAATTTTTGTGCGCTGAGTAGTATGATAAAGTTTGACCTTTTCTAGGGTTGCTTTTCTTTGTTTTTTGTAGCACACTTTAGTACGATGAGCTCTCTGGGTCCGTATTTGCGATTCCTTCTGTCAATCAAATCCTGTTGCTGTTGCTTGACTGGGTGGATTTGTGAGGCCAGGGCATTGCCCAGCCCCTCAAGGGAGGGAATTCACCCGCCTACACTGCTGGTTGCACACAGGACTTAGGCGAGGCTTAGATCTGGATTGGAGCAAATGTACACGAGTGGTTTATTTTATGTTTGTTTTTCTTTATTCTG
This sequence comes from Nothocercus julius, assembly GCA_013398735.1. Classification (NCBI taxonomy): domain Eukaryota; kingdom Metazoa; phylum Chordata; class Aves; order Tinamiformes; family Tinamidae; genus Nothocercus; species Nothocercus julius. The sequence continues at coordinate 859,091 of VZSV01000176.1, read as the reverse complement.
GCTTACAAGATGTTTCCCTAAATAAACAAGGTTGGTTTTAGCAGAATTGCTTTCATGATATGAGTTATGTGTTTGTTTGTTTAGCTGAATCTGGGCCATGATCTTATTTCCAGTGGAAATGCTCATGAAACCTATTTCATTTTTCTCAGTGCAATAAGAAGTAAAGCCCAGCTGTCAGAATCTGTGATGAACCTTGACAGCAAGCTTGTCCACCCAAAGCAGCACAAAGGGAAAACCAAGGCAAGTGAAGGAAATTCTCTCAAAACAAGAGTGGTATTCAAAGTAGTATTTTTATTACCAGGCAAACTAATGTTAATAATGCATTTTCATATTGAGACAATAAAGGTTGAGAAATAATAAAGGAGGAAAGTAGATAGGAACTATAATAAAGGAGAGACTATCCAAGCCTTTAGCTGTAGTTTATCAGAAGAGATCAGATAGTTCCTCTGGTTCCTTTTGAATAACACATGCTCTTAGAAGAGTTTCGATTGTAAAGTTTTTAACAGCTAGCATTAGTGAAGTATATATGCTTCCTATGTGTGGTTTGCCCCTCCAAATAGTCATTTGTTAGCGAATATGAAGAGAAAATACCTGGTACAGTGCAAATGCTACATGCAGTTTTAATTTCGGTTTATCTTCATCTCTGTGTACGTCAGTTGCCTTTTTGTCAGAATGGAAACAAATTACGTTGTTTATGAAGTGCTTTATGAAATACAAATGACAAGCACTATAGAAGTGATTAGAATTAGCATTACTGTCATTATTATTGGTACATTTTTTTTCCTTGCTTCTGTTAGCAAAGAGAACATTTTATTTTGTTTCTGTGTCTAGCACTGAAGGCTGAATTATGGTATTTTCTAAAATGGACAGTTGGCTCCAAGGTATCTACCAGCTATGGCTCTTCTCCTGGAAGCTATTTGGTGTACAGCGGGCTTTTGCTTTTTCCATTTCTGCTCCCTGCAGCACTTTATAGTAGACATTAATTCTAAATTTCTGAGCTCCCTTCAGTCACCCACATGCTTCTGATATCTGCCCACTGCTAATGAATATGAATGAAATGAAAAGCAGTCACTCATAACTTAAAATAATTGTTGTAGTGTCTGATAGAAATGGGCGGGTTTATATAAAACATTGTAAAGTATATTTTTAAGAATCCTCCCTGTAATTCTTTGAAGAACAGATGTCAAAATGAACTGCAATAATTTCTTTGAGAAAGAAAAATGTATTAAATTAGAGGCATAAAAATCACACAAGAGGCAAATACTTAAATTCCTAAATTTTATGCAGTACTGCACATGTGAATAGAGCTGCTTGAATTATTACGTATAACTCATTGGCCAAATTTAAGCCTTTTATGGCGAAGTGCATCGTGATTTTGATAGCTTTATTTGTTGATTATTTATAGAGGTTCAACGAAGACTTTGTAAGAACAGATGTACAGTGCATCTTTGCTCTGAAATATTACTTGGCCAAAGTGATGATACAGAAAACTATGGTGTCTTTGAGAAGTGAATTGTTAATCTCCTTTTTTCTTAGAAGACATTTTTCATCCCTTCCGTAAACTTCATGATCAGTAATGGAAAAATTTGCCCACTGAACAGCAGCACCCTCGTATGTATTGTAGAGTAAAAACATCCTCACACAGGTGTGAGAAGACAGAACTGTTTGCAAACAGAGGTGAAATGTAGAGGAGAAAACGGCCGGTGTAACTAACTGGTTTTCAAAAGAGCAAAATGATAGTGGATTCCCAAAGGTGCGTAAGAGAGCTGCTTTTTGCATTTTTCTCTTCCATGTGAGAAAATTATGGCAGAAAAATGAAATGGTGTGTTGGTGCAAGTGGGAATGTATAAGGCCAATGTGAATTTACTGTAAGTAGTAAATCTCTGCTAAAATACTGTCAACATTGTAAACCTATGTGAGAACCTACTATAGGATCCCTTTCTCTAAAACTAGCTTGTCCTGGCGAAGGCAGATGGAAAACACAAATATATCCCTTTTAATTATGAGGTTTATGCTACTTGTCTGCTTTAGTGGCAATATCATGCTCTTTTCTAAGCAGAGTATGTGATAGATATGCACATATAGCTATAAACAATAATTTAGTAAAATATAATGAAAAGAATCCTCGTTATTGCAAGTCTGCTATACTTAGACAAAACTCTTATTTTCTCAGTCTGGTTACTTCCATTACATTAACGACCCTCTGTACTGAGTCTCAGCAGTAATTAGGTTAGTTCCCCAAATTGCGCGCTCTGACATTCCTGATCTCTGTCTAGACCAAAGGAAAAACAAAAGACGCAAACGCTAAAGAAAGGAAATGCTGAGAAACCAAACAGTGCCACCGCTGTGAAAGTCCTGGCGCCCGAGTTCGCTCGTGCTGAGCCGGGCGGGTGCCGAGCCACCCGCATCTGGTCTGTGAGAGTGTCCCAGGGGACCACAGTGACGTGCAAATAGGAGTTCTCTGCCAAGACTTTTCCTTCGTTGCTACGATAGCGCTAAGGCAAGGCTGACGCTTGGATGTCCACGGCTCTGCTGGAGTTTCGCTCGTGCGGCGGCTCTGCTGACACCGTCTGTCTAGGAACACGCTCATTTTCTGGCAAATAGGGAATTGCAGGTGCTCGCTTCCTGCCAGGCTCTTAGGTACGAGCTCCGGACAGCCCGGGATCAGAGCGGGTCCCTCCAGCGAGGCTCTCCTGTAGTAACAGGCAACCGTACAAGAGCTGGGAGGGAGGGACGTGGGTTTGTGCGCGCCTCTTCCTGAGCGAGCAACACCGCGTTGGCCTGAGCGGAGCGTTGCTGGTGCTCCGACGTTTCCAAAGAGCAGTGGCTTGTGCTTGTAAGTACTGCTGAATTTCATCCCCTTACCTCTCGGCCATAGGGGAAAGGCGTTTGCTTTTGTGTGGGCCCATTAAATCAGTGCCTCCAGTGAGGTGCTGTGGGTCTGCCCCATTCTTTCTTCCCATTGCTGTTGTGGTCAGTGAGTGGGAGAGCCCAGGGAGACCAAATCAAGTTTCCCTTAGAGAGAAGGGAGCTGAGCGGAGGCTGAGGCAGGCGCCTCTGCCTTTGCTGTGCAGGGTCCCCTGGGTCTGTCCCGCTGCCAGGAAGCTGCTGCTTATCAGTTCTCTTGTGTCTCTAAGCTTTGCTGCTTTTCCATCTCTTTGTTGAGATCTCAAGGAATGCTATTTTCCCCTCTCTCTTGCAATCCCTTTTGTGCTGGCTGTCTCCTTTTGATAATAGTTTAAACAATACAGAAACTTCAATATTTAATAATTATTTAAGCAAGCGAGCTGTTCTGGAGCCAGAGGCCATTGTGCTGCTGATCAGACCAGACCACACCACGCAAACAGCTGGGACGAGTGTCCCAGGCGAAGGCGATCCGGAGCCGCGTTCCCGCGCGGACAGCGCTTTGTTTTGCCAAGCGCGCTTGCAAGCCTTGCTGTGGCCTTTGCTCCCTCCCTGTGCTTTATTGATGCAAACACTGCTTAAAGATGAATAATACACTGAGTCTGAATTAGCAGATAATTTGGAACTTTATCTGATTTGTTTTTCCCATTAGGAATGTGCACCTGCATTAATGTTTTTCTTGGTCTTTTAACTCCAGGGTAAGGAAAGCCTTTGGCTCTGTATTGCTCTTGTAGGAGCGGGTTTGCAAGCTGACTGCAAAATAGGACGATTACAACTATGGGTGGCATATGATTTGCTCTGTGTCAGTAACGTTTTAACAAAACACCGTGAGCTAAGTCACTTAAGAGTAACTAAAACCACCTGCATGATGCAATGATGCATGGCAGTAAATAAGAAGAGAAAAATTATGTAAGAGAAAGCCTGAAAAAAGGTGAAGTTTCTTACAATAGGGAAGGGAATATTTACTGAGAAGAGTTATTGTATCAAGCTTACAGCACTGTTTTATATAGTCTTAGTCTGTGTTCCCAAAGGACATTTCTTGATACTCTTTCCCTTCACTGTTTCAGTGAACAACAGATGCAACTGTTGCTTTTAAAACACTTTTCAATTTAATTAACTAATTTTTTTGTTATTTTATTCCAATAGTGGTAACTGTGGCTAAACTTACTACTAAGGTGAATGAAAGGAGAAGAGCTTCAGAAGAAGGATTTTTTTTGAAGTCTTAATAGATTTGACATGGTGGTTCTGTCTTATCCTCCTGTTGTTAATTCCATGTTGAAGCACTTTTAGTGGTTCATTTCATTATAAATGCATTCCGTTTTGAGTCGTGTTCTGATTTTAATTGGCATTTAAAATGATAGTTAAAGTAAGTTGCTGTATATTTAATTTTATTAACATAGAACTACTGTACTTCATACACGGAGTAAATAGCATCTATATTTAAGATAGTGTTATTAACTGTTGACTGTTTTGGGTTTGAGTTTGTTATTTTGCATTTACCAGTGAATTAATTTGGATGGGCTGATACATATTAAATTCAGAAGCTCGTGAAAGCTACTTGCTTAAAACCTCATTTCAGTATTTCAGAGTGTATCACTGGCTGTTTAATTGGTTTATGTAACTGAATTAGCTCCTACTCAACTAATATGCGCAGTTATTCTTCCTCATCTGCTGAAAGTGTCTCCGGTACAAATGACAATTGCATTTTTCTCCACAAAGGAACACTTTAAAAATGACAAAAGGCTTCTGTGCTTAGGTAGATTCCTCTTTTGGGGAATGCACGCTACATCGTAAAAAGTAGGTGGGCCGTCTACACAAGCCTTCTCCATGCAGTGCTGTCGGGTCGACAGAATAATCTCCGGGAGTGTTTCGTTTCCACATGGAAAACGTGGAAACTCTTCTGCGGGGCGGGGATATTCCCGTTGGCCAAAGCTGGGTAATTTTGATGGGATGCCTTGCAAAAATGTTACCGGTTCTGCTCAGAGAGCAACCTCGGTCTCCTGAACGTGTGTGGATTTAACATCTCCTTGCTGCTTCAGCATCCCAGGCTCCCAAGAAATCTCCCGTCTGTCTTTGGTTGTAGTTTCCTCTAGACGAATCAGTGGAATTTGAAGCTACTGAGTTGTGTGGTTGTGCGTAGAGTAGCAGGTTGATGCTTGCTTTTTATTCTGCATCGCGGTGTTTTTGACAGTGCAGGTAAATTAGATCTTGCGCATTATGTTTAACGGATTTTTCAGCTTTTCTACATAGAAACGCGTGTGATCAGATACCCCTGCTAATGAAAGTGCAATAAATGGTGCAGTCTACTTTGGCATTATGAAAACATTGTGTTTGTCAACTCATACGTGTGGCGGGGCTTTTTGTGCTTTTCCAAAGATATAAAGAGGTGTATGGGCACTTTTAAAAGAGCACTGCTTAACACAAGTGCTTTAAAAGAAATAATGACATAAAACTGGTATCACTCTGTCTTCTGGAGGTTATCAAAACATGCTTTTTTTGTCAGACACTGCCACTGTATCAAACCCAATTTTTTTTACTTCCTTTTCATGTCTTAATAGCTTTTTTTCCCAGTTTAAGAAGAAAAAGTAGAATAAGTTGAATTAAATTATTTTTAATTAATGATATCACTTTTCAGTTCAAATTAATGTTTTGCAATGAAAAGCAAGTATAGCTTATTTATTAAAAAAAAAAAATCAAAATCAAAGCAATTAAACCTGAAACAAAATGTCCCAATTTTACAAATAAGACAAAGTTTATGAAAATCCTTGGACTACTATGAGAAAATTCATTTTTGCTGTTCAGATAGTTGACACATTTTGTATTACAATCTCTTTCCAAATGTAGTGCATTAAAGCAGTCACTTTCTTGTATAATACTTTGGGGAGCACTTTGAATGAAATTGTTTGCCTGGAGAAAATTGTTTGCCTAACTTGCCAGGTGCAAATTTCCCCTTTACTGCCTATCTTTTAGGTCATTTTCACTCCATCCAGGATTTCCCCTCCTTGCTTGTTAGATATTTGGTCCTGAGTGGTGTGGTACTGAGAGAAGAAGCTGAAATAAACCTCAATAAATTACTAACCAATTTCTCCAGCTTTCCCGGTTGCTTTCCACCAGTAAAAAACAGTATGAGTTGAAAAATTTTACATTTTAATCTATTATGAATATATTATCTACCTGTAAGGAGAGAGAAAAAAAAAAAAAAAAAAACTTTGTGTCTGGTGTGTACTTATGAAAAAAAAGGCTCTGCTAACATCTTATTAATTCTCACAAGTGATGGCAAGTTGTGATTCATATTACTTTGCTAATGTTACCTTGCTTATCACAGAGGGGACTGGTGCGCAGGCCTCTGTGGCTGACGCACCGGGTCTCTGCAGACTCAGCTGAAAAGTCTGGGGACCAGAGGCTGCGATAAACTCGGAAGCTGTTGGCCTTGCTGGAGAGATGGCTCCACACCACCCTGGGAGGGAGGTGCTACCAGACTGATTTTCTTTATTTTTTTTATATTTTTTCCAAACCTAGGTGAAATCTCTGTGCTATTCCAGAACTGAAGAAATGCCACAGTCAATTACTTCATATCATGAGGTCAAAGATTCTGTGCTAGATGAAAACTCTGTGAATTTCTCGTTTGCATGCATTTAATTCATAAGGTGGGCAGATTTTCTTAAGGAACACTCATTTTTATTGTATTTCACGAACATATAGAGTCAGATGTAAAATTTATCAGGGATAAGGTAAATATACGATCAAGGTAAGCTTTACATAGATTTCCTAAAGCAGTTTTCACTCATTCTAGTATAGGATTATTTTCCTTCTGCACCTGATCCAGAGTTTACGGGAGGAAATGAAGAGATCCCACTGCCTTACAAAGGCTTGCCCGCCAGGCCTTCTGTTCACTGATTGCTGTCTCTCCAGCTCTGAATACATATACAGCTTCCAGCAATTTTGGCTTTGTTGTTGCTTGCTTTTGAAGAAGGCAAAGGTGTGGGACCGGAGTTCTCCTGAGCGCTGCCTTACCTGGCTGCCATCCAGCCACCGGCAGCGCAAGGGATCAATTGCAGTCGGAGCTGCAAGGGATCGTGCGGCTTTTTGGGGTGTTTTAGTGTGGAGGAAAACGCCCTCAGGCGTGCCCTGCGAGGCAGCAGACGTTACGTTTATCCAAGGACATCACATTTATCCAAGGGGATGCTTTCCCCGTGCTATCGCTAGCAATGTCCCGGGGTAACTGCTGACTGCAGAATCCAGCGCAGGGCCTGCAAGGTGCTAATGACAGAGCCAGTTTTCTAAGTGTTATTGAAACAGAATATTGTGAACTTAATCTGTCGTGCCTGAAGACTCAAAGTGAGCTTTAATAGGTGTTTTTAAAGTGTCCCTATACCAGAAATACAATTTGAATGACCCAACAGATTTTAACTTAATGCTCGTGTTAATTTGGCAATCCAGTACCAAATACCAATATCCTATTTCAGTTAAAAAAAAGTGTTTTTCATGAATAATTCTAAGCAGATATCTTGCTAGGAGTATGTCACTTCTCTTCCATATCCAAACAGACATGATCACTGGAGGATAGTAATATAGGTATGCCAGTTTTATAAGCAGTTTTTAAATTCATACCTTCAGTTAGCTGATGCACCAGAGCAAGTTTCCTTAGGCTTTATAAGAAGCCAAAGGTTAATTTCCTGTCCCACTGTACCATCTTTTTAATTCCTTGGTCTCAGTAAATGAAAAACTCCACAAGGCAACAGATGAAAGAAAAAAAAAAATTGCAAAATAGGTTCTTTGTCAACACCAATACTTACCTCTTTTGCCAAATGAGTTCAGTGGAAATAGACTTTGTATAATGTACTACTTTGTGATATTTCTTTAACATTGCATGTTTCAGTTGTGTAACGGCCACCAGATTTCCATACCTCACTCTGGTTCTTGTCCCTGGGTATCTCCAGGAATCTTCCTGCAGAAAAAGGTTAAAAGGTGCAAAATGGCTCAACTTCAGAGCCATTCAATTTAAAATGCCTTTCCTGGTAGGGACTAACAAAGTAGTAAAATTCTAATGGCTTCGGTGGATTCACTCATCCTTCACAAATATTTCATTTTTTTTATTAGACTATTTATAACTTTACATAATTACTGCTATTACTGCAGTATTTGTGTATATATTTGCTTGTCATACTTTACATAGATATATTCCTTTATCATTTGAGAAATGTTATGAACATGCAAATCCTATTTAAATAAGGAGGATTTTTGTTGCTTAGTAAGAAAATTCTTATAGTCAGTTTATTTATGGACTTATAGCGAGAATTCATCTCCCTTCATATTATTTCTTCCCGACATGATTTGAAGCACTATTTTCATGCAAGAATTCCTCTAGTAGCAACAAATCTTTTGCTTAGCCTAGTAGTAAAATATTAAGTGTTCACACGTTAACAGGTTCCAATCAGGAATGTCCTTATTTTGTAAATATTACCTACTCTGCATATGGTAGGTAATGCACCTTGATGATGCATTAACCTGGGGAAATCAACGTATACTGTGTTTTTGCAAATAATTATGTTCATGCTTAACTCAAGACGCACAAGACTTCGTTCATCAACGTGACTGCATTCAGGGCTAGTATGACCCTCATGAATAGAGTGGCCTTCTCTACCGTTATAATTCATCATAATGCATTGTAATCTTTGCGGATTACTTGTGTCGTAAGAAGGGTTTGTTCCAGTTGTTGCTCTGTCCTACGTGAGCGTTTGGAAGGAATTCCTGGAGGGAGACAATTAAGCTTGTACTGAAGTTTGTGGTTTGCTGGTATTTCCCGGGAGGGGAGCTGAGGAGAATCGGGATCACCGACTGATTGCATCACTGTTGCAGAATATTCATCAAATGCTTGCCGGCCAGGAAGGAATTTTTCGCTGTGATACATAATTTGCCTTCTCAGTTCTTGCTTTTCCAAAAAGAAAAAAGTTGGCTCTCTGTCAGTTTTTAATATAGACTGTAACTAAGGGGCCCTTGGTGTGTGGGTTCTCAAGGTTAGAATGAGGAAGAAATTTGCCCCAAGACCACAGTGGGTGTGTGTTTTGTGTGTGGTGGTAGGTTTTTTTGGTTTGTTTGTTTCTGTGGTTTACTGTGTGATTCCCTTTTGCAAATCAACTGGAATGCTGCTTGGCAGATCGTAGACTATCAGCGTGACCTCGGACTTGACAATTTTTGGTCCCTTCTGTTGTTTTCAGGGGCAGGTTGCTTCTGGCTTCCGTGGTCCCGCTGGGTCTGAGCGGTCGGAAAGGGCAGCGTTGCGGCGTGGGGGCTTTGCCGGGGGGTGAAGCAAACGCTCTGCACACCATCCGGCCTGCTGCAGCTGCATGAAGCTGAGGAGCATTAGCCAGCTCTCATTTCCAATCCGTTAGGATTTTGTACAAAATAAGGGATTTTTTTTTTATATATCTGAGACAAAAGTTATGTGACCCAGCTGTTGCAAACTAAGCTACTGGACTGGAAGATAATATGCGTCATTCCTGTAGCTTTCATTTAAATATCCTTGGAAGGAATAAACCTTTTAAAATAAAACCAAATTAAACATCCTATTCAGTTCATAAAGACTTCAATCTCTGTAGATCTGAGGTCAAGTAGAGTTCACTTTGAAGCAAATTAAGAAAAAGAAAGATTAAATCAGCTTGAAGAAGGGTCAGAGACTAAATAATTCCAGAGACATGGAATTATCTGAAGAACAACAGAGCTAACCCATTTACTAAAGAGGGGAGAAAAAGAGGAGGGAGCGGGAGGGAGAGAAAAATATGTCTTTACAAGTGATGCGCACTTTATGGGCAGAGTCAGACTGGGGCAATTGTTTCGTTAATTGTAGGTACTTTTCTGGTTCAAGCTATTGAAAGCAATGCCACTAATCTTGTAAGTGAAGCAAGATTTGGCTTTGTGAGGGAATTAACGCAACACAAAAGAAACTGGCTATAGATTTATTAGAGGAATATATGTACAGTGTATTTCTAAGATGATCTAATAAACTATCCTGAAAATAATAAGTTCCAACGGGAAACCGGGAAAACAGGAATAAAACAATGCAGTTTTTTTTTTTTTTTTTTTCACGTCTGGCCTTATTCCCTCTTTAAAAGAGTTTCTTTTTTTAGTGGAAGTTATCTATATTTTAGTCATCTTGTTCCAAATATCCTGAGTATAGGATGAGTCCTGACTAATTAAATCTAATTAGGAAGGTTGGACATCAGTTAATGACCTCAAGACAAGAAAGAAAAAAGTAGTGTAAGTAATGTAAGGTTGTCAGCAAGAGTGGGATCCACCTGCACAAGCATAAAACCCCACACATTCTTTGAGACTGATCCATATTCTGTCTTGAGCCAGTAATAAATACTACTGTCGTACCCCTGGAAAATCAATTTTTTTCATAGGTTCTTGGCCCAGGCAACTCTATTGATAAGCATCTCTTTGGGATTTTCTTTTGATGTGTGTTTTATTTTTTATTTTCTTTTTCTTTTGACCTTGGACTAAAAAAAAAGGATGGCAGATTACTTGGGATCCCTGCAGTAGAAAATCTCAATACTCCTATCAGGACTCTGCTGGGTACATTCAAGCCTTCAACAAATCATATAAACTTCCTTTCAAAGCAGCAATAATTACTTGGAACTCAGAACAGTGACAAGTCCTTCATAATTGTGTGGCTGTTGTAAGGAGTGAAAGAAGATGCTTTTCATAGGCATTGTAAACAAAAATGTCTTAGGATGCTATTTTTATTGAAATTAGCTTTGCAATGATATAATGTGGGATTCATTTATGAGACTGTATGGAACTTTTTCTAAATCAAGACATTTAAAATAAAAAAAAAATGCTTTTAAAGAAACGGGCATGTACAAGAGAGCACTTCTGCCGCTGAAGCAGAAGGGTTATTGTGAAAGGCAATTGTATGAATGAGTTTGTTGTTCTGTATTTACATTACCAGTTTTCCAAGGAGAATGTTTGGAGTTCCCTGCTGTGTATTGTAAAAGCTGATGTTCTGTTCTTTGGGAACAAGCGCAATTAAGATGCAGAGCAAGCCAAACACTCCTGGTTTCACAGCCGTTAGAAACGGTCTCGGGCCCTGCCGTGGCGCCGCTCGAAGGTCCCTGCTCGCCCGCGCTCAGCACACCCTGGCCGGCTGTGAGGTGCCGCTGCCCTGTCCAAATTTCCCTCAGTGAGACGACAGAGATATAGGACGTGCAGTGTTTATTGTCTGCAATATTAGATAGTCTCGCTATTAGATAGTCTTGCTTTCATTTATTTAAATTTTTATCCTATTCTTTTATAATTCAAATTATTTAAGTTTTTTCGGAACCTGAAAATTGTCTTTTGTGGCCTAATTATGTGGGCAAAGCATTGAAATGAAGTGTTTTTAGTGTAGCTTGGCACCTGTATGTTTCACAGATATTGTCTTTTACCAGAAATCTGATCTGTAGCAGGGACTTAGATAAAACGTTTTTGTCCTTGCAAATACATTTCAGAGTGAATCGGCAAGTTACGTTGAGCATCCCCATCTGATGGAGGATCTCGGTGCCGTCGGGCGGATAATCACAGCACCTCATGTCTGGCATCTGATGTGTTCCTCTGGATAGAGCAGAGGCATCTGATTTTACTAGGAACTGTGCTCCTAGTTAAGGATAAAGGTTGCGGTCAGATTAGAAATTAGTGTGCATGTTGTAGTGTATGAATTTCCTAGCGCACACAGGTAGCTGCAGGACAGGACTGTCTTTTGGAACCGGTGCTGCTTGTGATAAGCTCTGCGTTCAGGCTTTTTGCCTGAACAGTGTTTCCTGAACTCCCTGGAGTGGCTCATGGGGAAGCGGGGCTGCGAACGGAGCCGCCGTCGCGTCCTGCCCCCTTTGGCTGCTTTGCTCAGACTATCAAAGCAGTGACAGCCAAGGGCTGCAGTCCTGCACGCTCCTCGGGTAATGACGTGTGTAGTTCGGCTCCGGCCCTATAAATTACCTTATACAGTTACATTCCGGAAGCTGGCAAAATACTCCCAGATTGCATTAACCCTTGGTAAACAGAGGGATTTGAATGGAATCATTCAGTCATTTGGGGTGTAGCCTTAACTACAAATTGCTATAAGTCAAAAAATCTCAGGTACTTCTGTGTTTAAAAATCATAATGAACGTAATGATGGAGTAAGATACACCAGCTGAAGAGTGTCTTTTTAAAACTTCTCTTCCGATTATATTCTTTTAGTGCTAAAACTACATGTTTACTAGGCTGTTTTCCGGGCTAGACGTTCACTTTTTGATATACGGACTTGTGGCCGGGCGTCTGGGTGTTTGTCTGTCAGTGTTGGCATGCTTGGATTTTCACCAGACATGGAGTGTAAATCTGTATTATCGCAGATGGAGTTGACTCTTGTATAACTGGGGAGTTTAATTTATGTTAAAAGAGCTATTCAGAACCTTTCAGAACAGGAGTAATTGTTTTTCATTTGAAGTTGAGGAAATCAAAAGGACAGAAAAAAATATATTACACAGTTATATTGAAAGTGTAATAGTGCTGGGGAAAAAATGCCTAGCTAACTACAAAGCAAGAGATAAAATAGTTCGCATCCCAAAGGTATTTTGACAAATAGACCTGTAGTTCTAAGAGGCCGTTCATCAAAAGTTTCTATGATGAGTTTATTCACCCTTCAAGTTCCCCTAAAAGAAGCTATCGTAGTCTTTCATCTACACACTTAGAACAACAAAGGCAGCTTATTTCATTATCACTTTAAATAAAAGACTTTATTACTTTACCTCTACAATATTGACATGTTTAGTTACCTTAATGTAGAATCCCTTCTTCTGAACAGAGAGTTTGACATACTGAGTACTATGTTGTAAACTCGTTCCTAGAAATGTGCCAGTCACAAAGTGTTGCTTCTGGGAATGGAATGGCAGTCGGTGAATGAGTTTTCTGCTGTGATTTTCCAATATGATTCCTAGAGGAGTTACCATCCCGGGCTTGGACTTGTAGGACTGAAACATATGCCGATGCCACTGGCAATTAGAAATGTGGATCTGGTATTAACCTATAGGTACATTACAGAAATTATAAACAGCTGTTTGTTGGGCCCATGTGCTCTTTACCTCCTCAGCTGTCTTTTTTTTTTTTTTTTTTTTTTCTTTTTCAATTTTAATATAGCTATTTTGGCTGCTGTGAAATGTTCAAATCGGAGCCTCTCCCTTATTTTCTTCATGTCCTCATTGTGTCCTAACATTACTGCTGTTGCCTTTTGACCTTCTTTTCTTTGCTCTGATGCTCTGCCTTCATCTTCTGTTGTCTGACACCCTCTTCTCAACTTTCTTTCCTAAAATTCTCATTCTGTCTCTTTTCCTGTCAAACAAAAACGAAAAACAAAAATATTTCTCCTCAGGTGTCTCTAGTTCTGCTTAAAATGCCTCATCAAGGTTGTCACACCTTTGCTTTCCTATGCAGTTTTCATACATCTTCCCAGATGTTGCACTTTGACCTCAGCCACCACGAATTCTGCCCGCTTTTCTTTCCTCCCCTCATGTTCGAGCAGTTTTATGAAGCACAGAATAATTTTCTTGGCCCAAGCTTGCTAATCTTGTGGAAGGGTTTCTAAACTCTGCCTTGGACGAGAAATAAGAGAATTACAAAAGCGGACAAGAATAAGACAGCAACTGGGATGAACCATGTTGCATAGCAGTATCAAGACAGCCAATTCCTAAACAATTCCTGGGATTTCCCAGGGCTGCCTGTAGCAGGTGTTGCTGTTCGTTTGCAATCTTGTATATCCTTTTCCAGCTAGGGCTTGTGTTTCAAATCCTTTTGGTATTGAGCAAGGACTATTTTGCTGTTGAATCTCTGTTCTCTCTGACCCCCATTGCATCTCCTTTGCCAAGTGCAAAGTTGTATAAAAACAACGTCACCAAACACATACCAAATGGAGTCGCTGTCATGCGTCGTTATGAGGGCCTATTATGAGACAGGTTTTTTCCCCAACAGAAATATAAACTAATGGTCAAACAACACCTGCAAACACAATCTAGCTCTCATTAATGTTAATGGAAATCAGGTTACAGGCTTGCCTGACAGGGCATCACTTTGCAAGAAAGAAGTTCGGGGTTTAAAAAAAAAAAAAAAAAGCTCGAAAAAATAATGTTTCTTCTTTCTGTTTCCCCTCTGCTTGTCCAAAACTCGTTAAAAAGAGAGAGAGAGAGAGAGAGAAAGAGAGAGAGAAAGAGAGAGAGAAAGAAAAAGCAGTGTTTGAAGAATCCCCCCTTGCCAAAGGATTATTGCAGGTATTCCTTCTCCCTCCCCACCCGCCAGAAAGAAGGCCCTGACTGAGCCTTTACTGGGCATCGTTCTGAAGCTGTTCCTTGAAATAGAAAAATCTCTTTTGGCAGTTCATCACAACCAAAAGAGTGAGAAACTGGGTGAGAAACTGCTTAAAATGAAAGACTGACAGTTTTTGGTTAGTTTAGCGTGACACTGCTTTTCATAGCTCTGGTGCAAAAGATATTGTAATATTTCTGCAATGCTTTCCTTTTTTTTTTTGATTGTTTGTTTTCTCTTGGTTATGTCCAGTTCACCACTAAGCAGGCGATGCTATTAAATTCTAATCACTTGGTTGAACAAAAGCCTGCTTCATAAATCATTCTTTAATAGCCTGTCTAAAATTTCTTTGGGGTGTTGCAGCTGCATTGCAATGTTGTTCAGCCAGTCAGACTCTAATTATAGAAATTACACATCCAGCAGTTAAACCAGTAAACAAGCCCGCTCCGATTGGTGCGATAATCCTGTGTCAGTCAGGATGCTTCATGTCGCTTCTAGATTCCTGTCATTCTCTAATCCTGTTGTGCCCTGGAGTGTCTGCAATCGCGTATTGTCCCCATGGTACTTGGGCTGCACAGAGACACAGGTTTAACTACTGCTCATAGGCTGCCTTGCTAGATTGCTTCCTTGGAAGTGCACATAAATGACTTAGCAATTAACTTGGAAAACATAAAAAAATAATTAAAAACATTCTGCAGCAAGCAGCAGAACCACTGAGTACAGTGCAGGAGAAAGAAATAATGATACTTGCATAACCTTTTGTGACATTAGTTGCCTGCTTAAGTTATGTAAAAGCTGAATAATACCAGAAATACTGTTAGCCTTGTGTTTTTAGAATTCACAGATTGTAGCTATAAGGTTTTCATCAGAAGTTATTCAGTTTTCCTCTCTTCTGGCTCCTTTTTTCATTGGTGTGTTATGGCTTGTTCTTCACGTTTGAGCTGCGGGCTGTAAGCAGGACCCGTCATCGGTTGCGTCCTGCCTGCGGGGCCGGTTGGGCGGGAGGCAGGAGCCGCCCCGGAGGAGGGCGGGAGGTGGTCCAGGCCGGTGGCGCCGTGCACAGACACGGCGTGTTGGCAGGGAGCTGCTGTTCCCAACACGCTGAATTTAGTAATCGGACTCAGAATGTGGGCCGACAAATGGGGTAGCCTTCTCCAAGGACCTCCTAAAACCTGAGGGCCTCCTAAAACCTAGGGTTGTTTTAGCACCTTCTCCAAGGTTCTAAAACAAAAACACGGGTAGATTGTTGAGCAACACCAAGCTCTGCTCCTGTCTCTGTGGAGACTGGAGACCAGGGCACCGGGGTGTGCTCAGGATCCAGAACCGTCACGGTTTCTTCCAACACGCCCCTGTGGCATCTGCAGCGCAGAGGTGGCCATCAGGCTTGTCTCAACATCTGGCACAGCTCAACATCTGGCCATGGGGCGCACGGGGGCTGCTCCGCTCCCACCAGCTGCTCACCCCCTTTAACTCCTTGCAGATGAGAAGGTGCTAAATATTTCATTGCACTGCCAGAACCACAAACAAGAGCTGTTTGAGGAGCAGGAGCTGGAGCCATAGTTAAGGACCTGCTGCAGAGGCAGTTCAAGAAAAATAAAGGCAATGCTAATTATTTTGCAAGTGATGTCCCCAAATATGAAGCTGCAGGAAAGAAGCATGGTTGGCACTCATCTAATTCCTCCCCT
>VZSV01000176.1:793896-843147 GCA_013398735.1 Nothocercus julius | reverse complement strand
TGACAGTTCTTTCATTCAGAAATTAATTGCATTTTTTAAAACCTTCTTGAAAACTTATGCAATGCTGAACCTTTATGAAGCCACTTAGCAAAATCTCTGGATCCTGAAAATACTCAAGTGAGGATGGTTAGACTTGCCACGTCACTCAGAAAATGTAATTTATGCACTCTCAGTGGAAAGGAGGGGTTTTCATCAAATTGGTCCTTCTGCCCTTGCGTTGGTTTCCTGATGTCTTGCAAGCTGTAAATTCATGGCTTGTGCTGACATAAATGCAAATTTTTATGTGTGTATTCATTGCAAATATTTACATAAGAGCCTACCTTTTGCTGAAAAGATCCACCTAGACTGGTGTTGTGACAAGTTTATCGGAAGTTAGCGAGCATAAGGAACCTGATGAGCATAAGGAACCTGAGTGCTTTTAAATAACGATGTAACGCTCTATCAGATTGCTTTTTTTTTTTTTTTTTTTGTTCAAGGTAAACTGAAACAGATACTTATAAAGACTAATATAATCCAGCCAAGTGAGCATTTGTTGCTTATGTTTTATTAAATGTTGCGCTGCTACTATTCCGCTGAAATGCGACCTTGAGCAGAACAGGCAGCATTTCCATTTACCATTTAACAAAAATGGTTAACGCTGTAAGCATTGCTTACTATTTCTGTAATGAGAAATTAAACTTAACCCAGTATTTTACACGAGAAAGGCTGTGGGAGCACCACCTAACGAGGCAAAGCAGCCCGGAGAGTCTCCCGTCCAGCGCTCACATCACAACACCTACGGCGTTTAAAGCAAGATAGATAAATAGCTGCTTTAAAACCTGCCCAGCTGTGCTGCCCACCGTGTCTGAGCACAGCTGGGCAGTTCTCCACGATCGTCTCTGCTATTCTCACTTGTCTCCACGAGGGCTCCTCTTCCTGGCCCTTGTAGTTACAGTGGTGGTTGGGGTTTTGACAGCTGCTTGGGTATTCAAGTTAAAAGGAAAATGAGGGGGGAAAAAAGAATATCGATTTGTCTAACAACAAGTCAATTACATGTAATATGTGCTCTTCCTCAGGTGAGTGTAAAAGGATAATAAATCCTAATCTAAGAGTGATTAATTCAGCCTTGTTACATGCTGTCTTTTTCAGTACATAAAGTGGCTGTAAATTGATCTAATGGCAATTTACACCTGCTGCTCACATAGGGAAAGTGCTGATGCCAGCTATGTTGAACACTACTAGTAACTTTTAAATATTTAATTGTTTTTAATGATTATGGCTGCAATTCCATAAAGAAACAAATAGTTTGTAGATACAGTAACTCATTTTTTGGTCATTTTTGTGTTTACAGCTGCAAACGTATGCAAGCACTTTACATGTACACTGAAACTGGTGTGCATTTGCTGTGTATATGGTGTGTATATGTTGTATGTGCATTTAGTACATCCACTGAATAAAAGAGGAGGTCGGTGCTGGATGAAGAGATCAAAGGTGTATTTGGAGTAATATCTGATCCATTAGAAAAGGAATTCTGAGAAGGGAGGTGTTAGCCAGTCGTGTCACTGCAATCATGTAAGGATGAAGTGGACACATGCTAGGAACATACAAGTGCCTCGCTGTCGTTTTTTGCTTTTCTAATGTGTGGTTCCACTGGAAAATGTTGAATAATTGTGGAAAAGCTACAGGCTGAGTATTTTTAGTGGGACCGCTTTGTTTCATTCTAACAAAAACAGCTGATTCATTGTTTAATGTGTTTGTGGGTTTTTTTTTTTTTTTTTTTGGTCTACCAAATAGTTTTTTGTTTGTTTCAACAGAAATCTGACTTCCAAAATTATTTTTAGCAACTTCTATGTTTAGATGCGTACGGTGTGTCAAATTGCTCTGGCATTTCGTAGATTTTCCTCATTAACGCGGCCTGGGTTGAGAAGCTGCGTCTCGGATCGAAATTGCTCCGTTTTTATTTATGTCTTTTACACGGCGTGTTAGTGGCAGGTAAAGCGCCCCGCGTGTATTCGCTGCCTTTCCTTGTGGTTTCTGGAAGGTGATGATGGCACATGCTTTCTGTTTGCCTTTGTTTCAGCTGCACGGGACAACTTTATTCATTAATATTTTTTCCTGACGATGAAAAGAAGAACATGTGAGATTGCTTTCTAAATGTCCGGTGGTATTTTTGGACTCAGTGACTTCATTTAAGTTTCTCTGTTTTAATATAATAATATATTGTCCCCCTTGCATTCTCTGGGCATTTACTCTTTCTTTTTTTCCCACTCTTAGGGCTTCTTAGAGTGTTCTGCTCTTTGTTCTTTCCTTCTCCGTCCACGTGCATTAAGCTGCAGTTTTTTTCTGCCGTTTTCTTTCTCTTTTCCTGTCCCTGTGCTGCTTTATCTTGCTTTTCCTTTACTCTGCCTCTCCTCAGCCCTCTTCAGTTTGTCTTTTCTCACTTTTGTGCGATTAATGTGCCCACCTTTCTAAGGCAATTCTGTCTCCATCTCCCATGTTGATACTTCCAGGAGCGAAAATACTCTTTTATGCTAATTAGATGAGCTCCTTTTTCAAGCATCTTTTTCAAGTGAATAAAAAATATTCCAGGTATAAAGCAAGCTATAGAAAACAGCTGCTTCTCTAATCAGCATTCTGAATGCTTAGCTTCTCATTTTGTTCAGCTGCAAAACTGTTTTGTTATATCACAAATGGGGGATGTCATGGTGTGGAATATAACTTGGGGTGTTTAAATTATGGAAAGAAACAGAGGAACAGTCTGGTTGTTTTGGAAATACTATCACATGTTTTATTTTTGTATATTATATCATTCACAAAGAATTTTTACAGATCGTACATCTGGGTGTTTTTTATTTGGTAATTTTATTTTTATTCTTATTTTTTTTGAGAGCAGCCTCTTTTATTTTGTCTTTCATTGGTATGTAAATATTTTTCTTCCTTTTAGCAGAGAAAAAAAAAAACATATTTTGATATTTTAAATTATTTTTCATCCAATGTTGACAATTTTGACACAGCTTGCAAAAAGCTTCACTATAAATGGCCATGTGTTTCCAAATTGCAGATGTCCAGCCCAGGCTTTGGGGAACACTCGAACAGTTCTAGCTGTACCTCAGCAGTTGCTGGTGTTTGATATGACTGGCAATTAAAAGGAACAGGAAATATTTGCTTTGAGTGGAAGTTAAAAATGACAAAGGTTGCTTTTTTTTACAACTTAACATAAACCCACTTGGCAAACCTTAAAAGTTTCCTACAGGACCACTTCTGTTCTGTTTCGGTTTTTAATAGGTGACGACCAATATCACGGTTTTTGCATTCTGGAGGACTTAGGTCTACGGCAGTATGTTTTAAGTCCTTGAGGGTTTATAGCACCTTTCAGGGTGTCGTCACGAGCAGAGCCCCGTCTGGCTGCAGCCACGAGCGGCCTCGGCCTGCGTCGAGCTGTGCCTGGAGAATTCCCCACTCCTCCTCCTGCTCCTCGCGGAGCTCCGGAGCCTTTGCGCCCTTCCCGAGGCTGCCGGGAAGGGGTTCTGGCAGGATGTAAATCACGGGATTGTTAACACTTCAGCCCAATTTCTCTCCAGCGATGTGTAATCTTAGCAGAGATGATTGATGGGATCAGGGGTTTGCAAGACAGATATTATGGGTCATTTCCCCATATTTCCTCAGTTTCTTTCCCTTTCTGCCTCATGCTCCTTTCAGGTAACATCATTCATTCATTTTCATTGCTGATCTAGTGCTTTATTCTTCTAATATCAGCGCTTACATCTCTGTGTAGATACTTTCAACCTCACTCCTTTTGGTGCGTATCCCCTTTATTTTTGTTTAAACTCTGTTATTACCTGCAGTAGAAATACTTACACTACCAGTTCATTGGCTGTAGCCCCTGAAACTGGAGAGTGGTTGTTTTCTGTATTTTTTTTTTCTTTCTGTTCCCGTGATATAAAATCTTTCCTTGGCAAATGCAGCATGAAAATGAGTCTTTGTGTCAAATAGAATATGAAGGGAAAGGAATTACTCTTTTGGGGGGGCTTATGTGCATATTAAGCATCTCTTTGCAGATTGTACCTGGGAAGGTGCAGAGTGTATGGTCCATACCTATGGTGATCTTATTCAAGCCTGTGTTTTGGTCTGTAGTTGACTCTCTTATTTAAAACTTTATTCCTTAGTTTCTCTCTGTTTCATCGTAGCACCTCGTGCTAATTAATTAACAGAAATAATTTAGCTAGTGGTATTTTTATACTATCGCATTTGTATTTAATGAGCTTTATTGACTCATGCGAAATGCTATTGCAAGAATGTTTCCAATAACAAAAGAATTATTCAGAGTATAACGAGAGGAGTTTGTAGATAGTCATATCTCTTCTACAGCACTTTGTATGCAGGTATGAATAGTATCAATTTAATCTTCAGTGCTTTTGTTTGACTGAGGAAAATTGGTCATGCAACTGTGGTTATTTTTTTTTCTTGAAGAGGTGAAAGGTGTACTGAGATGGAAGAAAAGGAGTTTTGGACTTAATGTTGCATGGGAAGGACGGCAGGCCTGGGGAAAGCAGCGTTTCGTGGCGCTTTGCTGGTGCGGTAGAGCTCCGGCTGCGCCCGGAGCTGCCGCGCGGAGCGGAGGTGGCACGGAGCGGCGAGCAAAGGCTCTGCGGCAGGGCAGGGCAGGGCAGCTTGGTGGGCAGCCCGCTCTGGTCGCGCGGAAGGTCAGCTGCAGCCGTAAGGTCTGCGCAGAGGTTGGCCGCTTTTTGAAGACACTTTCCCTCCGTGTGCAGCGAGGAATTGACGGAGTGGCATAGCCCTCGCGCTCCCTTTTTCCTTGCTGGATGACGTGGTGAGCCTGCGTTTACCTCGGGTGTCCTCTCCTGGGTTGGTTTTTCTACGCACACGCAGTTTGGGGTCTGATTCTTTTTAGCTGAACCTCAGTGGACAGCAAAGAATATGAGGATGACTGGTGATACCAGGTCTATTGGTGATGTTGCTGACATAATGCAGGCTGCTTTGGGAAGGCATTTTGGGAAGGTAATTTAAAAAAAAAAACAAAAAACTGCTTATAATAGTTATCTTCTCTGTTTTTTAGGAAGCAGGAGCATATGCCTGGATACATTTATTCCCGTGGCATTCCTTATTCCCTAGGGAAGGGCAGCGTCCTGTGCGGCCCTCCCGGAGGCCGGGGGAGCAGGGAGGCCGCTCCGTGCCCGCCGCGTTCCCGGGAGCGAGCTGCGTTTTCCTTCATTTCCCAGCCAGCCTATGGCAGTGTTCCTTTCCAGTCTAAAATTTTTACCAATGAAGCTGAGGGAAAATAAATTATTAACAAATGCAAATAAAATCCCAAGTACTGTCATTGGGCAGAGATATATTACAGAAAGCCTCCGGGCACTGGAATTTTTAACCAAAGAAAGTATATTATTGAAAGTCATTATTAAATATAAATATGCAAGCCTGAAGAAGAGTCCTTTAGTACCTAGCTTTAGTTTTCAGAGTATTTATTTAAGGTCCACATTATGCTGACTTTATAGACTGGCAAGCAGTTGATTACTTATTTCCCAAATGGATTTACTACAACTACTTTAGCCACATTTGTTTGGCGCTGTGAATTTTACAGACATCACTATCTGGTGTCTAATCAATTTAAATAGCTTCAATTTTACAAAGCACACAGAGCTTTTACCTAGTGCTTCCCCCGGCCCCTTCGTTATGCAGTATCTGAGAAGCACCCAGCTTTTAGGATATATGCATGGGCAAGAGGCTCCCTGCGGTCCTAGATATCTGGATCTGCCACATAGGGGTGAGTTTTAGGCATATCCCTCGGTGAAGCAGAGAGAAATTAATACAATAACTGAGTACTTTGGCTTTTTTTGCAGAGCTCTCCTGCTTACTGCTTCACGTGAGCACAGTTGCCTCACCCTGTATGTGTGGGCTCTTCCTTTTCCCCCTCGTGCTCATCTGTTTGCCCAACCACACTTCCCCGTGAGGTGGGAAGGGATGTCCTACCCTATGTGCTTGCAGTGTTTAGGGTATTAGTGCTGTTGCATTTGAGCTACCAAAAATAAGTTTTAGAAGTAAGCCGTGGAAATGCAGAATTGCATCTGGAGGAAATGGGCAGTGATGAGAAAGACGTTGGTTTTACTTCATGGAGATGCTTAAGACATTCAAAATAAGACACCTTAAGGGGAACCTGATCATGTGTGGCCATTTTTCTGGAAGAACAGGGAAGGAACAGAATGTCATGGAAGAGAGGTAGTGGAAGACCAACCCACCTGGTCCTTGGTGTAGTTCTGCCTCACTGAATGAGGCAGGAGACAGAGTCATGGATGGTTTAATGTCAGATACTGACTAGCCCTGGGAGGTGCTGTTGCCTCTATTCTTCATTACCCAGACTCTGCTGTTGTAAAAGTCAGGATGGAAAACCAATAGAAGCAAAATAAGGTCTCAACAGAAATAGCTTGAAAATCCTACCCTTGATCTTTGCTTCGTATGTCATATAATTTAAAGGGATGAATAGGCCCGTCTATAAAATGACATGCGGTAAATGACAGAAGTGTTATTTACCAGTACGGCCTTGCCCAAGAAGCATCAGAGACTCTTTAAAAGTTTTTCCTGAAAGCAGTTTGTCCTTGTCTGGGCATGTTTGAAGGTTGCAAACAGAGCACAGGGCGTTGTAGTTAAACAAAGGTAGGAAGCTCAGATGACTGCTTCTAGAATATTATACCACAAGCATAATAGCAAGAGAATATTTGATTATGAAGTTCAACCACACATAGACACTGCTATATTACATACCCGTCCTGCCACCAGAAAATGGGTATGTTCAGCATAATTACTTTTATTTTTTCTGTAGATATAGCACATGGCATAAACCCAAGTGACTTTCAGGTGCTAGATTGCCACCTGGCAATTTGAAATGAGAAAAGTTCAAACCACATTTAGCTCTGGGAAAGCCCAACATACATTTTTTCCTCATACTTTGTCTCTCACCAATATGCTTTCTTTTCTTCCTAAAGCAGGATTGGAGAATCCGGTGTTTTATTTCTCTTCCTCTCCTGCTCTTTAAAGTAAGCGCATTTTCTGGCACCGAATGCAGGCAAGAAATGGTCTTCACTGTAGGACTGAACTGCACATGGGACTGTGTTTTTTTAGGCAGATGGCAGCCACGTACTGTTGCAAACAGGCAAAGCTGTCTTGTTGTATCCATGTGCAAATCTGATGATTAGGGGCACTTGAGATTCTGATGATTCTCCCGGCACTTGAGAGATGGAGATAAAATTGGCTTCATGCTGAGGAGGAAGGAGCCCATGTTTCCCCCTTCCTGATGCTGTGCTTCAGCCAGAAGCCTGTTACACAGAAGCTGAGCATGGGCATTATCTTTACGTGAAAAGAAATGTCTGATCATCTGGTCCGTCTGCTTCTTAAAAATAATTAAAAAAAGAAAAAAAAAAGTCAGGTTTGGGTAGCTGCTGGCTCTGAAGGTAGAGCTTTGGAGTCAGGATACTAAACAGAGATGCCTGCACACAGCCTCCTCTCAGGCACGTACGTTTTGGAGACAGGACGTGACTCAAGAAGACATCTGCCCCTTACTTTGTGTACCTACCTGTGCATGCTCGAGGAACACGTCCCAGTGCCAAACTCCCCGTTCAGACTTTATTCTAGCAAGAGGATGTCCAAAACATGAGGCATTCCGCCACCTGAGTTCAGGCATGGTGGTAGCTTGTGGTGCATCTAGCCATTCCTGGTTTCTGGAGCTAGACAGAACTTGCATTTTCAGACTAACAGGCCTAAGCAGCTTGGATAAACTCACGGAAAACATGAAGGAAAGTTTTTTCCCAGTTGACAGAAATGACTGTTTGATTTAAGGGGAGGATAACTGCTGTTTTCCTCAGCATGATAAAAACATCATTAGCCAAGAGTCCAGTCCCCAAAAGTTAAAACAGCAGAGGAGTAAATTACATGAGATCATCATGAGTTACAATGGATCATCGTGAAGATCTCCCCCACACACACACTTCCATTAAAATTGCCTAGTTTCTGGCAAGACCTATATAGATTCAATGCACCAACATCTTACTCCGTCTCATCTGACAAGAGTTCAAACTTCTTTATGTACAATAAATAATGGCATTTGTGGCATAACGGGGGCTGTGAGCTCATGCCCCTTGCTGTTTTTCTGGGTCGCTTGGGAATACTGAAGGCTTTTGGTAGTTTTTGGTTGGTTGGTTATTTTTGTTGTTGTTGTTTTTCCCTGAGATACTTGCGCTCAGGTGGCTGCAGAAAAATGTAATTATGTGACATAAGGACAAGTAGCAGCTAGCATGAAACCAAAATGAAATGTCAGTCAGAATAAAAGACGTTGTGGAGCGGTGGTGTCCTCGCCAGGACTACCTGCAGGACACAAAAGGGAATGTTCATAGTCCTAGTGCTCTGAGAGGCAGCCAAAGTTGTCTTGCAAGTAGCGAAGCCAGTCGTGTTCCTTTGGGAGCTTCAGGCAAGCAAGCACGAGGGTTTGATGAAATTTTCAGCTTCCATTTAGATCAAGGATAGTCTTCTGGATCTGATCTAATTCCTATCAGTGGCCACATAATGTTATGTGGGTATGCACTGCACTGGAGCCCTGCTTGAAGAAGCAGCTTGCAGAGCAGGGACAAGTTATGTTGAGAAGGGACAGGGTTTTTCTGTTTACTCTCTCAAGAGAGATATTTGGCTTGGACATCTCACAAGTTCTATCAGCAGAAAAAATTGCGCTGACCTCACCGATATTTCACCGTGTTAAGTATAGGATTATGTGTCTGCAGGATTGTAGTGAATGCTTTCAGTACTATTTTATTATGATCTGACTACGCATTGATGTATCACTTTGTGTCTTTTGCCTCAGCGTGGAACAGGCTTGAAACAAGTTCTGCAGTTTGTCTCTTACCTCCCATTTATAAAAGCGTATGCAAGTGTTTTAGCCTGTGAGCAATAGAGAATTGGGAGCCGTCTTATATTCCCAGGCTCCTGTGGTACCCTGAGCAGTTCTGTGTCTTACAGTGATTATCTACAAACTAGGCATGTAATAAATCTTCATGCATCTTTCATAGATGATTACTGTTATAATCAGGAAGAAACTTTCCTCCAGCATTATAGTCATAATGCTTTCCATTCTGACATTAAATTGCTAAATTTAAATTAAATTGCATTCATTGCTAGAAAAAAGGTTCCAGCTTTAATATATCAGGATCCTGGGGCACCACCCCCGAAGAACCCCATCTGGGAGGCCTCTTCCACCAAAGTGATTTTGCATAACACTCGGTTTTCATTAAAGCCAAATGAAAGATGGCCCACTAAGCAATATTTCATGGAGACCTATGGCGTAGTAGCTGGAGCAAAGTATTTTAGTTCAGTTTTGCAGGGCAAATCCCATTTCTTGCTGCTTCTTGACGTGTTCATGAATTCAGATGTACCGATCTATTTAACCATTGTTGTTTAAATCGGCAGGAGTCAAATGCTCGTGCTACTTCCCCGTGAGAACCAGGAGCTCGCCCATCAGGCTGAGTAGCAGGAGGAGGCCCCATTCCCTCCCTGCCGGAGATGGGGCAGAGCTGTTGTGTTCCTGCTGCAAGGTGCACGGCACTGTACAGGTTGGGAGGAAGGATAAAGTAATAAAATTAATAAGCTAACTGATGGCAACCGAAGCGCTCATTCCAGCTATTCGGCACACCTTGAAATTAGCTTTGGATGTGGCAGTGGGGTGACCGCGGTACTTTGTGGAGCTGGTGCTGTTGGGCTTGAGCAGCTTGTGCCGCTCAGAAACCTTCCCTCCCCGTGTGCCGCCTTACCTAAAGCTTTATATAAATAGAAAACACATTCTTTTCCAGCCCGGAGATGTTCAGAAGCCTCCTTGGAGTTATTAGCTGCATATTCACTGGAGCCAAAGACTGCAGATATCTTCCTCTGCTTAACTGAAAGTGGGAACAGTTGCCACTTCTTGTGGCCACATCTACTCTTTTATTTTTTTTCCTCTAGCCACACCAGCACTGCTGAAAGGTGTACGTAACCTTGCACCCAATTCCACCTAATCAGGAATGTTCCACTTGCATTCGATAATATTGTCACCCTTGGTATTCATGATGACATTTTCTTGGAGATGAGCCCTGTGATTAGGTCCATTTGGGCCCATTATCAAGGTTTTCGGGGTTATACAACCTACTTTCCTTCTTGTTACATTCCCCTGTTACGTATTAACCATCTGGCTTGGTAGAAGCAGCTTCCCAACAGTTTTTCATAACAGCCCTTGTGCCAAATTTCTGTTCCCATGGAAACTGTTTTAAGAGGGCTTTAAAATTTGAGAGGTGTAGCACTTGCCATCTAGAATGGGTCATATTTCCTTTTTCTTCAGCCTTTTTTTTTTTTCTTTTCCTTTTATTGCTTGTTAGTGTTGCCACCTGTTCTGAAAACTGCAAGAGAAAGAGGAGCCATGAGTTTTAGGCACCAGTCTTTTATCTCAATTTCCACTTTTTTATGTTGTGAAAAACTCTTAAAGGATTAAAGATGCTTTAGTGCATCATTTAAGAGCCAGTGAGGAAACGGCACATATTAAGGGAAGGTAGGCAGAAGAACATCACCACAAATGTATCTGAGGTTTCTAAAGGGGGTGTTGGAAAGCTTGGAAGTGCTTCTGCCATCACTGAGTAGATGGGTTTGCTCAATATCAAAGAACCGCTCTGATTGCATCTCAAAGTGCATCTACATGTCTACATGTGCAGTATTTAAAGGAGTAAGCGAGTCCCATTTCACACCAATGTTTTCAAAGTTATTCAGATAAGGGTGTTACGTAGCAATTCCATAGAAAAAATAAATATTTTCTGTTCACAGGGAACTGATCTGCTGTATTTGTCAGGTATTTTCTAGATAGAGATTCAGAGGCACAGATGCTAAAGTCTCCCAGCCAGCAAACTAAAGCAATGCATTACTTAATATTCCCATTGCTCTACGGTTCTGCTCACAGAGCCACAGGTTTGGGACTAAAGAGCAGAAGAAAACAGACAGGAATTTCAGAGCTGACTTTCGCCTGTGAAGAGAGCAGAAGTTCTGAGCATCCCTATGGCTGCATGTTGCCACGAGATACTCTATTTCACTGTGCCATAAAAATGTTTTCTCTCTTCTATTGTCTCTTGGCACATTCTCTGTGAGTTCTTTACGCATATGTAAGGCTGTTACCATATGTGTGAGGAGGGCAGACAATATTGAAAAGATTTAGTATATATTTCCCAACGAACATATAAATTCTACTCACAGCTAGACCGAAGGTTTGCTTGGGGGCTCGCTGGACTGAATACTGGTCTCCAGGCCACTGGCTTACCTTAGCTTCTCCCACAGAATCCTTTTTCTCAAAGAAACCCTTAATCAGGGAATTGAATTAGAGCCCAATTAAAAGGCACTCCTGGAGCTTGCATATGTACTTAAATATTTTGCTCAGCAGTGATGAATTTAGGATCTCTAAGCCGTTCACTAAAGCTGTAATTCTGTGACCAATGTGTGCTTATATAGTCCTTCCCATTAATGCCACTATACAGGAAATGATGTTTCCAGATGGCCTATTTGCAAGGGTTTTGAAAGTGGTTGTGCTCTGCTTTAGCCAAAACGGAAAGACATAACAGCTAAGCACTTCTGCATCTTTCTCTGCTTTGTTTTTAGCATCTTTCAGTTTAGTCTGAGCTTTCCTTTAAGAATTCTGGGATCTCTTCCCTTCCCTTTTACACATTTGCTTTTGCAATCAAACTTCTGGTCTCTTCTAGGTTGTTCATTTGCCATAAAATGGTTAAGTATCCTGCTGTATTATAAACCGCAGTTTATGGAGAGGTTCTGACACCTGCCTCACCATAACTACATTTCAGCTCAAGCCCATACCCCATAGCTTTTAATTCCCTCTTCCAAAAGTTCAGGCTTTAAACATGGGCTCTTCCTGGGGATTGTTAACCCCTAGAATAAATGATTATCAACGTTAAAAGATCTGCCGTTTATCAGAAAACAGCAATAGAGAGACAGAAGAGAGATGACATGAAAGTTCGAGCTGGAGTTGACCTACTGAAACAGAGAGCCTTTGATCTCAAGCAAAAATAAATTGTACCAGGATTTCCCAAATCATCGCACTGGTGCATCAAACTGAAGGTCAACAACTGCAGTTTAATCTGCTATGAAGTCACGGTCTAGTATAAATCTGAAGGACAACATGATATAATTAATAATTAACCTTTATAATATTTGTGAAAACAGAGAAAAAGCAGAATTCCAACAACCCCAGAGTAAAACTAGGGGTTTGGATGTCCACCGCAGAATGTGAAGATCACGGAGTTTGGGCATCGCCGTCTGCGAGCGCTGCCGTGGGGGTGTCCGAGAGGGAGAGGCTCCTACGTGGGAGGTAAATGACGGTCTCACCGCAGCGCCCAGAGCAGCCGTGCGCAGCTGAAGGAGCGCAGCGCGTTTCATCCCAAATTTAAGTGATTTAGAGGCATTACAGAGCCTTTTCCATGCTGCAGCAGTGCCTGCTCTAGAAAAAAAAAAAATGAAGCAAACTACCAAAATATAATAAAAATAGCTGATATGAAAATAGATGAAAATTTCTTGCTAATGTACAAATGTATAGGAGGTTCATCTGAGTGTGAAAAGGAAATTAGAAGTAAAAGCTGGGGGAAGGAAGAATAGCTGTAGTTAATATTAAAACCAGACAAGGTTCTTTGAGGGGAGGCTGTGCGGTAATCACAGAGGTTTGTCTGGGCACAAGGGCAGGAGAGATGCTGGAAGACCAGCGCTGCAGGATCTTTTGTGGTAGCGGAATCATCTGCAGGAAGCTTCCTTTCCAAAGAGCCCTCTCTCCGTATCAGTGCTGCACTGGGTGCTGTTTTGATACAGCAATCAGCGCCCAGTGTATAGCAGCGTTTACACAGCTGCGCCAGCTGCACGGGTGTCCCTCACTGTGCAGGGCATGTTCCCAACGACAAGACCCACCTGTGCAGGTTACCAAGGTCCTTCAGCCCCTGCCTCTGCCCTCCAGGGACGCTGCTGCCTCCGCTCCATACCCACCGCGACCAGGCTCCCGGGCAGGGTTCGCGCAGCGCCCCTGGACCGGCGGCGCTGGCACCGCAGGCTGTGCAGAGGGCGAGGGGCTGGTGGGATTTGGCAGGAGCCTCTGCCCAGGGAGAGCAGGGGAATAACCAGCGCGCTGGGCTCGGCTGCACCGTTGGCTCGTGGGCCTCGCGCCCCACGCCTGGCGAAGGCTGCGCTGTGCCCGGTGACTCACCTTGCGCTGGCAGGGACCAGCCCCGTGCACGCGCCTAAGTCTTGGAAGGAGCAGGGCCTTCGTTTCCTAGGCGTGAAAGCGTCGCTAGAGGAAGGGACTGCGTGATAGTCCGAGGCAGAGATTCAGAGGGAGCCACGCCAGCAGGAGAGGAAAGGTGAAGTGGCTCAGATCTACTTAAAATGGCTTCTTTTTCCATTTGATATAAGCTTCATCCTATTTGTGTTGGAACGTATTTTACAGAAATGTAAATCTGGCCGAAAAGTTGGATTCCAGTATGTACGAGACACGAAACAGAGCTTTAACCCATTCCTGGTATATAAGTGCTGTAAATAAGCCAGTGTATTCACCTCCCCCATACTTCTTCATTTATATATGTTTCATGTAGTTATGGCAATTGTAGCAATCAAAGACGTCCTTTAAGAACAGTATCTTTTCACATTTAAACAACTCTTTCACATTTAAACAACTCTTAAACAACTCCTTGTAGGGATAGCCATGAACATAATTTAGTAGCAAATGTTGGGGACTGTCATTATTCTATAGAGAAAGAGTGCATCACCATACCACAATTACATAGGCATGAGCACAAGTGTATGACAAATGGCTTGGAATAAATGGTGGGTAGAAGCCACTTCCAAATAAGAAATAACCACTCATGAGTAGTCTAATGTCTAATTGCTTATCGGCCCCACCAATCCCTAGGGAATAGATGGGTAGGATAGACTTTAGTAGTTGGACCAGCTGCTCTGAATTCAAAAGATAAAAAGGAAGGGTGAAAATGAGACAAAAGATAAAACTTGAAATCCTATGAAAATGGAAAAAAATATATATACATGTGTGTGTTTTGGTCACTCAGTCCTGGCATATCTGTATCTTTAGAGTAGTGGTAGGTTAAATTGTAGTGGACAAATCTAAACAAGACCGAAACTTCTTAATGAAATACATCAGGAAAAGTGTGATGAAAATATATGCACTTGAAATGTAAAGAAATAATGCACCAACAGTGTTGCGGCAAAGGAGGATTTTTATGGAAAGACTTTTCTTAATAGATCCATCAGTGGATCACAGGAAGATCGTTTTGCATGATTTAAATATGGTTTAAATTTGTTATGTAAGTAATGGTAAGGCAGAGTGCCCTATTTGTCATTCTTGCCATAGAGATAAAAAATAAGCAGAAACATCTTCCATTTGCTCTGCCTGCATCCTAGCAGACAATTCTTTCCTCAGGAATGCAGGTGATGAGAGGAAGAGGGCTCTCTGACCAAGGGCAAAAGGATGCTTTAGCTAACGAAATGATTAGATTTAACAGCTTAATTTCCAAGCATGATACAGCGCATGAGAGGGAGCTCCGACTGTAGTGGTAGGAATTAGAGGAATTGGAGATCTCTGTCCAGAGGCAAACACTAATGCTAGGCAAGGGCCCAGTCTTCGGTGCCAACTGGACAGCGACAACGATGGCTGTGTCCCAAAAAGCGCCGCGGGTCCTGCGGAGCTCCCGCCTCCGGCCGTCTCCGTGCGGCACCAGCCAGTCCGTGCACGCAGGCAGGGAGAGCCCGGAGTCGCCAGCTGCGCCCGGGTGACCGTCTCATTCTGTGGGAACGCCGTTTTTAGAAATTCGCGTGCTGCAGGTTAGCTCTGTCGGCCTCTTGCAGCAGCGCCCGAAACCCCAAGGGAGAAGTGCTGCCTTGGGACGACGTTCGACTGGCTGACGCACCCGTTACCCAGGGCCACTCATAAATGCACGAGCAAACAGAAGGAAGAGATGTTATAATTCTTCCACTTTTAATAATCTTGAATAAAGAAACTTTGGGTACTGCATATAACCAACGCTTGTGACTTTCTGGAAGTTAAGAGAACACCTGCAAAGGAGAGCAGTATAAAACTATACGTAAGGAGATGCTGTTTTTTACCCCTCTTGATTTCAGCACAAGGGGTTTCATGGCCTCTGTTTTTCCCTTGAGTTTGAAGATTGCATGAACATAAAATCACAAAGCAAAAGCTCCTGAGTGTCACCTGGATTAATTGCAAAACCTTGTGAAATGGCAAATTTGACATGATTTTGCAGCCAGAATTGCAAAGTGAGCCAGCTTTGTTCATAACTGGTATCACTCTGAAATTCATGCTAAACCAAAAGAGTGATGGGGAAGTCTCTTTACACAATTTCATGAATCATTGTCCACATAGTGGCTTTTCATTACTGATGTCACACTAGTTTAGGATATTTTATGTTTTAAAGTGGAAAAAATAGACAAAACTTACTAGCCTGGTGCAGGAATAGTGCTCTCCAAATAAATGTCCTGCTTCACGTAGTCTTAGCTGAGAGGTACAGTGAGCAACCCCAGAGAGACCAGCTGTGTACGCTTTGATCTTTTGAAGACTGAAAGCAGGCTAGAAAAAAATAAGTGGAGCCAGTGGTGAGTTTTTTAGCCCGTCTTTTCCGTGCTGCTCCGTGACGTTGCCTTCTTAGCTGCTCTGCGTACGGCGCCGGCGGGAGCTCCAGCGCCAGCTGTAGCCGCCCACTGCATCCTCATCGTTAAAACCACGGCACTTCTGCTATGAGTTTTTACAAGCCCCTGAAGCAAAAGGTCCCCATCTGAAATTTAACAGTGGGTTTGATTTATGCTCCTAGTAGCAAAAAAAGAAAAAAATGTATTTATGTTAACCTTTCAGTGTTTTTATTCTCTCGCAAGCTGTGCTTTTAATTGATTGCTTCAGTGCATCTCTCCATGAGTAGCTGGCTGTCTGGTCCTCCTGTACCCAGCTGAGGGAAAAAAAACCTAAGCTGGCATTTGTCAGACAAGCCTACGACTGCCTGTTTGAGCCCCTTATGTGTAACCCGCATCAACTGAGCTAATCTCTCTAATGTGATGGAAATTTCTTTACCTGACAAAATCCGCTTTTGGCAAGGTTACCCGAGTGAAGAGTGAGAGAAAGTGGAAGTCTGAGCAGAAGCTGCAGAGGCGTCCGTGCTGCAGAGAGGAGCGCGAGGGGCGGACGCCGTGCAGGACTGGTGCAAGCAGGCCGGGCACGCGTAGGCGAGCGTCGCGCGCAGGGCTCGAGGGCAGCCGCCTTCCTGCAATACCTGCCTGACTGCAAGTGTTCCCTCCAGCTCTTGGGAGCCCATGCGCATTCAGAGGCGTGTGCTGCTTTGGGGGGCACCTCCAGCAGAGCCCGTCAAAACCAGTGTCACTTGGAAAAAAACGGCTGCAGGTGTTACTATAAAAACAGTTTGTGAATGCCGAGTGGTTTCATAGAAATGACAGAGAATAAAAAGGATAAAGAACAAGAATAAAAATGGCTTAACGCTTTGGATCTCAATGTACAAAATTACATCCTAGTGCCAAGTGCATCCCTATTGAGATGCAAATGCAGGGCTTGGACAGGGTGAGGCAGCTTTCCCTTTCTCGAGGGACTCTCAGACCACTTCGATCCGTGGTGCTGGCCGAAGTATCTCTGATGCTAACATGAACTTACCCACTTTCGTAATAGTCCCTGTTGTTCCCTGCTGTATGCCGGGAAGTCCAGGGTGCAGGTAAATCCTGGCCATGCTCCTTCCACAGCTGGCTTCCAGCTGCCTCAGCATACGCAGTGTTCAAAGTGCCATGTGGAAGGAGCAAAGAGCTGGGAATTTTGTCCCTACCACCACCTTTACCTCCCCCCATCAAAATATTAGGGGGAGGCATCAAGTCTGATTTTATTCATTTTCTTCCACATTTATACTGTTCATCAGCAGTTTGGTCTTGCACCGTTCATGGGGTACAACAGAAAAGTACCAAGTTCCTTAGGGAGCCCAACAGAAAAGTACCAAGTTCCTTAGGGTGCCCATTTATTCACTTGCTTGGATGCTTTGTTATTTCCAGTAATATCTGAAAAGCCCATGATGAAAGTTTGATGTTGGTTTGATGCCTGGGGAGATGTACAGATCAATACTTGGCTTTGCCAGTCAGGGAGGTTCCTGCTGAAGAAGATTCAAAATGCACTTGTTTAACCTCCTCTTGTCTGTCGAGTGACTCCTTCGTGATCTGAAACCTCATGAGCCGCTATGTGAAAAAGGGTACAGGGGAATTACGGACTGTACACGTTTTATGCCATTTCTGCCTAGTATTTCTGGAGATAGGAATAACCTCTTTGGGATCTCTAAGTTCTCTTATTAATGACACTGATTTAAATATACTGTAGCTCTTACCCAGGTTTTACATAGTTAAAGATCACCTGTGTGCTTGATTTCTGGGTCTTACGTTGCATATGTTGATACAGTTCAAGCACGTGCCATTTCCAGGGAGGTATTCAGAAGGGCCTGATATTCTGAATGTTTTTGAAAGTAACATAAATTGGTTGTGCTTCTCACCTTAGGAGGTACATAGTATTTTGTAGATCTAGGCTAATAACTCTGTTAATATTATCTATTAATCATGCAGCTCTAAGGCTCAGCGCCCTGTTACTGCTACACGATGCAGATGTTTAGCAGAATGTACATGCTTGTTGTCTTAAATCCCCTAAAGCTCTTGGCAGTTGTGTTTTCAAAGGCACACCATGTCTGAAACTATAGAGGAAAGGAATCCATCTATAGGTTTTCTCATCTCCCTGCTTTTTACTGCATAATACAATAATTTCTGCTTAAATTTGAAGGTGAAGCTAACTGGACCCTAACCACGAACTTTTTTCCTTAATTAAGGTTGTGGGATTTCTCTGTAAGAGTTAATTTCTCTGTAATACATGGAGGCCGGTAGGCGTTCTGCCTTCAGCCTCGCTTTCCAGTTAGGCCGTGGGGCTGGGGGCCGCTCGGGGTCGCAGCTTCCTTGCTCCTCCCTTGTCTGCTCCTCTGCTTCTTGCACTGGGTGGTTTCGCAAGTTGTGGAAACGGGCACAGAGAGGCACCGCCGAACACGTGTGATTTGGACCGTCTGTTATTCTCCTCGATTATGCCGATGTCCTTCTCTTTTGGAAGATGAAGCCACGTGAAGAACGTGGTATAAGAGAGAAAAATAAAATGTAAAATGCATATTTTTCTGTTTATTTTTTCACTTTTTTTAAGTCTGAAGAACAAATGAGGCTTAAAATACATCACAGAGTTTTAATCTTGGGCAATCCGCAATTTCTCAGATGTTTACATTGGATTAGAGTATCCTCTGCCCTACAAAGGCGTGAATATTGTAAAGCAAGTGTTAACTATGTGTGATTCAAAAAGGCTTCATTTCTATTTTAATATGCTAAGGGCAGCAAAAATATAGCATAAAACTGCAGGCAGACACCCTGTTGGCTTACATCTCTTCTTTTAGATTCTGAGCATCAGTCTGATTTTCTGAGGATGTAAGAGAAATTAAAACGTTACGTGAAGAGATTTTGTTTCATGAGAGTTCTCTGCCTATGTGTAATCTCTTCAGTATTTTTATATGCAATTAATGTAACTCTTTATGTCAATAATGTAGTTGAAAAAACTGTCTCAAAATGGTTTATTACAGTCTAGATGAAGCATCTAAATAATAGACAGAAATCCTTGATTGCTTAGGCAGCCTCCAGCATGTCTGTTAAACTCGTTAAATAGATTTCTTCCTGGTGTAACGGGCATACCGGGAATGTGATTTCATTTATTTCTTTTAATGACAAGAAGGGCTATTGCATAGCCCTTAGCGCTTCTCGGGCGAGCATATAACCGCCCTGCCGCAAGGCGGACGGTGTGTTCTCGTTCCTTAGGGCGCGGGGTGACGTTAGAGCCGCGTCCCCGGAGCGCTGCGGGGAGCCCGGCGTGCGGGGCGCGGGACGCGCCGGCTGCCGCCCGCGCGACGTGGGGCGTGCGGAGCCCGAGCTTGAGAAACATCAAATCCTTCTCTGGAAAAAGCAGTGACATCAGCGGAGATTAATTAAGAATCAGGAATTAATTTGGCCCAGTGCATCCCGAGGGAACAAGTATTCAATAGTAACGTCCTAATAACCTTAATTTAAGTACGTCTGGGCACAAAATTAATTTCTGATTTCTCAGTGAATCTCACATTTTTATTCTTGGAATTGGAATGAAGAAAAAAAACCTATAGACCAAATTTAAACAACTGGGGAACTGATGGAAGCATTGTATGAGATGATAAAATAATTATGTTTTGGCTTTTCAAGATTTTTCTATAATAATGAAAAATTAATTTAGAAAGGAAACTGAAAATACTGTGAAATTTCTGTTTTTTCTTCTGGATAAAATTTCCTATTGATGTGTATATTATTTTTTTTCGTATTTTGTTAAAAGAGTGTGACATTTCTGGTCAGTTTTTCTTTTAGGCTTTTGGAGATTTACTGCCTGGTTTTGATCATGTATATTTGTCAGGTTTGAGCTTTCTCTTAAAACTTTTAGTTCTGTTAATAGAATCTGTCGAAGACAACACGGACATGAATTCAGCCTGTTGCGAGCAGAGCAGTTATCTTAGGAGCCTGGACCTCTGAGATCATGGGCCAAGTTTTCAACTGATGTCACCTGATGCCCCCTCACAGAAGGCCGAGTCCCTGACCCCAGGCTGGTCAGGGTTAGAGCCTGGAATTTCAGCTCTATGTTGGTGGAGTTTCTGATGAGCGCCCTTCATTGCTTGAGAGTTGGTTGTAATTCATATAAAAATATGTTCTGTCAAAAAAATGAAGCGAACGAGTTGGCACTGAGGTGCTGTTGCAGGGATGAGTGTCACAGGCTTTACTCTCGGCGCCAGTGGAAAGGTGCAGGTGATGTTGCCTACTGCAGACCTTGTCCAGCCCTGGCCCAGGGAGTCCTGGCCTGCGGTCTGGGGAGACCTGCCTGGTCAATGGGATTTGACTCTCACGGTTTCAAAATGACAAAAGACATTAAAGTGTAACTAAAATAAATTACTCCTCTTATGCTTCTAAGCAGTTGTTGCTGTTGCCATGGGCTTATTACGCAGCCACAAACAGAGAGGAAAAACCCTCGTGTGCTTGTTTGTGCGCTTTCCTTGCTGGGGGTCTGCGAGCTTTCCTTTGGTTATGCAGAGGAGATGTGACTCCCTGGCGCTGCAGTCCCCCACTGCAACTGGGGTGTGCTCCTGGGAGCCGAGCGCACCTGGCGCGCTCATTGCAGACCCCGGCTGCAAGAGGCTTCAGTTATAATGAGCCTGTTTTTTTCCCCACAGACGATTTTGTAACCCCCCACTGCCAGCAGTTTAAAGGGTGGCTGTGCACATATGGAGCCTTAATCTTATGAGTTACCTTCTTCTTAGCCCTTCATTATTCATGACAGCTCCCTACCTCATGGACAGAGGTTCTAGCACTGGGTGAATCCAGCTCCTTTCAGAGTGATGAATGAAACCAGCCAGCAGAAAGCTCAGAACTGTTGCTGCCAAAGCAACACAGAGACTGGGAGTAGATGGGTGCTCAGTTCCAGAATTCTGAATTCCCGGTGGGCCCTAAGCTCCCTTCCCGACATCTGCACATTCTCCAGGCCCAGAGGTGTGGACGCCTAATCATCTCCACTATATCTGTGCCCCTGTATGAAAGGTTTGACTTCAGCTTCTGCGTTCGCATCTTCCCTGCTGTTGTTAGAAGGGTTCTGTGAGCACTGGATGCTGTGAATCATTAGTTGACCTACTTTTTATCAGCTTTTATCTGGTGCCTTCTGGCTTTTTCTGAGTATGAACTTCTCTCTCGCTTTCTTTCCCTCTCTCCTTGCTTCGTTATCAAAGATGTTTTTCTCCAATATATTAACAGGAACCAGAGGGACAACAACAACATCAAAGTCAGCATATGCTGCTGCTTTGTTTTGCCAGTTTTAGTTGCCCTTGGGTAACAGTTTGAAACTACTAGTTGGTAATGATAGGGGTGATTATAAGAAAAAAAAAACTACGGCAAAATATTCTGGAAATAGCAGGAGTTGGGTTTTTTAATAGTGACTTCATCAAGAGAATCACCTGTACAGACCTAGGGGTCAGGTTGCATTGACTACAGCCTACAGGCTGATGGCAGTTTATGTAGAGGATGGTCTTCATAAGCTGCATGTATCTGAAAATTAATTTTCCTCTGAAATTCTCTGTTGGCATAATGTGTTAATGCCGTTAGGAAAGCTGATACGTGTGGCTGCCCAACCCATTTTACTATATGAACTTGCCATGAGGCTTTCTCAGCTTTGTGTCTGTGTCAGGTATCAGCCTGCGGCTGTATTTTTGGAAAGTTTCAACCAGAATGATTCAGCTGTTTCAGAAAGAGAATTTGGAAGAAAGCATGTTTCCATGCCCAGGAATACATAGGCTGAGACGTGCCAGGGCCTCCACGCTTTGTAGCAGGCCCCGAAAATCTGGCAGCAGCGTTGCCCCGATATTACGAAAGCCCTTATTTACGGAGCCCTTATTTATCCTCGGAACGGAGAGGGAGGCCGTTCTGTGCCCTGTCCTTAGAGCGCTGCCCGGATCCCCTTGACAAGTCTGCGCAGAGAGCAGGGAGCGGGCTTGGCAGGAGGCATCTTGAGGCTTGCTGTTATAGCACGAGCGCTGCCGGTGCTCGTCGTGGCAAAGTGCTGCGCTCTTGTCCGAAGGAAATGCTCCGCGCACAGCATAAGTGTCCTGGGCGCTGGAGACTTACGGCAGTGATGAAACGTTATAGTGCCCTTAGCACAAATACCTTAAAAAACGGAGCTTTTTGCATTTTGGCCACAAGAAGGATACTGTGTTAAAAAATGTCGCCTACCTTGTCCTCAGGTGAAGTTAACACCATGTAAATTAGCCCAAGGTTGGCATACTGTAGTCATAATATATTTTAATTTTCTCCATGTGGTAAGGCTAGAAATTAGAGGCACCCATTTGGATTTGCTCTTCTGAAGTTCTATTTATTTATTTATTTATTTATTTATTTATTTTCCTGATTAAAGAGCTCAGTGTAGCTCTGTTGAAATTAGTGCTACTCCAAGGGCAAGGATCATTCTATGAAACCAATTAACTATATAGAAACTAGCTGTTCTCTGCAGGTCTTAGCTCAAAAATGTGGCTGCATGCCAGACACTGGAGTTTTATTAATTACAGTTTGGTGAAATTTCATTCACCGATTGCTATGAAAACTTAATTGTTGTTCCATAATACTGATTCAGCCTTGGGGAGAGGACCAAACTTGGGAGGGGACAGAATTCTGCAAATTCACAGCAGTTAGGGATTCTCCTCTTAAAAAAGGAACAAATATATTAAAAAATAAGGTCTGGATAAATAAACATAATTTTGATTCGATCCCGACACAGCGTCAGAGCTGCCTTTTCAGCTCGCCCGCTGCACGTGGTACCCGAGTCCTGTTCCCACGGCTGCGCCGTGGCCGCAGGCACACCTGGGGACCTGCTGGCCTTGTCAGCCCCACTTCCCTGCACAGCTCCATGTGTTGTCTTTTAAGAGAAAACTGATTGTCACTGCTGTGATAGCGATGGCAACATCTTTGTAGTTCAGCTGCTGTTAATGGAGCATCACTTAACAGAATCACATAGCTAACTGATCAAAAGAAAATCCTGGCAGGCTTCATTGTGTATGAAAAAAGAGTCCTTACAAGTCTGCTTCTAGAAATTTTAGTAATGTTTTCCTGAGCCGAGGAAACAGTACTGTGTGTATTTGCATACTACAAAGGTTCATAGTATACAATGATTAGCCCTGCTGAAAGAGTAAGAAACAAAATTAATAATAATATGTTGAATTAAAGTGAAGATAAGAAATACTCTTCAATTGTACATGTGCTGCAATGAAAATTATGAAAATTGTACAGAAAGAAAAGGTTTTTGTACTGCAGAACAGAAAAGGCTCTTACTAGTACCAATAAACAGTTTATTAACATTTTTCATTTAATATAAATTATACTCACTTGTTACATATCTTCTGTCACTGAATCTCAGGACATTTCAAATGTATTCATAAAGTCTCAACGCTGCCTTAAAATTATCATCTCTTTTAATAGGGATATTCTCTTCTAATGTGTTTGTGCAAGATGTAGTATATATGAGCCCTAATTTCCAGGCACCGCACTAGGCACTGCAGTAATA
This sequence comes from Nothocercus julius, assembly GCA_013398735.1. NCBI lineage: Eukaryota > Metazoa > Chordata > Aves > Tinamiformes > Tinamidae > Nothocercus > Nothocercus julius. The sequence continues at coordinate 819,908 of VZSV01000176.1, read as the reverse complement.
CAAATCATTATCGTCAACAACATCTACAACAATATCATTAAAATCACTCAGAGATAAATATTTCCATAAACTTTTTAGCATGGAGGAGTATGACTTCTTTTCTTTTTCTTTTTTTCTCAGTTAGCCAAGGGAAAATGTATATCTCATCATACTGATCAGTGATCAGTAAATATTTATCCTATAGGTGTTGACACTGACTGAGAGTTTAGTTTGGAGATGCTAAGAAATGTAGAAATTTGACACTGGTATTCCCAGATATATTCCCAGATATTTTGTTTTATCCTGTTCTCTAGTAGTTAAGCAATACTTTTTATTTTTAGAGACTTACCACTACTTCTGCAAAATGGTGTATTATATATTTTATAAGGTGTAAATCTTTGCTATAAATATTTGATCATCTTCTGAATCATATTGTTTACTTAGTTGTATATATTCTCTTGGGAAAACTAGCCAGAAAGGATGTGGAAAAGAAATTTCAGTTATCAGTTTTTAATTTTCCTTCTTATTCCTGCGTGATTCATTTTCTTATGACCATCTGCTATTTCCCATGCTTCTTCTCAGTCTTGTTATCTTCTCAGTCTTCTTGCACGAATTGAATTCCTGTGAATGTAGTTAATTTTTGCCATTGCCTCCTTTGCCCTTCTCAGCAACCTTGACTACTGCAAAACATTTTTGACCTACGCACACCTGTGTCTCAAATTTTTTACCATATGCAGCAGTTAAAAGGATACAAAATCTTCCTAAAATCACTGGTGAGTTTCTTGTAACACCCTGAGAGTAATAGGGTTTTACTTCTATACCTATCTAAACATTTAGTTTTCCTCCAGTGATTTCAGACAAAGGATAGATATGATAAAAATTAATAACATTACTCTCACTTAAATTATTTTGATGATGTGTCAGAGTAGCTCTCAGTTAAGAGATAAAGAAGATATGTAAAAGCACACATCAGGGAAAAAACAAGCCTCAAACTACTCCTTTGAGAGACTGGGCAATTGCTCTAATCCACATCAATATGTGTTTTATGTCTATTGTCACTAGCGCATGTTCTTATGTGGGATACACGCATATATGTTGTCACTCTACGAGCTACTGTGCAGAAAGCTCCAATTAAATATGAAAGCTTAAAATGAAACAAACATCAGAGACATGTCTTGAATGATGGTCTCATTTAAACCAAGTGTGTATGCTTTAACTAAACCCATCATGTGTGACCAGCATATAAAAAAATTCTGAGAACCATTGAGACTTTTGACTTAATATTAGTTATGTGCTGCAGAATTAAATGAATAAATTCAGTGTACATCTATGGTTGGGGTCTGAGACACTTGGTGAGTTCAGATCTGTGAGGAGAGTACACTGAGGTATTTTTCAATGTCTTTAATCTTGGTGAATAAAGATTCTTATTTATTAGCCAAATGTTAAATAAATATCAAAGTTGTTCAAGTTCTATTTCTGAATTTGCTTTTCCTAAAAAATCAACACTTCAGAAATATCAAACTGTGAGATTGCAGATTTCAGCTCATCTGTAGATACTGCTGCTTGTATAACTTCAGAAGGGTGATCCTAGGCTTACCAGCATAAAGCAACTTTAACATTGAGGTTTTTTCCAAAGATCACACAGTGACTGGTGACAGTAGTTGTATGGGATACGTTGTCTCTTAAGTCAGTGAAGGGAAAAAATGTAATTGATAAGGGTCCCAGTCCTCCTTATTCATGGACTTGTGCACAGAAGCAGTGAGTACCTCTTGAATTCAATTGTACTAAGAATGCAAGAAAAATTAAGCTGGTTGTAGACGGGGTATAATAGACGGGGAAATAATGATATATAGACTGGGAAATAATGAATAATGTGACAAAATGCCTTCTGTGACCCCCTGTAAACTGCACTTACTTTAAGATCTCTATTTTTATAGGTGCAATGCATTTATTGCAAGACAAGCAGACATCCCAAAGAAGTTAGGTGAGCAATGCCACCTTGAAATGTGTGGGTTACTTGTAAGGCCAGACTATCTGAGATTACCTCACCATAGTGTCAAATTTCTGCATGATCCAGTGTGCATGATGTTCAGCATCATACCATGGAAAGTTACCCCATGTGCTTGAAATGGGCTGTATTAGCTTCTAAAATAATCCCGCTAACATGGTATGGCTAGTTAAACTAACTCACATGTCTTCATACAGCACTGAACTGTTTTACTGTATGAAATTAACTAACTTTATGAAACTAGTATGTATTTGTCTGATAGATGGTCACTGTTTATACCAAATATTTAAGTAGAAAAGGGATTTTTTTTCAAGAAAGAAATGTTGAAAAAGTAGAAATGAGAGACTTTATTTGCATTCATGTTAGTAACAGACTCCTGTTTAGCCAAGATGTACACAGAAGATTAACAAGGCCTTCCAAAAGAAATAACATTATAATAGATGAACCATAATATTATTGATAATCAATATGACTTTGAGCAGCAAGGCTTAGAAATGATTAGATCACCTTTTTCAATTAGGAGTAATCTGGAAAATACGAAAGAAGGAGGAGAATGTTATTAGGCAGCCTGAGATACTTTGTTCAGATGTCATGCCTTGAAAATGGATGTATTACAGAATTATTCACTTTTGTCTAATCTGTGCTTTGAAGCCTATTATTTTGCTTGAACTGATATTCTCCTGGGTGCTTGAACTAATATTCTCACTTACAGAAGACAAAGTTTGGTGAGCTGTGCATGCCCGTGTGCGTTAGACGTGAGTTACACATCGACTGCAAGCTACATGTGAAATGAGGGAGGATCAGGCTGAGACAAGCAGAAAGAACCTGCCATTCTTGTGATGGCTGGGGACTGAAATCCTGATTTTCAGATGACGCGATTGGCAGTATTGTAACGCTGGGAGCTGTGATGAGTTGAGGATGTCTGGGCCGAGCTCTGCAGGAGCAATTGCAAAGCTGCGGTGGTTCCAGTGGCGCAGCTGCAGCTGTGCAGTTAGCCAGCCACAAAACAAGCTGCACGCTTGGTTGTTATGCAGGGCTGCACCTGAACGCTGACTTAATGCCAGATGCATTTAATCTTGCTGCCAGGTTCTTCAAAAACAGTTGGCCTTTTTTGACATCTTGTGGGGGCAGGGAATAGCCTCTGGAGCTCAGCTGCAAAAGCAAAACTGATGACATTTTAAAAGAATTCCGTATTTCAAAACGTGCGTTTTTAAAAATACGCAATAGCAGCAGGTTTTAGCTGAAAAGCAGACTTTTGTTTGCTTAAAAGTTTGTGCTCTCAGCAAGAGCACTTCTCAAAGACGTGCTGTTCCTCCTTGTCTTTTCATAGCAGGGTTGGACTAACGACGTGGGAATGGTGGGAGGTTGTGTTCAGGAGTGGATGATCCTCATTTAAGAAGTCTAAAGCTTGAATTCAAATTCGTAGCTTCTCACAAGTTACCCCACAAAATTTATGACCTAGTTCTGCAGGCCTGAATTCTCTGAAACCAACAGCAAGTTCACGTTTTCAAAAGTGAGACAAAAAAAGGACAAGCCTTCTAATGAAGAGTCAAATATTTTCTGTCTAGAAAACGCTAAATTTCAGAACTTCAGACCAAGAAGCTCAGCAAGTTCCTCTGCTGAAACAGAGGAGGATGCTGTGCATGGAAAGGTGTTCAAGATATGAAGAAGATTGTGTAGAGCCTGGCTGCTTGCCAACAGTACGTGTTTACTGAAGCCTTGTAGAAAATGTTGAGATAATCTGTTAGCAGCACTCTGCCATTAATACACAGAAGTAGCAACTAAAAATAATCTTATTGACATTTAATTTTCAAGGAAAAAAACAGAGACAGACAGTGTGTGGGTGTTCGCATGTGTGAGAGAGAGATCACTCAGACCCTTGAAGTTCATGTAATTTCCACAGGCTTGTTATTCAACCCGTGGCCCATGGCCTTGCCTGGATGCTGTAAGACAGCAGAAGGCTGTCCACAAAAAAATGATGACCTGCTGAAGAGCTAGAAACATTTCTAAGAATTTTAATTCAATTAGTCCGTAATCAGATTGGATTCTCTGAAGTGGAGTTTGATTTGCTTGTTTTTAAATCGGCGCAAGACAAGTGCAGCTCCCAGCAAGAGAGGTGCTTGAGCTCTCCAGCACCACAAGTCAGCAAAGAATTTGTCAGTGAAAGCAAGCAGAAGTTTGCTATTTTTATTGTGCCATGCTGTATGTGTAAACAAATCACTCTTTTCACGTCCACATTCGAAGAAATAAAATAAAAATATGGGAATCTCATGCATTTGGGAGTCTCAAGTTTGTCCTTTATAACTGAAAAACAGGTCAGCACTTAGGAGCTGAAAATGCTGTGTGTTTTCCTGTGTACGTCTAGAGCCAATACAGCTATCTCTTAACTTCAAAAATAAGCCAAAATCACAATGCATAAAAATGTTGCACGGTAGCAGTTCTACTGTTGGGTGAATTTTACTTTACTATAGTCATGTGAGTCTTACAGACAGTTCCTTCTGTCCCATTCAGAAAAAAAAACCCTCCCATTAATATAAGTGAATACAGAAACCAGCAACACGTTATTTATTCAATGGGTTATTTATACAATGAGTAATTTTCAAGGAGACTTGCTAAATAAGGCTTGTGAACTGTCACCACCTCCTCCAAAGCAGAGTTACTCTGTATTTGTATTGTCATAAAAGGGAGCAGAGTTTGACACTGTGAGTTTGTATCATCGCCGTGTTGAGCAAACTGCACAACAGTTTTGCTGATTCAGGACCATTGTTAAGATATTTTGCTATCTCTATGCAAAGTGTTATGCGTATAATACTGGAGCTCAGAATTGTAGATGTTTTCTAAGCAAAAACAGTCAGTAAAACTTGCTCATTTGTCACACGCAAAAATCCTGTCAAAAAGTTTCCTGACTGTGCTCTGTGTGTGAGAGAATATTACATATATACATAGATATATATATCTCCAAATTTGATACTGTTCATTTTGTTGATACACATTATATGTTTTTCATCAATTCTCTTCAGTTATGTAGAGCATCACAACCCCCGTTTTCAGATGGTTTCCCTGGGTAATCAAAAGACACACAGCATTGCCATCGCCTCGTCTGTTACAGAAGAAGTCTTTTTCCCCTGTGCTCCCACCTTGTCCCTTGTATAGACTGCCGTTGTGTCATTTCCTACCTTCATCAGTAGAATTTTCATGAGACTAAGCTGAATTTTGATCTTACTTTGCAAGTAATTTTCCTGGGTATCCCGCTGTTTTCTATTTCTGGACCAACAGTGCTGCAAACTACTCAGATACATGTTGGAGAACTAAAGAAACTGATTTTGTAGCAGTGTTTCATAAGACACAAACTATTATTTTCCAGCAGTTTCTCATTCACAGTATAGTAGCTAGCCTATCATCTTGGTTATTTCACAAATTTTGATTCTCATATTTATTGGGCAGATTTTAGGATTTCAAATAGTGCTCAGAGACCAGAGCTGTGGTGAATTTTCACTTGCACATGCATTTTGCACGGGACTAATCCTGAGCTCTGTGTGTCCATCTACACTGCTGTGGCAGATTAGCCCCACAGCTGAGCTAATTTTGCTAAGTATTGCTAAATATTTCTTGCACTGACCTTTTCTATCCCAGCGGCCTCTGTAGTGGTGTCAGCCGTCTGATTCAGGTTAGGGAGACCAAATAGCTTCAGCTCTTTCCTGGTGTCTCATGCTGTAAAGGCAGGTGGGTTTTACATGATGCACCAGAGGTGCCTCCTTAGAAGAACTTGAGCTTCAGCAGTTCTTTGCACGTAAATAAATTCAGTGCTTTAAGGAAGCTCCAGATTGGTGGTGTGTACCAGGTTGCCTGGTGAGTCTCGTGGACAGTAGTGCGGAGCCGTTTTCTGATGCAAAAAGAAGCTATAGGACTTCACTGGTGAGCAGCCCCAAACATGGCTGAGGAGGTAGCAAGCAGAAAAGCACATCACCAGAGAAACTAAATTAAAATTTTGCTCCGGGGTGATGCAGGCTGTTGTCTCCCCGCATGTTTCTAGCGCAAGAGTGAGTCTGGGATTCCAGCTTGACCGTAAGGGGATCCTGACATGAGTCCTCCCAGTGCTTGGCTATAGTTAGAGTGCAAGAGAAGAAAATTCAGTGGGGAAGTTGGGTTTGGAAGCCTCATTATAGCTTAGTTGCTGCTGAAAACATAAAAAATATGTTTAATTAAATGCTGTGCAGACTGAGAACAGTTACCTTGCTTCTGGTTGTTGTAGCACTGACTTAGGTAAAGAAAAATACTTCTATTCATTTTAATACTCTAATTGCTTAGAAATCAAGATCTAATGACACGCAGTTCGCGCTGCACTGTGTTGCACTGGGTCAGTATTAAAATATTGCTTATTCTCTTTCAGTAATCTAAGCAAAATATGATGAGCTTGAATAAAAAGAAATGTGTGTGTTCTACTCTGAAATCTTAGGTTAATAGCACTACCCTGATGTAATATATTATACCTGTACTCAGTTACTGCTCATTTGAATTTAAAAAGAACTGAGAATCAGGCCCCTATCTTATTATAAAAAAAAAAAAAAAAAAAGGGAGATGTTAAAATCTATAGTTCCAGAATGCAGTCAGAATTACAGCTTGCCAGGCACTCTGTGCTGTATGGCTTCCCTGCCTGTTCAGGGGTAGTAAATTATATGCTAGCAATTGGCAGAAGCAGCTTCACCCAGGCTCTGCTCAGATAATCTCCCACTGCTTTTTTCTCTTCTCCTCTCACCCTGCATTCCATTTAAATATCATCCTGAATGCAAATAGAGAGCTGCCTGGATAACTTTCTCACCATTTTCCTGCTTTAAAGAGGCACTTCAAAGACAGAATGAGGTGGCAGAAAGGTGAAAACTAGTTCTTTGTTAAAGCTATAAAATGGCAGTAGGCTTTCTTCAGGGTGTCTATTTTTATGACTTTAAGATATTCTTGACATGCATTAACATGACTTCAGAGATATTTGCAACCAAATTCAACAGCATCCGATAAGCTTTCCGGCAGTGCATGGTGGATCCTGACTTGGAGTTAGCCTGGAGTAATTTCCGTTATTTTTCTATAATGTTGGTACTGAGATCAGAACAAACAGCAATAGAGATCTTTATCTGTTGGTCATGCTATTTCTGCTAATCCTTTTGCTATCTTTTAACCAGCAGCAATAACATGTTCAGTGTTTTAGGGAGACTCTTTAGGGACTACTTTTGTAGTCTCTATTATAGCCCATGGAGCCCTTTGCATCTGTGCTCTTTGTTATCTTTAATTCACTGTGTTACACTTTATCACCGGAAACTGTTCATTCATAACACAGGTATTTTAAAGTAGTCAAATACTGTTTGCAATTATCGTATGAACTTCTCCTCCTCTTCCATTGTGAGTATGCAGGATTTCTTAGTCTCATTATTTGTGTTGTTGTATTTAGCCGCCTGCTCTGGGCGGATTATCGGGCGCTGTTCGAAGACAGGTCAAAAGGACAGGTCTGTCACAGGCAGCTGATACGGCTCAACCATTGGCGGTTCTACAGACCCTATTTCTAACGAGCTGTGAACAGTCTGTTTTTGTCTTCACAACACTGGAGGTGCAGCAAAGAGGTTAAGAAAGTTAATGTCAAAGTCGGCTTTTGAATGTGAATAATTTTGTTCTCGAGAATTGCCATGAATGTGCAATTGCAATGTGGTATTTCAACTCTGTGTTTATCTTTAAAATTAATGTCAGGTGAATTTGCTCCCTTGATGGCAGGTGCTTAGCCAATATGCATGATTTTAATAGATCACTTTGCACAAAATTTGTTAGCTCCTGCATCTCCATCTCATATCGTATAGCCTTGTTCTGCCGATCAACACGTTTGCTATCTCTTTTCCTGGTACCAGCATCCATCCATTTACAGAAAGAGAAAATGGCTTTCGCATTTCCTGCTGCAGGCTTCGTGCATCCAAGCCGTTCACACAAACGCATCCTGAACTGAAATCTCCCTATATGTCCGAGCTGTGTTTAAAATCCAGTTGTATTTATATTCAGGCAGGTCGAAATTTTTTAAGGCATTTTTTTAAGCCGTGTGTGCAGAGCTAAGCGAAGGTTTGTGCTGCGAGCTGGGGGAAGGCTGGTGAGGCCGCGCCGTGCCGGGGCTTTGCGCGGGGCCCGGGGCGCTGGCGCAGGCTCCGTGCCTCAGGAGGGCACTGGGACCCATTCCTTCCACTTCTGTGGTCGGGGCCTTCCAGGTGGCGATCAGTATGGGATCTCCTCCCCATCTCTAGTTGCTTTAGCATTTTAATTCTTTGACTTCTAGGGGAAGCACGTACAAGCAGCTGCGTATGCACGTGTAAACATCAATTTTAATCTGTGCGGGAGAGGAGCTTTGCACTGTAAACTTCGGTCCCGCTGGAGGCACCCCTGTTATTCCTGGGAGTCAACAACCTCCCTGCTTTGACTAGAGCCCTTGTTGCTGTAGGGGCAGCACGGCCTGAGTGCCGGGGGTGAGCAAGGCAGCTCCCCCAGTGCTGGTGCTGAGAAAATGAGAGTCCCCGAGACTGCAGTAAGCAGTGCCCCTCGGGGAAGGTCAATAAATTCATAAAGATAATAATAAAAGTCTGATATTTGTTTTTTAATCATTCATGATTCAATATAATCAGATATATACGGTATTAATTACATCGGATTCCAGACACACGCTTCCTTTAAAATGGCACATTGCTGTAACTGATAATTTGACATGATTTCATAGCAAGTCTTTTGTATTCCAGAATGAAATCTGTGAGTATGCTATGGAAAAGAATCCCACTTTTACAACACTGCCAGTCCGTAATAGCAAAGTAATATCCAGATTATACAAAATATAAGCTTATGAAGGCATGCTGAGTATTGATTATCCAGTATAGTTATCTTAAAACAAGGTAAGATCCTGTTTTATTTCTAAATGCCAGATTTTTAAATCAGCCACTACGAGCTTCTTGCAATTACTTTGACTTTTATTTAACTTACATTTAAGGGTACTGTGCGGCAAGCAAAGAAATTACGATTCCTCTAAGGCCAGAACAAAGAGGATATAAAAAGCTGCAGGTGGGCTACTGTCTCCAAGATATTGTTGGTTGTCTCCATAGTACTCCAGTAAGCACATCTTTCTCTCTTGTTTTCATCTACATTTAGAAGAAGATCTGGTAATTAGGCGAGCAAGAACAAATTAAAGACCACATACAACAGGTCCATTCTGTAAGTTGCGTTGTGGGTCCCAAATCAGGGAGTCTGTTGTCCGGTGTTGAATGTAACCGTCTGTAGCTCACTTTATGGTATGGTTTTATATGACTTTCGCTGGCTGGAGGGGCTGTCACATTCTTCAAGACATCTGGCTGATACAGTTCCTCCTTTTATTTGATAAGGAAATATCCAGGTCCAGGCTATCACAAAACAAACAAGCAAACAAACAAAAAACAACAGCAAAAGAGAATAAACAACTCTGAAGCTCCTCGGGGTTATTAGTAAACCAGCCCTTCGCATCTACACTGCTGTAACCCATTCTTCATTCCACACCTCTGAAGCCTGCTTCCTTTTCTTTTTTTTCTTGGAATTTATTAAGTGTTCTTAAAATTCCTTGCACTCTTCCAGCTAAATCAAATACTAGCTGACCCCAAACCCCTACTTAATTTAAGTTGAACATGTCCTTTTAGTCCCTGTTGGGTTGGGGTTTCTATTCTTTAACTCAGTCTCTGTTACTGCAATGTATATATTGCAGAATGCTATTTCCTTGCTATTACAGTATGCCACATTTAATGGAGTTCTCTTATGAAAATTTCATTCAATAAATTTGTATAGAGGTGATACATTTGTAGGCAATGTATTCTCTTCAGATGAAAAGAACTATTAATGCAGCAGCTAAACACGGGCTAGTCATACTATAGTGTGAGATTTTTGCATTCTTCTGAACCAGAGTTAAATTCAGTCTACTATAGTACAGAAATATCTTCTGGAAAGTGAGCTGAGAGACAGCCTGTAGCATCCATATTTTTAATAGTCCTTGAGATGGAGAACTTGGCTATGATGAAGCAAAGAGCAGAGCTGCTGCTGAGTGGAATTGGAAGTGCATTTCAGACTGTGATGAAAAGCAACCACTAACACTGACTAACAGAGGAGAGGTGGAGAAATAGAATTTGCTAACAGAGTAAGAAGAAAGGCAGATTGCTATTTTGCTTTTTGAAGAAGTAATAACAGTTTGTTTCCAAGAGTGGGTAGAAGGAGGACAAGAAGAAGCTATTAATATGAGCTCTTAGAGAAAATTCTGAAATTTGTGTGTACTGTATAGATCAGGATCTAAGAGAAACAAGCTACTTAAATTGATTGCATGTTAAGATTGAGTTTTGACTTTATGCCAGTCAATGACTTTTCAAAATAAGCATTTCTGTTGATTTTTTAAAAAAATAATTTTTGCCTTCCAAATTATTGGCTCTTACTAAAACTGGGAATTTCACAAACTTCCACAGTTATTAACCCATTATATACTTTTAATAACATAGATACAGAAGTATCATATAAAGTGGTTGGATTTTATTTTTAGTTGACCACACCAATTAGTAGGAAAGTCACTTTTTTTTTCGTAATCTGGCTATCAAATTCTTCTCCCCCACAAGTACTTCTGAAATGCCAGACATTCTGCCAAGCTGTTTCTTACGCTCATTGTACTTCTGGCATTCGTTCTTCCATGTAGGAGGAAAAATATTGTCCTACTCAGGGTACTTCACAGATCCTGTAAAAATATTAGAGCAAAGCTTGCATTCCGGTCAGGGTTGTGTTTTTTTTTTTTTCTTATTCCACTGAATTTCCTCTCTGCTGTTATTTACAGTTTTAGGGATGGGAAGTTTTTGATATTTTTCCCTACGATTTTAACATGTATGTCTTCAAAACGTATCAGTTGAGGTATATAAGAAGATTGAAATGGAATCAAATGATATATTTGTAACATATATAATAATTATATAACAATCTGTCAAAAATTATCTTTTTTATTCTACTATAACATTACCAGACTAGAAAGAATCTGTTCTGATATTAATCAGAATAAGATTAATAAGATAATAAGATTAATAAGAATAAGTTTTGTAGAGTTTTTCTTTTAAAAACCACAAAGTAAAAATACATAATTTCCTCTTTTTTTTTTCCATTTAAATTCCAATATTGAATTATTTGCCATTACTACTTTGGCTTCAAATTTAGCAGAGAAAAACAGACAATATTGAGCATCTATAAATATATTATGAGCTCTTTACCTGGACACTGGCAGCACAAAAAAAAGAAGAAATATTCAGTGTAAATCTACTTTAATTGGATTTACCTGAAGATGTTATCAGATCATATTTCTAACACATGAGATCAGTGAAAATTAAACAAAGAGTTGTAATAGCTTATAAAAAAGAAAAAATACCTCTTGTGTTGAATCCCAATCTGATGAAATATAATGGGAATCATAGCAGAATTCTACCTTCTTACAAATAATTAAAGTGTTAGGGTTATATTGGAAGATCTATATGAAGAAATACCTTTGCTTAAATCATGGTATGTATGTTCTGTTTTCTACAAGGGTGATTCAATCTAAATCATAAATACAAATGCATAGTGCTAGTACATAAATCCTGCTTCTTTTTCCTTTGAGGGGAGTAGAAATAAGAGGCAGTATTTTACATTTTGCCGTTTCTGCAAGGAGCAGAGATGTGCAATAGAAAAAGAAAGGACTTTGAAACCTTCCAAGTGAGGTGAAAGACTATGTTCATCTGAGTAAAATGCAATTAGGAGAGCTAAACTTAGTTCTTTTCCCTGTAGTAGCAAAAACGTGTTTAGCTCTATCTGCAGTGGGAGAAGGAAGCAGCTGGTGTGCTAAGACCATTGCCAAAGTAGTCAGATGTATGGCATTATTTTTTAATGCATGGTATCAGGAGCTTTGCTTTCCTGGCCTGAAAAATGAGTGTTTTACTATTAAAGCCAGTCTGACAAATGGGGTAGTTTTGCAGAGAATTTCAACTTTTGGATGGTAACACTGATACCTTAAAACCTTCTGAAAGTTGTTAGCAGAAACTGTTAAGGTGTCTCAAAAACTTGTCAGACTGGTGCCTCCTGCTTCCCTTTGACAGTGGTGGGCTAGAAAATGTCTCCGAGAAGCGCCCTGGCTTCTCTCTTGCTGACCTGCCTCGTGCTTTTCCCATGACTATCGCGGAGAGGTCGACCAGGTGAGGAGCATAGCACATTGCGGAGGATGAAGGCATCTGAGCTGAATTCTCATGTAGCACCTCAGCACATTTCTAAATTGCTTGTAAGGCAAGGTTGGGGAATCTGAAGGGAAGAAATAGGAAAGTTTTGGAGCCTAAAATACTTCATTTGCTCTAAAAAAAAATTCTTTTTATAATGTAAATTTATTTGACCAAAAGCATTCGCCTGTCATGAAAATGTTGAAACTCAGATTTTCCGCTAAAGCCAGTTTCAATTAAAAATTCCTTATCAGACTAGTTACTATGTATTATTTGATTTGGCTCACAGTGAAACATGCAGCTGCTATTGGCCAAGCGTTGGAAATGGGTTTTATTTGTAGCATTCATTTACTTAACTACTGGCACACTCTTCCAAACAAGGCTTTCTGGGAGTTTTGCCATTCGTGTCTAAGTAAAAGAATATAGAATAATTAAACAGGTAAAATGAAATATCCTAACTAAACCCAAGAATTATCCAATTTGGATCTATTGGAATCTATTTACTTTATGAGTCCCTTGAAGCTTTTTTTTTGCCATCCAGGTGTCTGAAAACACCACTAAGATCATGAAAAGTGCCAACATATCTCATTAGCTACTCTTTTTTTTGCTGCTGTTAAGTCCTTTCAAGGAAAATGAGGAGCAGGCAGAAGGGAAGTGCTCTACTCTTTGCAGCTATGATGTTGAAATCCGTTTGCCAAAAGCTGCTACTTTCAACCTACATGTAGTATTTTATATCTATTGAAAGCAATATTGAGGTTTGCTTCAAGAAGGGAAAGCTAGGTTACTTTTTACTTCTGTATAGCTACAGAGGTCAAGAAGAAATTTAAGTGAACAAAATGCTAGTACAAATCGAACTCTGTCTTCCACTGCAGTTGCCCTGTCTCAGACCTTCACCACTGCAGAATACTGTCACAGAAAACACATTCCAAAAAGCATTTTCAAGTTTGTTGGGGAGTAATGATTCATTTCCTATGCTAGCTGAGCCAGTATTTGAAAATTAATGAAACTGTAAGCCTATTTAAAATCTTAATAGCAATAGAGTAATTAAAAACACTCCTAGGGAGATAATGATTTTCCTATCTTTTCACTGTATATCAGCTGTATATAAGATTAAGTATGCAACAGTGGCAGAGAGCAGAGGGAGAAGTTTTGGTTACAGCTCAAAAGTCGAGTAATTCCTGAAACTTAAATAATATTCCCTATTATCTGAATGGAAAAAAACGAGATGCACACTAGCCTTGGCTGCTTTGCAAGTCAGTTGAAAAGGAGAATGTGTCCAACATGCTTTTAGATTGCAAAATTCATTGATAATTGGCTCCTGAAAATCAGCAAGGAAAATGAGGTAATATGCCAGAGGAAATTTAATTCCATCTTTTGAAGCTTGCAGTAGCCTTTGGCATTTATTCATACATGCAGAACTTTTGTACTTTCAGATAATATGAATAATTGCAATTTAGACTGGACTTTGTCCCCTGTCCAAAAACTCATGCTGTAATCAGTGCCAGTCTTTACCAGAGGGCTAAACAATATGGGGAGAGTGAGAGAGAGAAAGCAAGCCTAGGAATGAATTTAGAAGCCTGGAAACTTCACATGGTTGAAGAGCAATGTAACCTGGCCGCCACACGAGGTGCCTGTGGTCGACATACATTTGCTGTAGGAGGGCAAGTCTGTGATCTTGGGCCTAGAAGGCAGGAAGTCCACAGGGGAAGGGACACCTTGGGAGGAACCAGCCCATCCAGAAGTCCTCAGCACATGGGTACTGCATCCCAAGTCCATTTTGGAAATGCACAAGGTTATAGTTTCATTTCCCAAGTATGTCCTCCTGCCCTCCCCAAAGCCAGGAGATCATGCCAACTTCAAGCTTTCTGAGCAAAATATTTTGTTACATATTCAGTGTTCTTTTTTTGTGTTTATATTGCACCCTCTAATCTTCAAAACTCATGCTACAAACGTTACATACAATTGCTCTTTAATATGTTTCTGCTAATTTCTATGTCTCTGAGACAATCAAAGAGCATTACAGGAAAAAGAAAAACATAACATCAGTGCTATTATATTGTGGATTTTAAAGGTTTCTGGGGTGATAAATACCTTCAGGAGAATGTTGCCTAATGCTTAACTTGAAGGAACATTGTTGCCCATATTAAAATATGCACCTGGCTCATTACTGATATTTATGCACAATATCAACTTTAATAACCGTATATTTTAATCAATATATCATTTCCTCAAGATTAGCACTGTGATTCATTGTAGATGTAAAAAGTTAATAGGCACCTAATTAAACATATAATTCACTGAGATTAATTGTGGAAACTAATCTGAGCAAGAGTGAATATCCCAAAGGAAGATCTTGTCCCACTGAAGATATATGGTATGAAAAATGGCATAATATATCTTCTTTTATCATAAAATCAGAAAAGTTTAAAACGTGGTAATTGTTGTTTGATATAGCGGGACAAAGGAGAGAAATGGGAGAATTAAGAGTAAAGAAGAACATACATTCTCTTAAGAACTGTTTAAATTCTTGACCAGTTAGCATTAGACTTTAGCATTAAAAAAATGCTAAGGTTATTACTTTTGTTCCCTTTTGCTTCAGGGCTTCTTTGTAGATGAAAAATGTTTTTGCAATAGCAACTCAGTTTCAGTTTGTGACCTGAAAGGACTTTTACAGTATTTTATCGCGTCCCTAAAATGATATTCTAGGTTGGCCAGCATCCAGGCATGCCCCTGGCCAAGTGGCATTGGTATTAAGAAGCTGTTCAGGGATGTCCATGTTGGTTCTACTAGAAGGTGGAGAGATCATTTTAATCTGCACTTTTTGCACTGTTACCAAGGTGGTTATTCTTTAACGGTGTGCAGCAGTAACCCTCCCGAACCCACTGAAGAATGTTGTATCCTCTTGAAATAGCATTGGGAAATTTAAAAACTCAGAATGCAACCGCTTGTGTTGAAATTTAACAATAAGTTTAACCTTTCCCTTTTCACCGCATACGTGGTAACCTTAACTGCTGTGGATCATCCCAAATATAAGAACCACTTACAAAAAGCAGAACTTCCCTGCCTCTTATGCTGTTGGCTGTTAGAGCCTTGAGGTCAAGTATTTTCAAGTTTGGTCAACATTTCAAATGTCAGCGTTTTGAAATTATTTTTCCTTTCT
Source organism: Nothocercus julius (assembly GCA_013398735.1). Lineage (NCBI taxonomy): Eukaryota > Metazoa > Chordata > Aves > Tinamiformes > Tinamidae > Nothocercus > Nothocercus julius. The sequence continues at coordinate 804,517 of VZSV01000176.1, read as the reverse complement.
TCCTCCCCTACATAGTAAGAGGGGAAATGGCAGATCTATTCACAAGGTCATATGATAAGTTGGACCAGGGAGACCAAGTTGGATTTAGTTTGTAAGCCATTTGTGGCTTTTTATCACTGCTTGTAGGTGTCACTTTTCAAAAAACAAAAACACCAACAACAAAGGAAAAAGAACTAGTTGTTTGTTCTTTATGAGGGAAAGATAAAATGCCGTCGGTCTTGCTTAAAATAGTAGTTTGGAAAATGTTGGAGACAAATTGGGTGATAGAGAATTATATATAATTGTATTTCAGTGTTATTAACAGGATAATTAAATTCAACTGAAAATGATTATACTGATTTCTACTTCCATATAGGTCTTATAAAGGAGAGACTAGGTCAAGTGCTGGATCATTGCAGAGCCAGGGAATCCTTGCAGGTGTAGTTGGGCTTGACAAATGCTGGGCTGTGGAAGGTATATTGAGAAACAATCTTAGGAAATTTCTTGAAAATAAGAAGTGTGATGAAGCTCTTGGCAAAAGTTAGAAGTCATTGTAAACTTGTTAGTGGCTTTTCTGATTTAAAACTCTGAGTAACTCGGTAGTAATGAGAGTCTGTGAACAATACAACTTTTGACTTGTACAGTGAAGGGTGAAAGTAGCAGAAAAAAAAGTTGCTACGGGTGAGGAAAATGTAGATTTGAGTTGGGAGTGGCATCTGAGATATCTAAAGTTTTTGCATGTGAGAATGAATATTAGGTGGAGAATTGAGTCACAGAGAGGTGAAACTGCTTGTCCAAAGTCAATTGACAAGTTTATAGAGGAGCTTGGAAGCCCCTGGTTTTTGTCTCTGCTGGAGCAGGCATCCTGCAGGGTTGCCCTAGTGTGTGCCGCTGTCTGGCATGGGCACTGTGTTGTGCTGTTGCATGCTCAAACTTTATTTTGGAAGGAGATGTGGTCAATGAGGAGCCCACAGCACAATCCAGCAGGTACCCTAGTCGGGATGCTCATGTGCTCAGGATTGCTAGACACAGCCAATTCAATCTTATTTGATGCCTTAACTAAAAAACAAAACAAAATCAGCCACCAAATCAATGAGTCTCATTAGAAATCTGTCCTTTTGTTTAATGCCGTTGATTTAATCAGTTTCAGAAATACCCATTAACCATTAGTCAATTAAACTTGTGACAGTTACATAGATTAGGCAAACCTGACTACTATCACAAAGACCTCAGAACAGATTGATTATCAAGTAAGATTCCATTAATTAAAAGGCACAGTTTAGATATTTTGTTCCCTATATAGCTTATATGATAAACTGTTTGACCAACAGTAATTTTGCACTTATATATATTAATATACTAAAATTTTAATCTGCTGCATAGTTTAGCAAAAATGTGTAGTTTATCTTGTGTATGACCTGAAAGAAACTGAAAGGCAATGATCTGCTGAAGAAATCTATTTCTGGGACAAATACATTACCCCTGTGCCTGGCAATCAGATTTACATATGTCAATGGTGTGCAGATATAACTGATGGGGTCAGCATGCCCCTACCTTCTTCTGAGCTTTATTATAGCTCTCCATACCTACTGTAGTAATCTTACTGCCTGGAAGCTCCTCTCTTGATGTGTGTATGTGATTATCCAAATGCTGTTTTCATGTGTTTTTCTCCTGGGGAGATATAGGTGAACTGGGGGGACCTTGTCTCTGTTTCCTCTTCCTCATTTGCAGTTAGTAAATTAATACAAGTAACTGCTTGCACTGCACAAAGCAGAGAAAGGGACCAGACAGTTTGTAGATCCCACATCATTTCCAGTTGTGGGATGGGAGGAACCTTCTACCCCAAACCAGCTGGATATCAGTGATTTACCAGAATAACAGTTCAACTGATACCAAACCCAGGATGGAACAGATAGGGTTTCTCTTGGATAGAACCCCGATTTTCTGAACAACTTTAGAGTCTGAATATTCAGTATCATTCCTTAAAAAATTTCCTTGTTCCTCATATTTTCATCTGTCTTTTTAGAAAAAGGGAGCTCAGTATTCTGTTTGCGATATTTAAAGATTAAACAGAAGCCCTTTTTTAAACCATCCTATTTTTTAAAAAATCATATTTGTAGAGAATACAAAATAGAGGAAGAAAAATGTCAGTTCTGTCTTATTTGTGTTTACCACATAATTGTGCTGAATTATTGATGGTGCTCTGTGAAATCTGGTTGAATGAAATGCCCTCAAATAGTAGTGTTTGCTTTAAATGGATTTAATTCTGTGCTTCTTGTTCACTAATAATTTGAAAAGAAGATACTTTACTTGTGTGGTAGGTTTCCTTAGCTCTAAATGTTCTTTGTCTTCTCGCTGAGCACTTTTCAAATGTGACAGTATGTGTTTCCACTGCAGAACACAGTGTACTGAGATGCACTGTTGGAAATGAATAAATTGAAAACAATCTAAATAGTTTGTTTAGGCTCACTCCACAAAGAGGCTTGGGTGCTGTAGTGCTCAGCACCTAACCTGATATTTAAATGTATTTTTAAATTCAGTCCATAGACAAATTACAGTAAAAGATATTCACTGTCTTCCCTCATGAACTGCTTCTAATGACTCTTTTCTCTCTTCTTTCACTTCACATTCATTTTAAGTGTAATTAAACTAATCTTCTACTATACTGGGATTAAAAATGCTATTCCATATGCTTTTCTGAAGTGTTTAGTTCCTTCTTCTTTAACAGCAAACATATCATGGCTACTTCTGTGAAAACTGCAGATACCGTAGAAAGTGACTTCCGTACCTTACACTGGTTGCCAATAAGGTGATAATTTTTATTGCTTCTCTGTATACGTATATACACATATATGTATACACAGACAAACAAATATATATGTGTGCATGTATATGTGTGTATTTATGTGTTCATATTGCTGGCTTGCAGGTTCGTGGGTTCATTGCAAGGACCTGCATAACTCACGAAGCTGTGCTTTGTCCAAGAAAGGCCGGTGCCTCTTGAATCTCCAATCCTGGGAATGTGCAAGCCTTTCCAGTGTCCGTTATCTACGCTGGTCTTACCTCGGGGTGTGTTCTGTTGCATCTGTAGCCTAAACTTGTGCAGGCATTTTCAGGATAAAAGAATTCTGACAAACTTTGGATGTCCAAGCTGTGTATGCCTCTATCTGAGGCAGTCACCGCAGCACGTCATAGACAGCGGAGTAGAAGTGGGCACTTCCAGAGATGCTTTATCTCATTCAAAAGTAGATTACTAAAATAGTTCAGCAAAACTGTGTTTTAGAAGTGCCTTTCTCTCCAATATCTATAAAGGGAGGCTATAATTAGATCAGACATACACATTTATATCTCAGAAGTCTAAAGTTAGATGATACAAATCCCATATTCATTTCTGCAAATTTTAGATATAATTCTAACGAAGTGCAGCACACGTTTGTGAAGATAACAAACACTTTGAAGGCGGTTGGGCCACAGATATCTGCTTTACTTCTACCTTGTCCTGGGATTACCAACAGCTTTGATTCCTCAGCCAGCTCTTGCCCATACAGAGCACTTGACAGCAGCCCTGTAAATGAAATCTATCTTTATGCCTTTTGATTTAAGCAACTAACTAGGAAATAAGTGTTAGAAATAAAACCAAGACAAGAACTCTGCAGTAAGCCAAGGAAGGTGAATAAGTATTAATGCATTGTCAGTGCCTGCATGTGTATGAAAGTCTACTTCTAATTGTACCTTTTTATGAAGATTAACCTTTCATCCCTGTGGTGCTATATAAGGTATGAAGAAGCTTTTCACATAAATAAGAACATCAAAGAAAAAGATCTCTTATCAGCAGTAATCCCATACCATTAAGATGTTTGTGACAAGCTTTCAAAATTCCCTCTCTTGGCTGGCTATTACTCCACAGCTATCTTGTTTTCCTTTTCCCACAAGTAACTGAGGTAATGTCCTTGCTCTCCTGAAACCTGTGGGACTCTCAGCAGTGGGACTCTGATCTGACCCAAGCATGCTGACCCAGTGCTGAAGGCTGGAGTCCTCACTTGAGTTCTGCTCCAAAGGAGACCTGTGCGGTGGGCTTTCTAGCTCCACCAATGGCAATTTTGTGAGATTCTGCAAGAAAACAAACAAGCAAACAAGCCTGTCTACCTCCAACCGATCCCCTATGATTTGATCTAGAAATTGGCCATTCTTAGGAATAGAAATTATTCTAGATGGCTTTAAGCATCTCATGGCTGTTAACAGACAGCTAAGAAACATATGCAAAAAAGCTAAGTTTTTGATCTCTGTATTATTCACTAGAAAAATTAAGTAAAGATTAAAGCTATATTCAATATTTGCTTTAAGGTCTACAGATGAAGATCTTTGACTTGGAAAGTAAACCCAAAGCCTAGGGAAACCACTCCACGACCTTTAGGGGTCTCTTCCATTGCTGAGCCTGTGAAGTTAGGCTTAGCAGGTAGTAGACGTTTTTGGAGGAATTTTCTTTTTATATACACACAATGATTTATAAACTGCTGTTGGTTAATGCATTACTGGTGATGTGAAGAGCTGTTGTCCTCATGATAAATCCGTAATTTTGGAGACGCCAAGGAAGTTAGTGTACTGGACTTGGATCTGTGACACAGAACTTCAAAAATATGACTTTGTTCCTTACTGGTGAAAACCTGAGCACTCCTAAGTACAAGCCAGTGTTCTGAAGGCTGCTTTGTGATTTTAAGCAGCTAATTTTTTAAGTTTGTTATGAGGCAGTGTATCAAGTTTCACAGTATAGCAGTACTTGCACCAACTTCCCTTTGATGTGGAGAGTAACTAAGTTAAAGATTTTGAGATACTTAGATGCTATGGAAATGGAAGATATAAATATTGCCCTATTTTTATGGCAGTGATAGAATGTGTAATTGACATTGTTCAGAGCTACAAAATTCATTTTATGAGAGGTCTGTATTTTTAGTGTTGCAATTGAACTTATATCTTCTGTGTGCTACCCTGATATTGCAAGTCTTGCTCAAACATGACTATAAAATATAGCCTGTTAATAGTTCATTTTAAAATAGTGGGTTTGATCATAAACAGTGGGTTTGATCAGAACAGATTCATGGGTGTGTCTCAAGGATGCACTAGAATAACTTACCTGATTCTCCAGTTTATTTATATATAAAGTCTGAAAAGCTTAGCAAGAAATGAAACAAAACTGCTCAAGTGCAGCAGGTTCTTCATTTTGACGTATCTATGGCTTATGCTTCTCAACACATTAATCTTTAATCTGTGCTTGAAATAAAGAGGCTAGCGCTCATTAAATAAGAGATCTGGGGAAGTAGATGTGTTTAATTAGTAAAGCGTGACCTGTTTATGGCTGCTGAAAAATATTTCAATGGCCTTCATGTTAAAAATGCTGGGGAATGAATCGTTAGTATGAAATGATCTTGTAATTTTTTACAATTCAGAAGTTAAAACTATAGTTCCAGATTCTTAAAGGTATTTTGGCATGCAGTTTTCACTGCTCTCAATAGGAGCTTGCTTCTAACTGCTTTCTTGGAATTTTCTTTAGTCTACGCACAGGCTGAGGTACATGTTCCGGGAGAGTACCCAAAGTCCTTCACAATGGCTCTCTTATTAGGATCGATTACATATCAACGATGTATTATGAATCCTGGCTATTTTTGGCTTTTTCTCTTAAGCAGTCTTTATCCAAAATCTACTCTTATTTACGCAGTGAGATACCCTACTTTGGAGGTGCTGGGAGCTGATGAACACCAGAAGCTGTATGAATGAATGAATACTTCCTTACATGGGTATAAAGCTTTGTTTCTTCTTACTTATTGCACAAGTATAAAACTCCTTTTTAGATATTGTGTGCACAGCCTCTAATTTCAACTTAAAAATGATTAAAAGAACACCTTGTTGTCTTGTTATTAACCATGAAAGTTTCAATCATCTTTAGTCAGGAAAAACAAATCTTTGTATTTTCTAATGAATTTCTTGGAGTTTTTCCTACTGGGTCAAATAAAACACTTCATGGATCAATATTGCCAAAATCCAGTCTAGTTGCATTAAATTTCATCATTCTATATATGAATACCTGAAAGGGGTCTGCTCCAGCTGTAATACTTAACCATATTTGAAAAGCCCCTGTAAAGCTTGTCATCATGGGTTGACTAGTGAGCTACAGTTTGCACTGTTAATCATCACACAAGACTAGATCCCATGTCTCCTTCTCAGCCCCCAGGATGAAGATGAGTGCATTTGTTTTATCTGTAGTAATTGTGTTTGTGCTCGGCGCTGCTGAGGCTGTCGAACACTGTGTTCAGTTTTGGGCCCCTCGCTACAAGGACGTTGAGGTGCTGGAGCGCGTCCAGAGGAGGGCAACGAAGCTGGGGAAGGGGCCGGAGCACAGACCCCATGAGGAGCAGCCGAGAGCGCCGGGGTTATTTAGTGTGGAGAGGAGGAGGCTCCGGGGAGACCCTATCGCCCTCTACCACTACCTGAAAGGAGGTTGCAGGGAGGCAGGGGTTGGTCTCTTCTCCAGAATAACTACAGACAGAACAAGGGGAAATGGCCTCAAGTTGCACCAGGGGAGGTTCAGGTTGGACATTAGGAAGAATTTCTACATGGAAAGAGTAGTCAAGCATTGGAACAGGCTGCCCAGGGAGGTGGGGGAGTCGCCGTCCCCTGGCAGCGTTCAAGAACCGTGTGGCTGAGGCACTTTTAGGGACAGGGTTTAGCAGGATGGTGTTGAAGGGCTTAGGGTTGGACTTGGTCTTGAAGGTCTTTTCCAATCATAATGATTCTATGATTCTATGATCTATAGTATTTTTTTTAACCAGTTTGACAGTTTTCTGTTATTTAAAGCAGAGATACCTTCAAACCAGAAATATTTTTTACAATGGGGGAGAATTTAGTTGCTGTGGGATGTTCAATCTGTTGTAGGTACAAGCAAATAAAGCCTTTTATTGCTTTTGCAAAATCTCCAGAAAGAATTCTTATCTTTCCAATAGTTGAAAGCAATGCACTTTTCTGCGGGTTGTAGTAAATCACTGCTGAAAATGTTAAGCGTCTCTAATTGACAAAAAACTGCATCCACCTCCTGCATATGTTCATGCTGCCAGAGCGCCTTCCTGGGCTGACTGTGTCTCCAGTGGTGGTTTGAGTCCATTCAGCCTTTCTCAAAAGCTGTGCTTGCATAACTGGGATCGTCCCACATATCGAATATATTTATGAGGTGAAAGACCAGAAGAGAAGAGAGGATGGTGTGCATATTGTTTCCTTTAAGCCAGTTTAAAGAAGAAACCTTGAGGAGGGACTATTTGATTTTTATTTTTTTTTATATATAAGAAATGTAAAAAGCCTAAGTTCACACTTTTTCTGGGAGAGGAATTCTGTTCTGTGAATGCAGTGTTCTTCTGCACTTCCTAGTTCAATTCTTTGACTATCTGGCAAGACAGCTAGAAAATAAAAAGGATAATCTGTGGCTTGAGGTGAACAAAATAGAAACCTGCGTGCCTCAGTATTGCACTCCTCTTCCTAAGCAACTTTGTGCAGGGCCACTGGGTTGAAGGTGAGCTCACGCAGAGCTGCTGACCCCTGCGAACAGCCGCTGCTCTCCGGCACGCACCAGGAGAGCTCCACGCGAGGCCGGGGGGCGCAGTGCCCCCGGTGAACCTGGAGCTGCCGCAAAAGGTATCTGCAGGGTCAGCGCGTGAGTCCATTGCTCTGCTGGCTACCAAAGCCTTTCCCCGGGGAGGAGGTGAACTGAGAATATACCTGAATATGTAGAACCTGCAATTCAATCGCAATTAGACTTTATATGACTTAAGAACCATCATTAGGCTGCATTGTCTCCTTCTTTCACTGAAGTCAGTAGGAGTTTTGCCAGGGAAAATGATGAGAGGGGGACTGCATCCTGGGAGTGCTTAGGAGAGGAAGGAGCGTGAAAAACATCTAACATATAGAGTCAAACCGAGATTTGTTCTGTTAAATGAAAGAAAAATTATCACAAGCCTAGAAAAAAACAGGAAAAGCAGCAAGTACACCAACTGAAAAACACACAAATCTTGTCATTTTGAGCAGGGTTCCACTGTGTAAGAGAATGCCAGTCGATAAACAAGAAAATATCCTGTAAAAATACTAGTGATTAAGTCACAGAGAAATTACCACAGAGTTTTACCTTGTGGTAGTCTGATTCTGTAGTTATTTAACATGGGAAAAAAAAAAAAAAAAAGCTTAAGCACATTTACAGAATAAAAAATCAAAGCATTTAGCCTTTTTATTGTCCTTGAAAAAATGGAGATGCCTGAAATTCTAAAAAAATATTTAGAATTTTGCACTACACTGCAGGCCATTTTTATGACAGAGGATCTGAGCTGAACTAATTTAATAGCCAATTTGCCTTTTAAATACAGCTTTGAACCTTCTGAGATAAAGGATTAGTTGGTATGTCTATGTAAAGATAGGAGAAAATTGGTTTCTGAACCATGTTTAAATTAAACGGAACCTGATTTTCAGTAGAGGTTGCTGCAAATTCCAGGGAGGAAAACACTGCAAGCATCTCTGGAGGTAACTCTTTTATGACAGGAAATGGGAATCAGAAGTCTTTAGAAAGCTGCCTCACTGGATTTAAAAAATATAAACTAAAATTTCCTGTTGCAATGTTTGGGGAAATAGGTGGCTGTGTTCATGTTGTAACCTTTAAGAAAAACCCTCAGGAGAGGCAGAGTTTGAAGACACTAATACTAATTTAGAATAGAATGCTGAACATTTCTGCAAGCAACAAAAATACCCTTCATGAATGTATTAAATGTCTGCAGACATTACTGCACTGCAAGCCTTTTTTACCATTGATTGGGAAGTAATGTGAATATTGAAGAATTCACTTTATTTTTAGTTCTGTGACTGGTAACATTATTTCATGTAATATGTTCAAATAGCATGAGTATATTAACCCTTCAGGTTTTGATGTTTCTTTCTTTTTTTTTTTTTTTTTTAATATAAGACTGGTTATTTTAAAATATAGCGTAGTGAATGTTTTAGCATTTGAAAATCACATTTTAGTTAAATAACATCAAACACATCAGACTAGTTCTGGCGCTTCACACTGGAAATTTGAATGATCAGCCTATGCTACAGTAATGCAGAGTGAGGTTTCTTCTATATCGTTCCTATTTATTTCTTTGTTCTAACACTGATATCTGAATAATATAAAAATGCCTCTGAAGGAAAACACTATTTTTTGCTGCGTCTCAGTCTTCTGTAGGAGAACCCAGTTTCACTCTCTACTCACTGTTCCCGCCTATTGTGTAGCTCTAGAGTTTTGTGAGTTTGCTGCTATCTTCTTCTTGTAAGTCTGGATAAAAATTGTGGTATTTCTTTCAGTGGGACTTGGACAGATGTCTGCCTGGTTTCCAGGGGGATGAGAAGTGGAGGAAAGACCGGTAGTCAGTTTATCTCAGCTAAAACTAAGGGAGAGACTAAGGGAAGAGAACTAAGGGAAGGGAGAAAGAGGCACAAGCACGTGAGAAATAACTTGAGGGGGGGGTCAGTGAGCAACAGATAAATAAAGGTTGAATAGAGGAAGGGAGATGCATAGCTAAGAACAGAAAATGAAGGTTGTGAGCTAAAATAAGGAAAGAATTTTTTAACAGATTCTGGAATGAGAGGTGTGCAGAGCCGAGGGACTCATTGCACAAAGGCGAATTTATGCTGCCCGAAAGCTGTGGAAAGAGGCGCTCGGGGAGGCCTGGCCGGGAATCCTGCTCTTCCCTCTCCAAGATGTATGCCTCTCTCAAAACACAGACGGAGAGAGAATTACTTTAAAATAAAACCAGTGTCTACAAAACCCATCTTAAAGCTGGGAAAGTGGAACACTTAGCAGCATGCACCTTTTATTTTAGTGCTTTACGAGAAGAGCTACTGGGGTCGGGGCTTCGTGTGCCCGTGTTCAGCTCTAGATGCCACCCGCCGCGCTGTTGCACAGCAATCGGGGCAGGAGAGTGGGAGTCCGTGCCAGACGACGACAAACAAACTCTAAATTCCTAGGACAGCCATTTCTTTTCCTTGAAAAGCGCAGTGGCGGCTCACAGGTGAGGGAGCCACTGGAGGTCTTTGTCCTGAGACCAGCAGCTGGGGTTGCTCCAACGCAGGGGCACCAGGGATGGCTCCGACCCACACGTGGGGGTCAGATTTCAGCATCACCTGCTGATATTTTACCCTTGCAAGGACTTTTGTTCAACACCGGTTCTAGATTCAGCTTGAAAGAGTACAGCACTACCACTCAGCACATCTTAAGTTTCCGTCTTTTTTTTTTTTTCTTAGTTTGGCAAGGAAATACATGTAATTTGGAGACTTTGAAATAGCAGTTATCATATGTGCCATGGAGCTGACATATGAAATCTCCTCATTCACACTTTGGCTTGTGAATTCATAGTGGGGACTGCGTGATCGTACTCATTTGGTAAAGCCTGTGTAAATAGCGTAGTAAGCAAGGAGCAAGTGGAGACAGATCTTTTGAGCTCCTGTGCTGCTCCTGTGCCAGGGAGGTCTGAGCTCGCCAGCGACTGGCACAATGTTAGGTGCCGTATAAACAGCACAGAAACCTGCACAAAGAAGCTCAAACTCTGGTTATGGTAAAAGGTATTAGAGGACTACA
>VZSV01000176.1:700466-793399 GCA_013398735.1 Nothocercus julius | reverse complement strand
ACTGGGGAGCCCAGAACTGGACACAGCACTCCAGGTGTGGCCTCACCAGGGCTGAGTAGAGGGGCAGGATCCCCTCCCTTGACCTGCAGCAGACGCTCCTCCTAAGGCACCCCAGGATCCCCTTGGCCTTCTTGGCCACGAGGGCACTGCTGCCTCCTGGTAAATGGTGAGTGCCGGGAGGCTGTGTGGCCTTAAGGAGAAGCACGAAGCACCACTGCGTTGCTGTCTCAGCACTTGGGTCTGTGGAGGAGTTATGTTAAAGGTGGATGCTGGAAATTGGAAAGGGGAATAGAGGGGAGATGTTCTGTGGCTGCCCCTTGGGCACTGCTCCAAATGGGAAAGGAGTGAGTGAGGGTTAGGAACTGTAGATCAAGGGGTCGACTGGAAGGGAGAGTGGCATTTCCATAGCAAATGTTAGTGCGTTGTTTGTGAAAGACCTCGGAAGAGAAGACAAGCCAGACAAACCATTTATATTTAATGCAATGGAGATAAAGGGGGCTTGTGGAGGTATTCAGAGGGTGGCACCAGTTAGGAAAACAGCCCTCACAGCTGCATTTGAGCCTCTGCGGGTCGGACACAATAATATTACAGAGAACATTGCCGAAACCGAGACAGAGAGAGCAAGAAGATGGACGATAGCTTGGATAGAAAGATGATAGCTACTATGCAGCAAGAAGCAGGAGGCCTGTGGGCAAAGAGGGCTGGGCTGTACCAGGCAGCGGGACGAGAAGCATGCGGGATCGTAGGACTACGAGACGAGGCGCTAGACAGAGCTGCCTTAATTCTCCTGCGCACTGGAAGCTACTCTCCAAAGAAATTCATATATTAAAAGAAAAATCATTCCATTTGGGGAGAGTCCTCCAGGACTTTTCAGATTACACATTGTTGGTAAACTAATGAATAATAACAATGCAAAACAGTATCAGTGTTTGAATTGAGTACTTTTTGTCCCTTTCCTCCCACCTCCAACATAGAAAACAAAGCAAAACAAGCAAAGAAAAAAACCCCAACCGCCCACATTTTTTTCTCCCGAGGACTCGACCTCTCGTGTCTCCCGCTCAGGCCGGCCGTCCCCGCGGTGAGCCGGGACCCGCAGCGGTGCCGGAGCGAGGAGCTGGGCTCGGAGGACGCGCCGGCGCGAGCCCACCCTGCAAGCCCAGCAGGGTTCCTCACATTCCCTTGGTGCTCTTGAGAAAAACTGGCACTTTTCCGTGGATTTACCCATACAGAAGACTACGATTTCAAAATGAGAGTGATTGAAATTAAATTCCAGCTGCTTCTACATGCAGGGGACAGCAGGACAAGTTTCATCCTTTGCCAGGACACTAGGCAGCAGAGAAACAGGCCAAGATGCTGTTTTGGACAGAGGAAAAGTTATGACTGTCCTGATTTATTCCGGTTTTGGAATTAGATCATAAATCCCAGTAGGAAATGAAAGTCATGATAGCTCTGAAATATTTATTGGTCTTTTCTCTATTCTCCCTTCTTCTTTAATTATACTAAGGTAGGACACAACTTTACTCACAATTAAGCAGATTAACTGTAATGTTTCAAATGTACCTGTCCAGCCTTTTGCTCTCGCAGATTTTAGCTAACTGCATGCGTGTTTACATGCATGCCTGAAGCTTCATCATCGTGACTGTCATTAACCTGAATAGGGGCCAGGTGGATAATTTCCTGTGTACCATGTTGAAATCTAACTTTCTTATTAACCTTAAAGACAGTCATGGGGCTAATTGATGGCAGCCAGGCAGGAGATGACCCCCAGTACGTTGTCTGTAAATAGGTTCTTGTGATTTCCCAGGCAAGTACTGGTATTTCCCTCAGAGGTAACCAAAATAGGCAGTTGCTATGGCAACTGTTTTAAAATATTAAAAAAAAAACATAAAATACACAAATCGTTATAGTGTGTAAGTTATTGCTGCCTTGATACTGCTGTGATTTATACATGTTTTCATGAAATAGTCAGGTTTCCAGCATGAATAAGTAAAGATGTGTAAGAGTTCAGAGACATTCCTATCAGGTTTCCTTTTCTGATCTCACTTTGTTTACACCAGCAGCCCTTGCTAGGAAGGTAACTCGGGAGGGGGAAACCTCTCTGCGATTCGAATGTGCCATTTTGATTTCTAAACAGGATGGAATAAGACTGTACTGAGCTCAGTTGCAGCTCCTCTCGGGTAGGAGGAAGCAGCTAGTAAAACTATGCGTGCAAATGTTTGTTTACTTAAAAACAATTTATATAAGCAAAATGAAAATATATATCTTGTTTTCAAACAAGTTTTCTGATTTTTAATGTTTTGATCCATCCTCTGAGATCTAATGGTTGATTCGGGGCTCCTTTTTCAGTTCTATCTTAGCAAAAATAAAGAAATTTAAGATTCAGCCTAGAGTGACTCTAACGGTATTGTTCCCTCTACCCCAGTAATTGTCATAGGTCACATTTTAAAAAGCACCAAGTCTCTTCAGAGTCTTTGAAAGCTTAAAAAAAATGCAACTTGTGCTCGTGTTCAGAGGGAACAGGTAGAAGCAGGCAGCAGGAATGTGCAAAGGAAGGCATTCCTCTACTGTTATACTTAAAACAAATTCTAAATGTCCCGTCTGCAGGCTATATGTGAGCTTCTTTTATTATCAGATCTACAGTTTCTTGGCACAACTCTTGATCTAGTTGCTGTTTGAGCTTTAGCTTCAAAAACAATATCATTGCTTTGAAAAGAACTTTGTCCCTAAATACTGCTTCAGTAGCCCAGTGAGTTGATAGTACATTTTAAAGATTTGGCAGAAACTGTCATTGGATTTACTGTTGCTGGAGCAGAATATGATGCATTAGTTTCACTTATATTAGGCTTAGCAACTGCATTGCATTGTGGTGAAGCAAGTAATGGTCCAGCAGTGGTTATTTGCTTTTGTTGTCACCCTGATGTAGCTAGCAATGTCACGGAGTATGATGAAAAATGCCATATATACTTCCCTTGTGGGACTGTTTTTACAAGGTCTGTGAACACCCCAAGTAGTTCAGCAAGCAGGAGATCAGGACTCAGAGTTAACATGTTCTCGTCTACCTGTTCCTATGAAAAAAAGCTAGAATCTCTCATCATAGCTACCTGTTTAGTTATGCAGAGTGAAACACGATTTTCCTTTCTTCTTTGGTTTACTAGGAACGCCTGTAGCACCTGAATTTGAGTAGGGAATACTAAACCGCTTTGGTTTTCAGACCACTCGCAGCTTCTCTCACAGCTTCCCCGCCGTGGAGCTGAATGCCGGCTCCACGGTGTGTTTCCTGATGCTCTTCCAAGCCCTCCTGGTGCTTCTTCAGCCAAGTGGCCGCGTGGTGGCCTTGCGTGGGCAGGTGTGCTCTTGAAAATATTATTTCCTTCACTTGTTTTAAATATTTACACAATCTCTGTGTGTGACTGAGGACAATGCAAAAGCTTTAATTTTAGTCTTTGGTGTTGTATCATGCCTCCATCTCCCTGTTAGTGTTCTAAAGTCTTTAGTTAAACAAAAATGCTTCAATAATGGTTTGTTAAAAAATGTAAGCAGAGATTAACGGAAAGGGATCTTAATTTGAACTCATTTGTGGTGGATTTGCCTCCTAGGTTTGAGGCACTGTTTTTCCAGGTACATATCCCATTCCTGAATACTCATGGGGAGGTTCATTAAAAACAAGAATAACCAAGGTACGTGGTGTTATCCAGTCCAATTTCCTGTGCAGTGCTAAAGTGAATGTGGGAGCCTTGCAATTTCACCAAGCAGACCAGGGAGAAAAGCAGAACATATCAAACATCTGCATCCTAAATTAACCTCAAATTCTAAAATAAAATTTGCCTGTGTATATGAGATCTAGCTTCACACCAAGAAAAGGTTTTGAAGACATTCCAGCAATAAGTGAGTGAAAGAGAGAAAAAAAGAGAGAGAGGCAGAGGCAGAGATAGACAGTATATAAACGGAGAAACCTTCTCCAAGCCATAATTCTCTTTATCCAGTTTTATTGGTGACAAGGATAGCTGGATTTAGAGCTGAAGAGCTGGTTCTTAGGAGAATTTTAAAGAGGTTTTTCAGAAACTATGTAATGTGTTGAGGGACTGCATGCCAGTTTTCTTTGAAAAGATGAAGACAGGAGATAGAAACTCAGGAGCGATGGAAGAATGACTGCAGAGAAGGTACGTTGCATCAAAGGTACAGGGGTGGAATGAAAACGCTCTAGGTCTTTGCATGGGGATTTTGATTTTAGTGACGTAGAAAATACAGCCATTAGAAGGGCAGAGGAAAGGAATAGGATTTTTTTTTGATGTTTTGCATTATAGAAATGTAAGTGCATGCATCTACTATTTCTAACCTAGGAAATTCCTGAAGGTGTGGACACACTAGAATGCCATGATGGTGCCTGAGAGACTTGCTATAAATCTTCTGATATACATATATATATATATATATATATAGAGAGAGAGAGAGAGAGAGAGAGAGAGATACACACATATATCCTGTAGTTGGTCCACACAGTCTATTTTGCAGCCCATAAAGAGGTCTCCCAAATACAGGTTCTCTCTTAAAGTGCTACAAAATTCAGATGTATTTAGAAACATGAGTAGCTGATGCAGGTTAAGTACTGTCTCTTCAGCTTCAACTTGGATAAACAAATTTAGTCTTCAATCTCTATATACAAAAGGAACTGCCTAATTATTTTGTTATTATAAAGTAATTTTAATCCTCTGTTTCAAAGAATTTGGATGTTTTGTATTTTCTCTCCTGTGTTATGAAAGCTTAAGCCGGTTCTCATCTCTAGTTTTCTTCCCTGGGAGTTGCTCCTATAAACCCTTGCTTCAGCATGACATTTGCACCAATACTTTTCTCTAAGCGTGCGATCATTCTTCATTGGGGGAGTTGGAGAAGCGGGGAAAAGAAGGTTTTATCCTTCAGGGCTGTGCTGGATTGGGACTCCAGCAATGCTTTTCAATGTTTTTTGGCCTTGCGCTTGCTGGGATATGTTCTGTGACTTCTAGAAGGAAGTGATTTACATTTCATCTACAGTCTTATTCTCCTTGTACATAGCATCTTGTTCTGAATACTTATGACTGGTAATAGACTTTGCTGAAGAGAAAATCTACTACTACGGAAAAAAAACATTTGTGAATGGATTTGTGCTTTACTCTATGTTCAGGAAAAGGGGCTTAGGACTTGCTATTTGCAGCTGAAAGTGTTTGTTGTGTAAAACTTGTTAGCAAAAAATTATAAATAAATTATATACCTTTTTTTTTTTTAAACAACAGATCATCTTGCACTCAGTGCATTCAATTACACTCAGTTACAGTTATGCACTCAATTACAGTAAGTACACAGAGAGAAACATACGGAAGCTAATCCAGGGGAAAGCGTATAATACCATAGGACTTGTCCAAGACAGTGCCTTATCTTAAGCACTAATTAATAAGCTACCAGTCTTAATTCTTCCTTTCCTTCTGATTGTGTGGACAAGAAATGATTTCCTCTTTAGCTTTACTTGAATTGGGCATGAGAGAAGGTGGTAAAGTATTTGTATAGTTGCTACCATTGTAAAGTTACTCAATGTTTCAGTGATTTAAAATGCTTGCCTTTTGGGAGACACCTGGAAAACAACTACTTCAGAAGTATGTTTGTGGTAAATTGAAGCACCGCATTTAGGAATGAGATGAAGATGGCCCAAAGTTTACATCACCAAAAATGTCACTTACGTGTGACTCAGGCTGTGGGCAATTTGCTTCTGGCCTGAATATCATTCGCCGAACCTAGAAAAGTGAATTCACAGCAACAAGACTAGTTTGTGTTGATTCTGGTGATGCTTTTAATATTGACATAATGATAGAAAAGCTATGGCAGCAAAGGGGAAATGAAATTACTGGAGTGCACGTTTGCAATTCTCTCTGCTGTCTTGGTTCAAGGAATAAAAGAAAATCTTGTTTCACTCTCGTTTGATGTTGCTGACTCTCGTCAAGATTAACTTTGGACTGGCTTTATTTTTGCAACAATAATAACTTAAAGGTAAAGTGAGACTCTGAAAATGCACTGAATGGAGCATCCTATTGTGATAGTACCCAAAAGAGAAGCACTTGAACTTGAACTTGTTGATGGCTGGGGTCATCAAAAGCAAGGACAAGAACAGAAGGTCACCTTAATCTTTGTCCAGGTCTGTGAGGTCACGCTACTAAAATCTTTCATTCTTTTGCATTGAAGCCATATAATTAAATTCCTGCCCATCTCTACCCCTGCAGGTACCTGGAGGAGTGGAAAAAAAAAAAAAAAAAAGTTATTTTCCTACAATATATGTTCAAAAATAGTTTCACTAACTTGCCTGTTTTCATATAGAAATTTCTGCCTCTTTTATAAAGGATGGTACTCAGTTTCTGTTTTCTTGAAGCTGCCAATGACCAGACAAGAAGGCAACAAACAGACCCATTCATTTATACAAATGTAATTTCCCCACAGCATCTTCCAGCCAGTACATTGACTGAGACAGAGAGATAAAATATGTGTTTGAATGAAAAACAGAATTGCATTGCATTTGTAATGAAGCTGCTGTGCCGGTATCTTTAATTCTGGCGGTTTCTAGAGCCTGATAGCTTGACTTGCAACAGGTTAATAATATTCAGAAGTATATATAAATCTTAGCTGTAAAGGTCTAATATTCACACAGTATGATTGCTAGTTGAAAGTATATTCCCTTTTCTAGGTAGTGAAAAAAAACTTATTACCCAGCATAGATTTTTTTAAGATAGATTATTGTATGCTCTCACACACCCATGCATTTTTGTTTCCTGTTTTGTTTTCTTTTTCCTAAAAAGTAAAAGGTTTAAAATTATTTTCTTCTAGAGTAGGGACTGAAATTGAGCTGTTAGGCAGTTGTACTTTCTAGCCCTCAGCTGGTATCTTTAAATCATTATGAACCAAGTTGTGCAGCTTTCTCCTTGAAAAGGTCCATGAATTACAGATTAGTTTTTGATATAATTTCGGCAGCCATATTCCGGCCAGGATAGTGTGAGAACTAAGAAAATAAAACATAATACCGGTCAAAAACCTCTGACAAAACCTTCTATCCAAACAGGCAAATTGAACTTTTGCACCTAAGGGCCTGTCAACTCACTTTGACAAAAAAAAAAAAAATTGATTTATTTTCTTTGTTGTTGCTGTTATGGTTCAACATTTGAGAACAAAGCATCTTTTCTGATTTTATTTGAAAACCAAATTGCTTTTCATTTAATGTTATATATATCACTTTAATGATGAGTCCAAACATTTTTTTTTTTTCATTAAAATCATTTGCAAAATTCCTTCTACTGGGAGTTTTGAAATCGGCGGTGGAAAGGCAGTTAAATCTCACCTTAAAGAGGAAGTTAATTCTCTCCAGCTGGTGCCCAGAAAATTAATGCGTGTCCCCTTGATTCGACATTTCGGTCAGAGTAGCTGGACAGATCTCCTGAAAAGCAACGTGCAATAGGCGCGTGTTCACTGCTGGTTCAGACAGGTGCACTGTCTGTGGCAAATTCTTCTCTTTCGGCTGAGCGTCTTTCTTTGGTGGCTGCCGTCCCCTGTTGCTCTGCTCTTCCAGCAGCACCCGGCTTGTCTGCATCCTGGCTGGTACCAGGAGCAGGGAAGGGATCGTCCCCCTGTAGCTGGCGCTGCTGAGGCTGTCGAACACTGTGTTCAGTTTTGGGCCCCTCGCTACAAGGACGTTGAGGTGCTGGAGCGCGTCCAGAGGAGGGCAACGAAGCTGGGGAAGGGGCCGGAGCACAGACCCCATGAGGAGCAGCCGAGAGCGCCGGGGTTATTTAGTGTGGAGAGGAGGAGGCTCCGGGGAGACCCTATCGCCCTCTACCACTACCTGAAAGGAGGTTGCAGGGAGGCAGGGGTTGGTCTCTTCTCCAGAATAGCTCCCGATAGGACAAGGGGAAGTTGCACCAGGGGAGGCTCAGGTTGGACATTAGGAATTTTACAGGGAAGAGTAGTCAAGCCCTGGAAGAGGCTGCCCAGGGAGGTGGGGGAGTCGCCGTCCCCGGCAGCGTTCAAGAACCGTGTGGGTGAGGCACTTTTAGGGACCGGGTGTGGGTCTATCCCACACTATCCGCAGTCACCAACCAGCAGTGAAGATTCCCCCTCCTGTTTGATGTGAACCTCACTCCTGCTGCCTTTGCCTGATGCCCTGCACTTCTGGGAGAAGGTGGAAGGGCTCATTCCCCACTCCAGTTTTATCTTTGAAGACTAAGGAGTTTGTCATTGTGCAGATGTAGCTATATCAGAAAGGCTGTATGTGGTGGATAAACATGGCACGTTTATATGCACGAAATAAAAGCAAATTACATTAATTCTGAAAATCTGTAACCCGGATCGGGAGGGTGGTACCTCGTCTTTAAGGGAGTGAAACCTGCTAGCTTTACATGTAGAATTGTCCAACTTAAAATAGGCATCAAACTCCCAGAGCTGGCAGCTAAATGACACTCTTATTCTGCCAAATGTCAGTATTTTAACCAAATATATATTCTTATTAACCTCAGTTTCAGTTAGGGAAGCTGCTGGAATTGCTTGGAAGTGATAAAAGGAAGGGATATAAAATAATCTGGCTGTTCTGGTTTAAACTGTCATTAGAATCCTGTGTATGCCCTCTTGACTATGCAGTGCAGGAAAAACAAGTCTGCTCTACTGTTGTATTCAAATGACATCCTCAGCGCTTATGGCTCTTCTTCATGTTTGATGGCTTTTCTCAAGGCTTTGCTCCCAGGCTCTTGTTACTATGAGAGAATCTCGATTTTCATTAAAAGAAAAAAACCTTACAGCCCTCTTGATGGCAGAGAGAAACCCTAAGTCTGCACGGTGTACTTCAAAAGGTTTAAAAAGTATAATAAAAAGTCCAATTAAGGCAAATCTCGTCATTTTGTGGGTGCTGGCCTGACAAATTTTTCAATAGTTAGCAATTTTTCAGGAATTAGCAATCCTATATAAGCTCGAGATACTGCTGTGAGTCCTGCATATAAGGATCTTGCAGTTTCACAGCTGGAAACTTGAGTAGACTCTAAATGAAACATTTTACAATTAAATGATCCTTCAAGCACCCTTTTTCAGCTTACTGCCTTTAGATCTTCACTGTGGAACAAAAGCCTACATTTCTCTTGAAGGAGAAATAAGGATGGGGGGAGGAGAGAAAAAGGAAGATTAAATTGTGAAAAGAAATTCAGATCAAGTAAATAGGTCTCTCTCTCTTTCCTAACCTTAGCACAAGTGTTATTTAATAAGGTACTAAGAGCATTCAATTAGTATCAATCTATACAAGTTGCTACAAACATATTTATATGGTGTCACACACATTCAAAGTATTAGAGGTGTAATTACCAGCTACAAAACTACATCAGGCAATATATTTGTCTCACAAACATTCAGAAAAGCACCAATAAAGTGTTCCCATCTGCTGCATGATCAGACTAATTTTATTTTATATTAACATCAACCTTTGTATTCAAACAATCACTTCAGATCAGGAAAGAAGGACACATTGGTTTCTGTCGCCTTCTTTTATTTGCAGCATATGCTCTGTAGTTTTTGAGAACCCGTCCCTGAGCTACAGATAAACACTGCCCTACTATTCTGGGGATTCACACTTGAACTGTTTAGTTGCCTCATGGATTTTCAGAGATGCTGATTTATTCAGCAGCCATAATTGAGTAGGAAATACTAGTACCCAGCAACTTTGAAATTCAGAACATTTAATGTGTAGTCAATTTGACAGGAAAGCTAGATGAGAATTCCAGACTCAAGGAACAATGCAATTTATTAAATTATAGCAATAAATACTGGTTCCATAAATCTTTTTGATATCCATTTATTCCATACTGGAAATATCGACGTGACCTTACTAGCTTACATGAAATGAAGTGGTGCTTGCATTTTAAACACAAATGAGGTGACAGTTCTTGGATATCTGTTGAAGCACTAAAAAAAAAAAGTATTCCCCATGGGACTATTGTGTGCCACTAATTCATATTCATGTTGTGTGTCATTAATGTTCTGGAAACATCTATGACCCCCCAAGCTTTGTAGACCTTTGTTAGAGACAAAGGAAAAGTGATGTTTTTA
Organism: Nothocercus julius; assembly: GCA_013398735.1. Taxonomy (NCBI): domain Eukaryota; kingdom Metazoa; phylum Chordata; class Aves; order Tinamiformes; family Tinamidae; genus Nothocercus; species Nothocercus julius. The sequence continues at coordinate 783,304 of VZSV01000176.1, read as the reverse complement.
ATTCATGTGCACATCCATTCTGTGAAGAAAGTTTACCTCTGTCTTTTTGATTAATACACTGCTCCATTGTGTCTGAGACAGATAACTTTGATATTCACCATTTTAAATATGCATGTCACTTCCTCTGTATTTAATCATTTTGGCAAGCCTTCCTCTAACAAAAAAAAAAACAACAACAAAAAAGGAATTAATAGCAAAAAAAAGGGATAACTGCTAGATACAGTAAACTGTTTACTGACCTAGTTTGACAAGTCAGATTTTTCTTGAACTTTATCATCTTGCTTTTGGTTAAGGAGTGAGCAGCAAGTTTGTTATGTTATGATCTGGTGAGTTTTCACATTCGGCTTTTCCTCCAGCCAGCCTGACTCCATTCCCTTGGTAGGGGCTTCCTCTTGCCATTGGTGTCATCAGAAATTTAGGAGCTAAGCAAACACGCACATTTGGCTGTGCAAAATGTCCTTGTCCCAGCAAGCTTCTGTTTTTGAATACAGAGACTTCCATAGTTCACAAACTAAACTGTCTTCTACTAGAAGACATATTGTGTTCAGATGTGTCCCTATCAGCCCATGTCCCACACAGGCAAATTAAATAACAGCCTCTTTCATATACTGCATAAAAATTATATCTGTCTGCTGAAGTCCTTGTCCATTACTTGGTCATCTGCTGATTCAGTTATTTATAAGGAAGGAGGTTATAACCTTTCGCTTTTAGCCTCTCTATCTCCAGGGAATTTGATCTATTGCCTCTTTACTTCCCGAATCCCTCTTCTTGAAAATCAAAGGTCAGGCAAAATTGCTCACTACCTGTGATTTACTTTTAGTTCTGTGCTAGGTACTATATTCTTGGCAATGCTCCTGCAATGAACTTTTGCTCTGGCTGGGCAATGCACATGCAGCGGATATTGGCCAGTGGATTTGCTTTTCTTGCATGTTTTGTTGGACGAATTTGCATTTTGTTTGTAATTACCTGCATAGAAATTGAGAAGCCATCAACGTCCTACTACAACTAACCTCGTGCCCTTAGTTTCAAAAGTAAGTTGTGTATTTGTATAGTGTAAATAAAAAGGAAATTGCTCTGCTGGACTGGACTAACGAGGTGGGTTGTTCAAAGAGCCCTCTGTTTGGACGCAAGGATGGAGGGATGCCTGCTCTTGCTGTACCTGCCCGCATCAGTGGGACCACGTAGGCAAAAACAAATTGGCGGCTGAGTATCAGAGTTGGGATGATTTGGAAATCAAGCCTCAGAAAAGGAATCTCCTAGTGTTTGCCATAATAGCCTCTTTCTGTGATCAGTAGTAGCACTGAAATGTCATCAGACAACACAGTGAACCCCTCCTGAACCCCTCCTGTTACAAAAGATAGCACTTGATTTTACATGCCTATAGGCTCAGAGGCAATTTCTTTATCTGGTTTGTGCTGATAGAGCCAGAACTGGGAAGAAAAAGGATTATAAGCCACCTGCTTCTTTATCAAATTTCTCTGCATATTCTGCACCGTTATCTATACCCAAGCATGCACCTACTCCTACCAAGCCACTCACCAATACCCCATTTGTCTTAATTTCTGTTAATAATAGTCACAGATATCTGAAAGAGAAAGTAAAATACAAATTTGTAATTATTTTGGGTCTAGAGTAAATATAATTGTGAAGCACCTTGTCCAGCAGAGCAGAAAAAAATAAGAAGAAAAATCTTGAATGTTCATTTTCTTCTTCTTCTTTCTATTCCTCTTCCTCCAGCTGTGATATTTGGTACCCAGCTGCTATGCACACTGCTTCTCCCTTTGTCAGTGATCTGTGGCTTATGTCTACAAATTTCAAAGGAAAAGTATGAAAAAAAAAAAAGCTAGATTGTTATTTGAAGTCACATAGTTTGAAATAGATATCATACTTTCTGTAGCTCTGAGGGAAAGTTTATTCACAGAGTTTCCAAATACCTGGCATGAGAAATTCCAGACTGTTCTTTTTCCATCTAGAGTGCAAAACGAGAGGTAAGGTTAGCTACACATCAGTAAAGGTTTGCCTTGGTAGTTCAGCATCACCAATTTCAAGTGTAAATAAGCGCTCCTTTTGGCACCTCAGGAATATACAGCAAAGTAAAGGCCAAAATAAGCAACTTGTATTCTTGTATCTTTATTAGATAGCAGCCTGGCTTATCTACTGGAGATGGAACAGTTCTTAACTTCAGCGGAATTTGCTTGTCAAGTACTGTTGTTTCTATAGTAATAAGTGTAACATGAGTTACGAGTACTATAGGCAACAAAACAAAATAGACATCAAGTGGATAGGGGGAGGGAGGGAAGTCTGTGTTGTATGGGCTCTACATGTCTATGCCTGCATCTAAAAATATGACTCATATTTCTTCTCATAAGTTGCAATGCTTATTTTGAATCCATCACCTACTTTCTGTTGGATAGAGGGCATCCTGCACAAGAAAGAATGAAACACGAAAACAAAGGGAAAGGCAGAAAAAGGCCTACAGAATGAAAGTAGCTGATAAAATAAACCAGCTAAGGCTGAAATTAATACATGAGTCTCTAATCTCTTGAAGGCTGTCACTGATGATGAGCCCTATTAATCCCTAAAATTAAATCTTTCTTCATTTGACTTTCCTTCTTTTGTCTGGTGACACGTGAGAGGTTTCAGTCACTGGACAGCTTGTTTTCATTTCTTGCATTAAAAAAGTTGGAAGTTATGACCTTTTCATTTAAATTTCATATTTAATTTGGTGGCCTATTGAGAACTGGCAGAAAGCACTGTGATAATTTCCTAGCATCTTGATCGCACTTGGGAAGCTTTTTCTTAGCAAGATAACTGCAGGAGTCCCTGAAGCATGAAAAGATGCAATATTTTCTTCAAAACATTTAATACAATTCTTCTTAGACATTTACATTTTTCTCAACTGAGCTATACTTCTCCTTGTATTCTAAAAATATCCTTCAGGCTGCTTTGCAGAAAACCTGGTATTTATAAACTCAGCAATCCATCACTGTTTGTGGTTTAACTGACTTGCATTATTCTACCTGTATGTTCTTCAACACGGTGAGTGTTTAAACATGTTTAGCTATCGCTATTCATGCTGACATTTGAATTTTCAGTTGTAATTGTTTTAATACATGTTTTTAAAGGCCTTCAGATGAGATCTTGAACTCAAATAAAAAGAAATGGACTGTTCAGGCTAGAAAAGGTTTGTTTATAGATTTACAAATGAATGCACAGAACCTCAAATATCCCATTAAAGTATGTCAGTCACCTGTCTCTATCAATTAGAATACTAAGCTGAACAATAATTTTGCCACTTTCCAGTTGCACTAAATATGTTAATTTCTTTTGCCCACCTGGTTTTGTTGCTTCGGCAACTTACGCTCACTGCACGTCACAACTCTGCCCCATTTTTTTCCTCTCTAATCAGAAGTTCATGGAATTTTCTGCTTTAATAATTCTAAAAAGGGTGGTTCATGAACCTTTCTTTTTCACTTACTAACTCTCAGTCTGAGAGTGTAAAGGGACACTGAACAGAAAGCTGGAGGAAAAACAAACTGCCGTCCTTCCAAACCTATCATGTGGCTTTCCCTAGTGTGATCTTGATCATGTCAATTTATAGCAAAGGCTGCAATGAAGTTGCCACACCAAGTAATCTAAAAATACAACACATTACATTGCCAAGCGCCATGCATAAAACACTTCTGACAGATGCCATACTGCTCAGTCTTCCTGAAAAGAAAATCATGATTTCACGCTCAAGAAAGAAGGCCAGATTAAATTGTTTCTACTGCCTTGGCAGGGCACCGCTCCACACACGGGTATATCACAGGCATCACCCAAGGCCAGCCCACTCCCAAAGTGGGGCTGGCTGCACCCTGTAGCCCTGGCAGCGCTCGGAGTTGTGGCGTGACGTCTGTTGAAGTGCATCCTATAATGTCTCTGAAGCCTTTTGCTGGCTTTTGTGTATCCCGGGGAGCCTGTGGGATGTGATGGTCATGGGAGAAGTTGCAAAGGAGACAGAGTTGGCATGAGGCATCTGCAGTGAAGCTTTGGGTTGGAGTGGAGGCCAGAAACCTTCAAAGAGGTCCCTGAGGCTGGGACCTCTGCGTTTTGAGGCATGAGGATCTACAGCTTCAAGTAAAGTTGTTAACACTAAGGATGTGTATAGTCTGACCTCTGGAAAGGAAACGAACTCCGTAGCCACAGCTTTGCTCTGTGGCAGTCTTTAAGGCAAGCTGATACAGGAGAGCAAGGAGAGCACTGCTTCCAAGAATACTGCTTATTCCAATACTGCTTCCAAGAAGACCGCAAATGCAGAACAAAAGGAATTACAGCAGGCTACGCTTTCACAGAGGCGTGCAGTCCCACCAGCAGCCCTGATGAGGCTGTGACAAAAGCCATGAGCGAAAGAACAGGGAGAACAGACACAAGGCAATTTGCAAGGGTAAAAACGGCAGCAGACTAGTTAAGAGCGCCTGAAGGTGTTCTCTAGGAAGCGGTAGCAGGGGAAGTTGCATAAGGAGCCCAAGTAACCCTAGAGCAAACACTTTTGCCAAATGCAGATGAGCTAAAGCAAAAGAGAGTTGTTGAAGGCTGGTTGTCCTGGGGTATCTCTGCTTGCTGTATTATGAGTTTTTCTTCATTGAAACTGCTCTCATTCTGGGCTGTAACAGCATGCTTAAAGGAATTGCTGAAGACTACGGGAACACCAGCAACTGGCAGTATTAGGCCACATCAAGGCTGCTGACAGCTGCACACTACGCACTTCCTTTTCAGCATCAGTCGTTGCGTAAAGATCGTGGGGATAGAAAAGAACATGGGTAATTTTCTTGGCAGACCAGCAAATTTCAGCTTGAATTTAACAAAAAAAAAAAAAAAAAAAAAAAAAAAGGAGTAGGAAATGTAGTAAAATAAATAGACTTTAGATGGTCGTGATCCATACAGATAGTATCACTTTCTGTCCTGCCTCTTGCATTCCTGTAGTCATTTGTGGCAGGACCAGGGAAGACAGCCAAGCGTTTTAAAGATCCTTAGGTTTGGAAACTTAAATAAACAGAATGAAAAAGGAGCTTCTTCAAACTATTCAAGATCCTGTCTAGATCCTGCATCTGCAGCAGAGCTGAGTCTGGCTTCTGTAGTGTTGGTCCTGGAAACACTTTTCCTCTAAGAAAACTGATCTAATTCCTTTCACTCTATAACTCTAGATGTTCTGGCTTGTTGTACCACTTTAAGCTGGGATGCAATTTATTTTTTGACCTGCTGGGCCTTCTGAGTTGTTCACAATTCTCATTTGTTAAAGGTTTTACTTAAAAGCGTGTTTTACGGAAGGTGTCCAAACCCTAGAGCTTTTTGTGTTTAATAAGATTCAAAGCGCAGCAGAGTGACATATGTCCCTTGCAAAGTGTTCTGTGTAGCTGCTTGTGATCGTGGCCATCTGTCATTTAAAGCCTGCCAGGTGCAACTGTTTCTAGCCATCAGCACACTACCTGCAGCCACATCTGAGGCAAGAGTTAGAATCAGTGGTCATGAAACACAGGAGCGATGAAATAGAGAATATTTCAGGAAGTTGGTTTTTTTTGCCTGTGTTGTTGTTAGAGAAACAGCTGGAAGGTCTGTGTCCTGGAGGCTCCAAATTTGAAGTTAAAAGTCATGATCCTGAAGGTGAGCAGCTCTGCCTTGGCAGTTGTTATGCACGTTCCAGGTATCAGTGCTGCCTCTGAGCTTTGCTGAGGTTGTTTGAGATTGCTCCAACTTGTAAATAGGTTGCAAAGTGTTTTATCACATAGTATCACAGGGTATGTAGTTCTTGTGATAAGTTTTAGATGGTCTTCTCACTCAAAAAAAAAAAAATGTTTGTGTATCCCCGAGAGCTCTCTCAGCTGGAGCTGGTAGGAATACTTGACAGCTATTTCTCTTTTAGCAAATACCCATTCTTTCATCAGGCCTGGGATGATAGTGGGTATGGGGTGGAAAGAGGGTGCCCTCGGCGGCTCATCTCAATGGCAGCAGTAGAGAGCTGCTCTCGGTGCTCTTTAGCTTGGGCCTCTCCTCCGTGTGACCTTTCTCTCTCCATTGGCTGAATCCAGTAGTCTCAGAAGTCTTTGCAAACGCCTTTTTCACCTTGGGAAGACATTGAGGGTCAGGGTGCAACCCTGACCAGGCTGAGCAGTCCATGCTTTTCGGGTTGCCAGCAACATGCAGAAATTTTTCCAGTACGTGGGAAACCTGGTTTCATGCCATTGCTGGGTCATTCTCCTGTTTCAGATGTTATTGCTCCAGGCCATGGGCTAAATGGGATCCAGGCCATGGGCTAAATGGCAATGTTCTCTCCATCTCTTCATGTTTTCCTCAAGTCTTCATGGGGTTCTGCTTTTCCTGAGTAGGGAACTCAGGAAAATGTCAGTTTCATAGGAAAACCGTTCCTCACCCCTGTCCAGCTCCAGCCCTTCCAAACCATATATAATAATATGTGGGACAGGTGGAACAAATAGGCAAAAATTAAATTTTAGCCCCCAGGATGAAGGGTTCCTGGGGATAGTTTGGTCTGCAGCCTTCTGAGACACAGGAATCCCAGCAGAACGTGTGACTGTGAGAGTTTGACTTACACTTTTAGCAGTTCATTTCATAAAAAGGTCTTTGCTGGTAGTTCGCTTGGTTGGGGTTAAGAAATCATCTCACAGCTTCTTATCCTCAGTAGTCTCAAGACCTTGTTTCCAGGTCATTGGGGGGAAAAAAAATCTCTGCTTCTTTGCTGAAATTCCCTTTCCAAAATCTAGTCAGATGGGAAGAAGAGGTGGAGGTCATGACTTAACTAGAGTCTTTTGAAAGCAAATCCAGAATCCAGGGGGATCTGAGTGCCAGGGAGAAAATTTTATCTCAGAAAATGATGAAGCAGCATTTAGCTGAATAAGTTCAAAACTAAGAAATCTGTTTTTGGTCCATTGACAATTGTAAAGACAGATGATAGTGACACTCAAGTCTGCATGGCTTGCTGCAGTGTTTGAAATTCACTTAGTGTCTGAAGATGTTTGAAAAGTGGCATTTTAAGTCCCCAATCTGAAGTTTGATGCCAGTGACTCAGATACTTAATTGACCTAAATGGATACAAACTAATGCTCTCGTATTATTTGATCCTATGAGAATCTTGCCCTGTAACTTAATGAAGTGTTTAACTTCAAGTTTTGTTGGACCATAAACACTTAAGTGATCATAATCTGATCCGTAGCAAACTGTTAACTCTGATCAGTGAAATTTAGTATCTTCTTCTGAGAGTAAGGACCAGCTCCCATGCAGGATTTTAGGGCATCTACCCCAACTTACTCCTTTCACAGCTAAAGAGCAGGTTTTGTTTTAGATGGGTAGTATCATTTATGACTCAAAAATAGCTATTTTTGTCTATTTTTGTGTGTATTACAACTGCACAAAAGCATATAAAATACAGGAGGTTGAAGTGCAGTGTTTTGGTTAGTTATAAATAGTCCTGTAGCATTATTAATAGATGTAGCGTTGTCTCATTTTCAGTTTTCCAATTTGCATTTCTCTCAAATGCTGCTAAAATGCAGGTGAAGTGGCCCTTCGGAAAGAGTGAGGTATTTAGACAAAGATTTGCATTTCAATTAATGTCTTCATCTAGCCATTGTTATGGTGCTTTAAATATCTGCCTTTCTCTCCACTGAAGGACATGGTCCATGTATTTTAGAGAGTTTTATGAGATAGTTATGTCCCGTGACTAAATAAATTCCTGTATCTAAATTTGTTACGATATACTATGTCAAAAGTATCTTTGACTGTCTATGAAATATACAGTGTCAAATACATTTTAATGTCTTAGAAATGTGGATTATCACAATGAATTAATCATACTCAGCATTCACAGAATCAGAACACTTGGATGCAGAGAGATGGATTGGATGGTCTAATATGTCATCTAAGTCTGTAAACTTTATCACATAAAAGATACCTGTATAAGCACAACATTTCACAGTTGTTCAGATTAGGAGTGCAGTGAAGAATATAAGCAGATACTGCACCAAGATTATTCCTAAACACTTTGGGTCACTTATCATTAATGAAATTATTTTCCCCAAAACCAGTGTCACCCCAGCTTGTTATCATATGATTTATTCCCTGTGCCAGAACAAATGCTGCTCTCCTGGTGACTCTAGGATGTCATTTGGTTTTCTATAATAAGGAAAGATATTTTGCTAGTAAATATCTTTATTTATAATCTAATCAGAAATTTAGAGATGGAACTCAGTGTTGTGAAACACAACAGAATCCTGGGCCATTGGATGGTCCAGCTTCCATGGAGGTTTTGAGCTTCTTGACTCTGCCCCACACACGTAACTCACATGATGAAGGCTTGATACCTCAAGCCTTGGAGATCCTAGGGTACCCACTTTCCAGAGAACTGGGGCAATCCTCCAGAATTCCTAACACCTAGAAATTCAGATATTGAGTCTATTCAAATCTCTGACCTTACAATCTTTAACTTTCATCAGATTGAGTATAAAATAAAATTCAAGGCTGTTTGCTTTCAATTTCCTTCCTCCTCCAGCTCAGCTAAAATGCTCTTTGGATAACCACGTATGGCTGGAAATGAGGATAATGTGAAGATTCTAACTACTCTGATCACTCCAAGGGCAAAATGTGAATGAATGATTGCAATTTGCTGTGAAAGAAAATGCTTCTGCATTTTTTAAGCCACTGTGACAGCAAGCTTCCATGATGACATATTGCCTTGATAGCCAGATAATCAAGCAGTGAAACCATCTGATAATTGAACCTCTCCGAAGCATGGTGCAAAGGCATATATGCATCAAGTAGTTTTCCTCAAAATCTTCAAAAGAAAAATAAAGAACTTGCCACTGAACTCTAGACACCTTGATATTTTTGACCATTAAATATTTCTAATACAATGGCTTTCAGAAAGAGTTTCAACCAACCTCGAAGCTGCTTGGAGGCACGCTGCAAAATGTAATATTCAAGCGTTTGCTTCCTATGGGTAAATGAAGATATTAATTGAAATGTAAATCTTTTGTCATGTAGGACTTGCCAGGTTTTAAGGCAAGAGGCTGTTCCATTATTCCAGGATAATAACCCTGAGGACAAGATCACCACAATAATGTGTCTGAAAATTTTCACGATGCTTGATGTTGTAAAAGGTACCTGACACTTGAGACTGCAGCCCTGTTTCGTAGGACCAATCTTCCCTAATAAGAATAAATCTCTTTCTGTGAATGTTAGTTTGTGCAGATAATTCTGAGAAAGGTGCAGCAATAAATAGGGAGAAAAGTCCTTCTCAAACATGTGTGCTTTTGAACAGTAAATTCTACTGCCTGTAGTTACACCTGACCTTTTAGAGTTGATAGGTCATGTCGGTCATCGTCCTGACCTTAATGACTCCCACCTGTGTACCTCAGAGTTCAGCCATACACAGACACTTACGGGAAGAAAAATCTTTACTCCAATATTAAACATCTCCTGAAATCTGTAAGCGAACAAAGCAAGTGTTTACAGACAGATTCTGCACTGAGTAGTGAAGCCCCTGGAAAAAGCACCCCAAAAAACTTTAAAGGACATCAGATGAAGAGCGACAGTGCATCAGGCAACACTCGAGAAGAACGGATCTAGTTCCTTGTTCTGGCATGCTGAATGTTGGTAAGTAAATCAGTTCCTTCACTGTGTATCTATTTCCTTATCTGTAAAAAAGGGTGTTTTTCTTATGGAGTGCTTTAAGATGAGGCAGAGTATTTAGACTGAGTTATTATTCACTTTAATTATAACAGATTTGTGTTGCTTGTGATCAGCCTATCATTTTGCATGTCTTGAAAAATTCTGATCTCTTCCTATTACTAAATGTGCAGTCAAGATGGGGACCTAGCTGTCACCCACTGCTTGTGATAATTTCCAACATCTGTGTCTGTCTTGTAAAATGTTGCTGAAAATATATGGCAGTGACTCCAATCAGAAGCTTCACTTATAACTTCTGTTACTTCTGTATGAAACATATTCATTTCAAAGTCTTTAAATAATATTCATGCCATTAGGAGTTGTAGAGGGAATGGACATCAGTATTATTTAAATTGTTGTGTTTTCCTCTGCTGTGCCTCTGTGGGAATGTTGAGTGCCACACAAGAGCTATAATTGAGAAATCGCTTACTCTCTGTGACTCTGATTGCTATTATAATTGGAATAATTTGCATTTTTATGAAGATACCATTCTGTCTTCAGGCATCCATGACAGTGCTTGATGTTTTGAACATCATTTTGAAACATACACAGAAATTATTTGCTTTTAATAAGACGGCCCTTAACTTACAACTAAAAAACAAATTATTGGGGTCAAAGAGAGAAAAAAAAAAAGGATCCAAAGGAGCTGTTGGTAAACAATACCTCTGGGAATTGATTCCTTCTCAAATGCCTGGTTATATAAAGCCACTTTACTAAAATCTGTTCTTGCAGGCACACTGAGAAAGACTCTTGCAATCTTAACATGAAATAAAATTACCATTAATTTTAGAAACTTCCCTAGTGGAAGGTGACTTTATCCATATATTTTCCTTGTAAATGCCTATTACAGAATTCTTTGCTTCTTCATATCTGGGGTCCTGAGGATCTGACTCTGTGGCCCTCCAGCTAGTTCTGACCCTCTGCTTAGTCTCTGGCATACTGGACTGAATGATTGGATGAATGAATAAGGGGTAGCACTGTTTAATTGTTGTTCTCTTTTCTCAAGAAAACTATTTTTTTGAGATAACAGACTGGTAACATACAGCTGAGGTTCTAAATACTTCTGAATACCCATTTCACCTACATCAGGTTTGTAGTGAGCAGCGTTCTGTTTTGCATTTAGACTCTATTGAGATGGGTGTGACTAAACTTAGGAAATGACTATGGCCTGTGATTGAGTGCTCTGATATGGTTCTCCATTACCCTGATAAATGCAGTCATATGTATCGATACAGAGGAAATGCATGTGAAAATGAAAATTACATACCTCTGACCGATGTTCAGCAGAGCTTAATGGAAAGTTTTCTCGTGGATCTTTTTCAACTTCTTAATGAAGGGAACCCTAAATCCTTAGAAGTATTCAGGGAAATGGCAGAGTCCAAACATTCAATGTACATTCAGCTGGTACTTATTTAGCATTTTGCAGGCGAAGGTTGCAGACCCCCAAACGCTTCTTTTTGCAACTGGCCATACAGGTATTTCGGTGCTTGGATTTTAGTGCTTTGGTGCCTGCTGAAGTCAGATACTTATGTTGGAGGCTGGTCATTCCTTCTCATCTTTTAGTTTTAAGCCTCTGTTGTATTAGACCTACACAAATAGCTTTCATAACTGTGAATCAACAGTGTTTATTACCTTTACCTCTCTCACAAAGGCACTCCAAGTCATGGTTAGTCAGGATGCAAGATTTAAGGTACATATAACTTTCATCCTTAGAAGGTCCTAAGAGAACTAGCTTCCAAACATCTGTAACCAAGCACATTTGTTCATCTGTAGTGTAGAAGGCTTCATGCATGTACTAGAGCAGATGACACGTGGATTTTTCTGCTAATTTTATTACAGCATTGTTCTTCATGCTGTGCATAATTAAAGGTCTGTCATCATTATGAACCTCTCTTTTTGCTGGTGTATAACTTTGCCCATAATTTACTCTGAAGAGGAGGCTGCAATATGGGATCTTGTCACAACCAAGGATTCTTCTTGCAGATTCTTGTTGCACTAAAAACGAAAGCCAAAGGTTTCAGAAGTGATAAATGAATTGTACCCTTCTGGTTTTGTCTGTTAAAACTGTGTCTCTGAGGGTAGGTGGAAGTAGTTATCTTTTCAGAAAATCAAGCTTATCTCACTAGGCACCCCTTTCAAAATGGTGACTCTCACCTATAAAGCATAATTTTGTCCCTTTTTTGAAACAAAGAAGGTCCCAGAGCTACTGTATTTGGTATGAGATGCTCAGTGCAGTGTTCTGATGCAAAGGAGCCTTTCACTTTTCAAGTGGAATTTGCCATCACTGGCCTCCTGTCTTCTGATATGCAAGCAAAATGCAAGCAAAATGCTTGAGGGAGAAGACGACAATAGCACAGGGATAGCAAATAATTTTAATGTGAAATAAGAGTGTTTCCTAGTTATTCTGCACATATAACCACACAGATGAAAGACATTCTAAATGAACCCTGACACAAACTGCTAGAAATATCCTGAAGATGCAGTCTGGATATTTTATGATATTTTATGATATTTTATGGTTGTGTTTCTTACACAACCACTGATTTTGCAATGGCATGTTGTGGAGCCTCATAATGGTTTGACAGAATTTCTATTGGTCCTTCTAGGCCTGTGTTTTACATTCTTCTTTGGCAATGAAATCTGAAACTATTATGTAAAGGACACAATCTACTATATTTTATGATCGTGACAAAGCTATAAAATGTCCATTCTTTTGTAGACCATGGCATTTTAAAATGCTTCTCATTTTACTAGCTCTTTTCTGTTATCTGTTTATCCTGCCATATCTAAGCAGCACTATAAATGATGCCATTGTTTTACATGACAACTCCAAGCCAGGAAGTCATCACTTTTGTTATGGGAACAGAACTGAATCCAAGACGAGGGTATTCACACTCTTTGGAGGAATTCTCAGGGCCAGTTCAGCTTTATGTAAACCCATTTGCTTGCTTTATACTACATTGCTATTAAATGCTTCTTTTGAGTTTCAGAGAGGAAAAAGAATTACCGCTATTTCCTTTTGTCTCCGTCCCTTCCTCCTCATGGCTCCTGAATCTCTTTGAGTGAAGGTTCAGCCCTGCATAAACTGTATCAGCCCTTAGGTCTGCAGATAGAATAGCAGCATGTGCATATCTCTACCTAGGCACATTAGAGAGCATTAAGAACTAGACAAACTCATTCCGTTATCCCCCAGTGTGTTTCATCTAACTATTCCACTATATGCTTGGCACATCTGTGATTAGTGTCTGTTTAATAAATGAACATATTTTAAGCATAGCATTATTAAAATTGGTTTTGAGTACATCTGTCATTTGTTTAAAAATAAATAAATAAAAATAAATAAACAGCAGCACCAAACAGAACAGCTTGTATCAGGAATGCTATTAACAAACCAGAAGCATTAGAAGTATTTCTAAGCATAATGCCTTACTAATTGGAGACTTTGAAGGATAAATAAGAAGTAGTTAGGTTTAGTACCTCCCCCTATAATAAGCCAAAAAGACAGAATGAGGAAGGGAAAGAATTCCATCTGGAACTCTAAACTCAGTAGTGGTGATCAAAGAAAGGCCTTCAAATGTGTATCTTCTGTAGGCATTTCGTTCTGGTGGAATTGAAGGTGCTCGGCATCTCAGGTGATGTTCAGAAACTGTTCAGCCCTCTGGCTCTAGGTGAGTAATAGTACTTGCTTTTCTTGACTGATGATCATCTAGAATTGGGAAATTCTTTGAATTTCCTCTGTTACCTCTCCTACTTTGGACTGACAACAACATCACCATCTTCCTTGTGCATCTTTCCTTTAAAGCTTTACAGCTTGAAAATTTGTCCTCAGATAATGAGCTAGCCTAAATTTTAGATCCTAACAACACTGAGGATAATGGTAAAATCCTCTAATATTATCCTGGTATTATCAGTAACATCCCTTTCTGGCAATAAAGACTAATTATAGATTGGCTCCATTTATAAGAATGTAGGGTGAAGGAAGTGCGTATTCACCTTATGCAACATCTGTTAATATCTGTTAACTACCTGTTCATGTGTTAAACTACATCTGATGCACTGAGTCCAGTTTCAGGCTTCCCAGAAGAAGACATTGACCTATGTCTGATATCTCTTCAGCCTCATGGCCAGTCTTTTGTCACAAGTGCTAGCTATTAAATGCTCTTTCAGAGGGCTGCAAATCTCACTGCTCTCTGGAAATCCCTTTTCTCACAAGTGGGGTATCCACGTACTCTCAGAAGATAATGTTCAATGTGAAATGTTAAAAACTGATCAAGTTGCTTTGTCACTGTGATACTCCTGCACTTGAAGTTGTTAATCTTCAGCATAAAACTGCAACACAGATATAAAAAGATAAAACTATATCTTAAAGCTGACCAGATGAAATTATGTGGGCAAAGACCATTTCAAAGTTTTCTTTCCCATTGTTTTAACAACTTAAGAGACTAAAGAAGAGATTTAAAGTGATTAGCAGACGATCAGAACTATCAGAGAAAATGTTTGCATCATCCTCTGTTATTTTAATCCTGAAGAATTAGCAATGATGACTTAGATTTTAATAGTGAATGCCTGGAGAGTTGCAGCAGTATTTTTTGGGGTGTTGCAGCTGCAAAAAAAATTCCACAAAAATTATTAAGATTGGTGTAAACACTATGAACTTTGCATAAGCATTATGCATATAGGCAGAGTTACCTTCTGAGAAACCAGGATGTCAGCTATGAATTTGAGTAACTACCTTTAAAATCGTCTCTTCTTTCTGGCTTTTTTTTTTCTACAGATAAGAAAGTCCTAGAATTAAATAAACACTTTTATTTTCCTCTGCATTTGACCTGAGAGTCAGAATAGCACAGCAACAACAAAATCACATGGATTCTGTTATCAAGGAGCTGAAAAAAACTACCTGACTAAACAAAAATACTTGTATCTTTTTAATATATTCAATTAACTGTTGTCGCTAAAAGATAATAAGCACAGGCTTATCCCTAAATGTGTTTTCAATTCTTATCCTCATCTTCTCACAAATCTTCGTGCTTCCTTTTGTGTTGTCTCCCTTCCGCGCTCCCGTGCATGGAAACAAGAACGCAGAATGCCGGCGCCCGCGCTGGTTGTGATCAGCTGCACTGTGCCGGGCGAGGGATGCGCCTTCCTCCTAGAGAAAAATCTATACGGGAGCTGAACTGGCTGTAGTCCTTCTCCCCCTTTCCTAATGACATACATGGACCTGTGATTAACACAACCTTAGATAACGTGTCTGTAAGGAAAAGGGAAGGAAAAGCAGGATGCATCTACACACCCCCTCCCTTCAGCTTCTTTGACATTTTATTATTTTAGGAGAAATGTTTAGTCCTGCTGTTACAATTAATTTGTGAATGCCAGTCACTAAAATGCTTATGGTACTTTGAAGTTTGACTTGATTAACCTGCCTGCAATTTGCTTCAAAGAAAAGACTATTACTGGCAGTTAAAGTCTGCAAAGAAGAAAAGATCAGGAGGATGCTTTGGGAAATCTTTTGTTGTTACCCTGTTAGTTCCTTCTAAAAAGAAGCTTTTGGGTACCCACACATTACAGACTTCAGAATGCAAGATTGCTTAATTTCCTGATACCTAACCTCTTTCTTACACCTTTGAATCATAGTAAGTTTTTTTCTCGTAAATATTGAATTTTGTGCAGATAGTAAGAGCAGAAAGGAAGCGTCACGTGGCCTGGACATGCCCGTGTGGACTCTGCAGAGCCCCGGATCTAGGCGTCAGTGTTTGCATGCCCTTTCTCGCATAAAACCCGCAACTTACAGTTCCCGTGCGGATGATCCGCTCTTAAACAGCACTAAGCAAGCCTTTCGGGTTATGCCGAGTAACGCAACGCGCTTGCTTATTGCCCTGCTCTGGCAACGCGGCTTGAAGTGCGCTGGGAGCAGCAGCTCCCGGGAGCCGGCTGGCTCAGGGCCTCACGGCCCAGCGCTACAACCTGCTAACGGCGCCCAGAATAAACTGTGACTCAGCCCCATCTCCTCCCTCGCGCCTCTTCGCTTGGGGAGAGTGTAAAGCGGCTCCTCTTGCTGCCCTTCGTGGAGCTGATACTTGCCTGGCTTTGGGGAAGCAATCGGGTGGCAAAGTTTATTGCTGCAATAAACCAGCGTTTCTTAGCTGGCAAAACAACTTCCTTCGCAGAAAGCAAAGAGAGGCTGCGCTTAATGTGCGTTCCTATGAAAAGTATTTTTTTTTTTACAGAGACCTTATTTAATTTCTGCTGGCTGTGATATTGATAATACCATTTGATGTAGCAAAAAGAAACCTATTTTTTCATCTAAACAGAAGAAATTTTCCTTCCACAGCATGTATTTAATAACTGCTCTACACTCCTAAGATACCATTTAGTGTCATTTGCAGTCTGCAGCTTGAGTCCCCTGAGAAATAGTAAAGCCGGGGTTAGATATTTACCTTTCACGGTTTTCAATAAAGGCCTTGTACAATCCCTAAGTGAAACTCTTTGCCTTCTCCACTGGGAAAAGGAGTTGATAACAACTGGGAATAGGTAACTTCTGTGACACTCAAAAAACCCCTGTGATTTTCACTATTTGCCCTGCCCCCTTTTCCAATTTTTTTGCAGCCACAGAGCTTTTCAGTGACATAAAGAGATCTTCTGAAACCCATACGCCTACGTAAGCTCCTATAGTCTTTGACTTAACAGAAATGTGGTGTAAGAGCAATTAGGGCACGTATAATCTCATAGAGTTTCCCCTCAATGCCTGTTAGTCCAGACCAATTCTGTTTAAAAATACATAGTGGTAACTTCCATGTTGGCATGTTATCCCAAGCAGAGAGAAAAGGCAAGCGGAGAACGGTCTTTATGACCAAAGCCAGCAAAGGCACTGGGATTTGTCCGCTGGTGTTTACATTCCCGATGCGGTGCTGCCTGGAACGCCGCTCAGCAAACTCCTCTCCTTCCCCGCCTAAAGTTATCAAATTTTAATAGAGAGGCACATTTCCCAGGAACAATATTATGTCCAAATATCTAATTTAAATTAAAAATGAAAGAGCTGGATTCAAAAATTCATGTTGAAGAAACCTCAGCATGATATGATAGACAATAAGAAAAGTAGTTTACTAAAATTAGAAAATACCCTGTGTACATCCATGTTCAGTGGCTGATTTTACAAGACGCAAAGCACTCCTGAAAAGGGGGCTTTAAGTACAATGCAAAATAAAGATGTCCCATGGTGAATGAGTAAACAGATTTGGGCGCTGGGACCAGAAACCAGCATTCAGGAACATCTCCAGCTGACTTTAAAATGGTTCACTCCCAGGCAGCAAAAGACATGCCTGTATTTATGATATTGTTTACTTTTGTACAGTTGCATCTTGGACAGTTCTGCAGAGTGGCTGTAAATAATAAATAGACATAGTTAAGAGATGAGTATTAGAGGGAGAAAAAGAAATTAGGACCTGTAAGCATGGAGGAAGGGCATGTTTAGAGATGCATTAGAGAGACAGTGAGATGGAAGGGGGAAAGGAGATGGAAGGGGGAAAGCACGTCATGCTGAGAAGCAGCTCACACTATCAGCAGCAGACAAGATGGTGCAGAAAACGTGGAGCAAATGGGAGGACATGGACAGCAACAGGCCCTGGGAGAAGCAAGAAAAACATCTGAGAGGACTTTGGAAGCAAAAGGGTAAAATTGAGACGGATCAGTGTTCCTTGGAATCCTTCTCTTAAAAGAAGAGCTCTTGAGAAGCACCTTCTTTAAAAAGACCAAAGCCACGTGTGAACTAATGTTTTCTTCTCCTGCCACATAATTTCCACTGAAACTAATAGAATTCTATACCTGAAAATTGTTGAAGAATAATCTGCATGAAGCCTGCATGAAGCCATTAGAACAATATTGAATTTATAGTAATAAAATTGAGACTGTAATAATCTACTGGGTCGTTTGTTAAGAAAAAAAGCAAACAAACTAAAAATGTTATCGATACTCCAAAGGGAACAGATACAAAGTCCAGGCTGTGGCAAACTCCCTCAGGTTTGCCTTTCGCTGAACTGTGCTCGCTCCTGCATTGCTTGTATTCTCACGCTTCAAAACCATTTTTTTGGAAGTATTTCTATATTGGGATAATGTCGAGTAGAATCCCAGTGCCAGCATCGTTGAACAGGTGGTTCTGGAGCCCAGGCAAGGGTGAGCTTGCCCAGCCTCATCTCTCTGGTACTTGGTTGCGAACCCTTGGGTGGGAGGACCGAGCGGGGAGGTCTAGCAAAAGTCGGTCATCTCTTGATGTGGTTCTTTTTCTGTCACTGCCACACATTTACCAGTGACTGGTCATGTCACTGCAGTGTTTTCAACAGTACTGTTGCCGCACTCACAAATACGGGTCTCGATAACCTGGTCAGTTCCTCCCATGGGTACAAATACGAGCTTTAAACCCTCATACTAACAGTGTAGCTACACACTTTACAATTTTCTTCTAAGTACTGTAATTAGCAAACTTGCAGTACTTGTTAAATCAGACATAACTCATTCAGCAAAGTGCAACAAATGTAGGCACATCTGTATATTTGCATACTAAAAAGGTCTAAAAATACTTGTATAAAAGATGAAAGGTGGCTTTTGAATACATGACCCAGTCCCAGCTTCAATTATATGTTTTAGCAGTTTGTATTATGATCTTGTTTTTAGATGCATGTGTGTGACTACCTAATTACAAAGCAAAGCTCTTTAAACAAAGGGCCTGATTATAACGTTCACAATGGGGTAAATTAGGATTACCACTGTTAAACAGAATGGAACTGGGCTGGTGCAAAAGCTCCTTAAAATCAGAGTTTTGCTTAAAGTTTGTGTTGTCTATTTCTGTGTTTCTAGAAGAAAAATGTGTTACAATCAAGGACTGGATAAATTGGGATTGGCAGTATCAGGCTACCTTTTAAGATTTACACCATTAAGTTGTTGATTAAAATAAGACTCTTGATTGCAAGGAAAAAATAGTCACACCTTAGTTAGGTCTTTCAGCCTGTTCTATGAAATGAGACAGTCTAAGTCAATGTCTGAATTATGGGTGCTCTGAATATCTAGTTTTTCTGAAATTGTTTGCTCTAAGAAGGGAGAAGAAACAAACTTTGCGTTATAATGAATGCTCTACATTTCTCAGGTCTTGGCTGCAAATAAATACAACATCTGCATCCAGGAGATGCTCCCTCCCTGCAGCCCTCCATGGTACTCTGGAGTCCATTAGCTTCGTGTGTCGATGCACATCTCTGCATGCCCATCTCTGCAAGAACTACCATCCTCATAGACAGCACGAGGGGTCGTTGGTTAGCGGTGAATGATCTTTAAGACTTATCACTGCTTTATGGAATTGCTGTTGTGCCTCAACAAGGCAGAAAAGTTATTTTTTTCAGCAAACTATTCAGCAACTGTTGTTCAGCAAATACTTGGATATCTGGTCTGAGCAATATTTGAAGTATAGCTCAGGTTAGAGAAGAAGACTAAAAATGGATGCGAGTCTGTATTCAAATCACTGAGATGCTTTGGTGCCTAAGCTTCCACATTAGTATGATCATGAACGTTTCTGATGAGCATATAGGTCCCCTGTGGGTGCATGTACTTTTACATACAAGAAAAGACCATAAAAGCTGCATAGCCTATAAAGGCCCAGTAGCTCTCCCACTGGAAAAAGTTATGTTTACTTCAGCATAAGCAGGATTATACTATAAATTTGTGCAATCAGATGTGTACAGAACTATTTGATTAAGTTTATAAGGTCTGCATGTTAAATGATTCCTTAATTTGAAAGATGGAAAACAATCAAAGTTAATTGTGTCGGTGTCTGGTGTCTTAGGTCTTTGAAATATGAAAATTTTATCTCACAACCTCTTGTCTAAGTAATAGTCGTGTCTGAAATAATGTACTCTAGAGATGGGCAACGACTCATCTAACAAAGCAAGAGAGGACCTAGGCACAGATATAAATACAAGTCATCTGTTTTTTTTTTTTTTCTTTTTTTCCTGATAATCTGACCAAGTAAAGAAAATCTTTGAGTAATCATGTCAATGTTTTTAAGATGTTCTGTGTTTCCAATTTCATCTGTAAGGTATCCACTTTTGGCTATGGCTGCTCTGAGGTTCCTTTATTATTTATGAATATCAGTGAGTAGTTGAGACTCTCTCTCAGGAGGGGGGAAGAAAATGAATAGTCTAACATTTGAAATACGACCTTCACGTTGAGGATTTCAGTGGGTGACCCACAGCAGGTGAACGGTGTGGTTAATGCTGTGTGCAGATGCTTTTAATACCTGTGCTCTCAGGAGGGGGTAGCATTATGCACCTGAACCACATGGAGCTGCTAACTTAGATACTGCTGAATTTCTGCTAGGGGAAACTCGCATTGCCTCCCAGAATGGCACTGGCGGAGGATTCAATACAGGAGAAAAAGATATATGGGTCTCTGACTTATAGTGCCTTCTGAACCCAAGATCTCATCTACTCTTTATAATAGAAAGCATGACAGCCCAGGTCTGCACAGCTTCTGCTGCAAGAGGTTTACTGCAAATAGGAGTCTGAAAAATCTGTCTCAGGAATACCCAGAACACTTCAGTTTACCTTTATCTCCTTTTTGAAAATGTCATGATTTTTACCCTTCTGATTATGGATCTGGACTTTGGCAGTCTTGCAAAGCTATTTAAATATTGTCCTTGGAGACTTACAGCTAAAAAGTGTGGACCTATTCCAAAACCTTCTAAAGTCAGTGCAAGACTTTCCATTAATGACAATGGACTTCAGATCAGGGTCTAAAATTATTATTCCTACTTGGGTTTTTTTCTCCTTAAAGAGCCTTTTCAAGCAAAACACTCTGTCTTGTGCATAATTCCAAGTTTATATAAGAGTCTTTAAATTCTGCAGGTACTCATTGTACTTACTATAATGTTCTTTCATTTTGGTTCAATGAGTTAGTGAACTAATAGAGTTGTACATGGAAGAAAAGGTTTGATGTAGTTCTTTGTGAGCACAGACCTGAGTTTGTGCATATAGTAATAGGCTTAAAGATCAAGCAGTAGCTTTTTGAATTCTCTCCTTACCAGCAGTACAAAAGTGTTGACACTTGAGACTGTTGCCAAAGAAGGGAAGTAAGATAAATTTCAGAAAGCACTCTAAGAGTTTACTATAAAAGTCTGTAGAGCTTGTAATTGACAAGAGGTATAAACAGATTTAATTTTGGAAAATAAATAGTTTTATACTTTCAATTTCTTAAAAAAGGGCCTTTTTTAATAATTAAAACTTAAGTAAGTTACAGTCTGATGGTTTGAATTAGTATCTTTTTTTTTTTCAAAGCTTTTTGTCAAGAGGAAAATTATGTTAATGGAATTGATGTTATTGTTTTTCTAGATCAATAATGAATTTGTGATAGAGGATAAAAGTTTTACAGAGTTTTAGTAGGAAAAGTAAATAGTACATGGAGTTTTTAAAGGTCTAGTCAATTCTTAGTGTTGAAAATATAATAAAACAACAGTAGTTGTGGTTTCGTTAAATGATGTTAGGGACTGCTATCTAAAGACAGTTCATCTTCATAATGAACATTTAAATTTAGTTAATCCAGTGTTTTAATAGAGTATGTAGTGAACATGAGGCTTCCATACTGAAAGCAGTAGACAGTATTATTACAGTTTTCATTATCTCTAATTAAAATAGCTGATTATTTATCAGTCTCTGGAAAAGGAGTATATTCCTATTTCTGCTTGGCAAATCTCATGATAGTCAATAGATAGGAAAACTGATGCACATATATGTAATGTATTCAGAGGATATTTTTGACAGACCTCTCAACAACTCTAAGAAACTTTTCCAGGGAATCCCACATGTTAGAATAAGGAGAAAGCAATAATTGATCATTGTAGGTCATCTCTGTGGTTAAAACATTGTGAAAAGATATTTAGAACTCTTTAGGTTTCCCCAGAATACCTTTTACAATTCAGTACAAAAATGTTTTCTTACTTAAATAGATATGTTTGTGTTATTCCACAGGGCATTCTTTACTCTGACTGCCTATGAAGATGTCGAATGCTTTGAGTAATTCCTTAAAAAATAAATTCTCTCTCTGTGAAATAACTGGCTGCAGTTGTGCCTCAAGATAATGGGACTCTTGCCCACAAAAAGGACTGAATTAAAAAATATATTATTAATAGATATTATAAAGTCTAACTTTTAATTTAGTTTCTTTGGATGGTTCACGATAATTCAAAGTCTTTAAATCAAAAGCAGGTAGCATTCTAAAAGACATTATAGCTTGACAATTATGAATACAAAGTGAGATCTCCTGGGTCATGTTCTTTGGCCTGTGGGATGCATGAGGTTGGACGAGATGATGGTAATTGCTCTTTCCAGCTGCCACATCTATGAATCTAAAGTACCTCCTCCAAAATCCTGAGGGGAGGGAAGAATAGGTGGCCATCAAGGAACAGTGATTTCTATTAATGTAGCCTTCTAGCTACCATTACTCACGTTAGTTCTCTGTCCAGAGATCACCATTCTGCTTTTTTCCATCAAGCAAGGGAGTGATTAAAAACTTATAGTTCTACTTATATGGGGTGATATTCCAGATATTGACTTTACCTAAATGAGAATTAGCATAAGTTACACACCAATATCATTCTACCTTTTCATTTTACTATACATCCTAAATGTCACTTTGCTAAAAGAAGCAGGCCCATTACTGCTGATTTATTCAAAGGAGTTCATTGTGGTTCCCTTGTGGCTAGCTTCAGGTGCAGAGGTATTATTTCCCTAACCAGTTTCATGGTTGGTAAAATTTTTCTCCTCCTCCTTCTCTCATCAGAGAAGGATTGAATTCTCTCACCTTGAAACAAGCTTGCTCTACCCTTTTGTGCAATCATGGGAGATGCACACAGCATTTAGATATTCTCACAAGTAATCAGGAAGGTAATTGCTGGGTTAGATGCCACTGCAGGTTTCTCTTCAAGTATAATCATTCAAAAACAAGTGACT
This sequence comes from Nothocercus julius, assembly GCA_013398735.1. Classification (NCBI taxonomy): domain Eukaryota; kingdom Metazoa; phylum Chordata; class Aves; order Tinamiformes; family Tinamidae; genus Nothocercus; species Nothocercus julius. The sequence continues at coordinate 760,607 of VZSV01000176.1, read as the reverse complement.
CTCTTATCTCTACAGGGTTAATAGTATCCAAAATCTACTTACTAACTCTTCACATAGTGGTTGCTCGGATTTCAACCATTCCCAAAAACACAAGTAATAGTCAATTAGTCTTTCCTCCCACTCATTCTAAAATCCTTGGAGCTGTGCATGAAAGCATCCAGAAGTCCTTCCATTCGATTTAAGTCCTAAGTTGCTCTGCATGTGTTCATTTAGTGAGGGAGACGAGCAGCTTGCTTCCTTGCTTCTGGCAGCTCAGAAAGGGTAAATGCTACAGGAGTGCTGAGACTGCCTTATGAAAAGCCATAATCAGGCATCATTTACCCATGACAGGCAGGGTAATGTGTGTACTTGCAGACAGGTAAAAACTCATCAGTGAAAAGTGCCTAGAAATGATCCTCTGCAGTCTGCTGGTTAACCTAATCTATTTAAAAAAAAAAAAAAAAAAACTGATTGACCATGCTGCATTTCTTTATTAACTCTTTGACCATTCTATAAAGTTGGAATGAATTTGCTGTTATCCTACGTGGGTACAACAGTGAAAAGACAGTCTCATTTTTGCCAGTAAGTCAGCAGGGTTGGAGTAACTGCTGGTCGATAGTTTGAAAACATGCCAGTTGTCTTTAGATTGCTGTTGTTGGCCTCAACAAAATAATCTCAAGCAACATATCTTTTGGTTGTGCCCCAGACAGTATTGCTAGTAGGCTTCTATCCAGAGCACAGGTATCAGTCTCTCAGAGTAAAAATGCTGTCTTCTCGAGTGTACATTCATTTCACTTTTTTGTCTTGTGGGGATACACAAATAGCTTCAACTGTTTTCAGGGGAAGCAGGATGAACGTATCAGCTCTGGAGTAAAATGCTAGCGTTTCGGTTCTTGCTACCATTTTTCAGAAAGGAAGACAAGGGAAATCTCTTTTGCTAGGAGGTAAGCGAAGAGTGCTCCGTTGACAAGCGAAATGCAGTGAAGTTGCTGCTCAGCCAGGAGTTGAAGCGATGGCCATGGTGGCTTAAGGTGCAACTGTCTTCACGGTGACAAATCACTGCCCTACATTGAGTCCTGCAGAGCAGCGGGTATGAGTGTAAAGTAAGTTAACGCTTACCTTGAACTGCCACTTCTTAAATTAGCCCTGTTGATTTTGCACTGAAATAGATAAGGAGTGTTCACCTGAGCCATTCTGCTAACTCCGCCGAAGGGAACAACAAGCTGCTTGGAAGGTGTAAGTTTTTAAATCACTGAGGTGGAATCCGCAGTGACTCTTCCAGCATTCCTTAGATAAATCCAGATGATTTAGAAACACTTGTCAATAAAATCAAGCTTTCCAGCTGGCAGCGTTCACTCTCAAAACAGATACAAGACAGACATAACCTGGGAAAACCTAAGTAAGTGATAGTAACAACTAAAATTAAGGCTCTTTGAGATGTGTGCGTTCCCCACTGAGGATATAGAGGAATTCCTAGTGCTAGTTAGAGGTGCCTAGTAAACGAGTTCTTTTGCAAAATGCAGTCTTAGCAATAAGCAAAATACTTTGTGGAAATGCCTCTGTGCTTGAAATCTGTTTTTAAAAAATTAAATCAGAATGGGGCATTCAGGAAGTTTGGATGCGACATTCAGGAGTTCCATTTGATGTCAAAAACAAAATGAAACATTGCAATAAACCTGAAACAATTTTATTTTTCTCCCACTATGAAGAAATATTCAAAACAGAAGTTGACAGGGTGTTTGTTTGTTTTTGTTTTTGTTCTTTTCTTAGAATTGAAAAACACACCATCCAGCTTTGTTTTAATTAGAGGAAACTGGATTGTTTGTAGGTCATGCAAGTGAGAAGTGCATTGGTACATCCTTCCCTGTGATCCCCTGTGATTGGTACAGCTTCCCTGGGATCAAAGCTTCTGGACAGCATTAACAGAGGAAGTCAAAATAAGTACTAATCTCAGAAAGAAATTTTAGTCCTAGTTCCCTCGAACAGTCTCTTGACACTGTGATGAACTGTTTGAACACAAAAGATAGGTTATTTCTCCTAGAGATAGGCAGGCAGAAGGAAATAGGTTACCCATATTTCTGTTTTTAAGCCTAAAACTTAATTTCTGGGGCTTAAGAGGCCCTTGCATAAAACATGAACGGACCCTGCAAGGCAATCAGATCCTACGTGGTACCACATTTGCAACAGAAGAAAGCGCTGAGAGGCCAAAGTAAGCAGAAATGTCATTTCAGTGCAGAGAAAAAAACCATTCTCATCTAAAGTGCAATGGAAAGTCATTGATGTTGAGTTCCTGAATACATGCTAAGAGCACAAAGTGAACACTGATTTCAAAGAGCTGCCATGGATTCATGGGATGCTTGGTGCCAGGAGATGAAAACATACTTGAACCTCAATCAAACTCTTCTGTATTTTACAGTGCCTTATGCTACCCGCTGAAAAGAATATTGCTATGAAGCAGAAGCTATAGCGTGTTTCCTATTGATTTACCTTTTTAAAGAAAAAAAATGTGGCTGCTGGGTCTTACTGTGTACAAGAAGCTCTTTTTTTTTTTTCTCTTTTACCTATGAAGCCACTGTTTTAGATCTAGTTTAGATTCTCTTGCTTTAAGTATGACAGTTGTTATCTGAACTATTTGACCAGACTTCCCCAAATAAGGTCACTTAAGGATCAGGATGACATGTTCATAGCAAAGTGTCCCTGCTCTTGGAACTTGCTTTTGCTTTGGACCAGAGTTTTTGTGGGTTTTTTTGTTTTGTTTTGTTCGTTTGTTTCATTTTCATGACCCTTTTTGAAGGCTGCAAGAGGCAGCACTCGCGGCCGAGCTGGGAGGCGCCGGGTGTGAGTGATGGCACTGTCGGCGCTTCTGTAGCTCGTGCTACATGAGGAGCTGCTCACAGGCTCCAACGAAAGTCACGTTAGCCGAGTGAATCCTCACGACCTGAGTTGTGTGTAAATGGCAGCGCCACAGGAATGGACCCTGGTGCACCAGAAATGCTGGGTAGCATTTATACCGCTGGTACCCATGGCTCTACAGCCCTTTTCCCCTACTTACTGCACTTGTAATATACAGAACTGGTGGGATGGCTTTTTAGAGAAAGGAGTAAAAGCAGAATTGTCTTGATGGTTCTTGCTTCTGAAAGACACCAACCTCCATCTGACCCACCACTGCCTACTGGAAGAAAAACTCAATTTGTTCAGTTTTTCAAATCTGTAGCCTTTTAGATACAAGTAACCAAAGGGCTCACCTGGGAATACTGTTCTCTTTGAATTCTGTTTCTGGAAAAGCAGTGCGCTTTATGTTCCATATTACCTTGGATGACTCATAGTACTCATCATGCCCGAAGAAAAGAAATGGATTTATTTATTGAAAAGAAAAAAAAGAGGGTCATTTCTTGACTTGCAAGATTGTAAATAGGGTTACCTAAATATGTCAAAAATATCTACATATCCTTTATCCTGAATAAAAAAAATTAAATTGGCAACATACCCTCATTTTTTTCCCCTGTCCTACCTACAGTAGAATGGCAGCCTAATAACAGGTATGAGTTTGCAAAGAGAGGTGAGCTAGTAGCTCTTTAGTTGACAGCCTGCTGATTTTAAGAGGCTAAAGTATACTTAAGTAAACCGTGGAGAAATACTGGCATGGAATGAGGTTTCAAACCAAGCTGTTAATGAGAAAGAGCCTCATTTAGAAATGGAAGTAGCTAGCAGTAGTATAGGCACTAAAATGTCTGAGATTCATACCTACCTTTTAGAGGTCTCTGCCTCCCTTAATACTCCCCACAAGAAGGTATTAAGCAGTATCGCAGAACAGCATGCAAGGGCCGTGCAAGAAAGGCATAGAAGTCAGGCTATCTCCAAGAATTGTACGTTTGGGGATGGGAAGCTGGATTTTTGTCTACTTCTCACGCCCTCCAGGGATTTTGGTCACCTTATTACCCAGTTAATGCTTTCCTTGAATACAGAGTAACTAAGGGGATGTCTGGTCAAGGAAATTCAAGTATTGAACTGGGACTGGTTTGAAGGCTTTAAGTTGTGCTACTCAACAAAATCACGCTCACGTCAAAATCAAGGCGTGGAGTTGGAGACGATGTTCAGCCTGAGAGCTGGAGCCAAGCAGGTCAAGAGCCAAATAGCTCCAGCTACACTTAATGAGTCCATGCAGCAGACTAGGCTCAACGTGTCCTTATGTGCTGTCCCCTCTCTCAAAAATATGTTAGTAAGCTTTTCTTGATAATATATTCATAGCGACAAACTCATGAGCATTGTAAGAAAAATCCCAGGAGCTCTCTTAAAAGCTCTTAAGGGAATCAAATGTTGTGTTATTTTTTTCCCTTATGATTTGTTCTCGCTTGCGCAAAAAGAATAATGTTCATAGCTCTGACATACACTTGCAGTAAATTACTATTGATTTTATCAAATGGCTCAGCTGCATTTCAGTGTTAAAGCAACCTCCGGAGCCATTTATTGCTTCCTAGAGTGTATTCTGCATTGATGAGCATTGTGTGCTGAGAATGGTGCTACTTACACTGTGGAAGGAAATGACTCTGAGCAGCCTGAAAATGCAGTCAGTGGTTAACTGGATAAAATACTTCCAGTGTTCAGTGGCAATTGGTTTGTCTCCTCTACCCACCTCGCCACCACAAGTGTCAGAATTTACTGAAAGGCTCTCCAAACAAAAGAAGACTCATGAAAGTAACAGACATGCTGTCATTATATTACAAAAAAAAAAAAAAAAAAGTCTGTTAGAATGGTGTGGAAGAATCTGTTTAATGCATTTATCTCTAGTATACGTTTCTGGACCATCAGTATATGTAGTATCTTCCAGTTTACAGCCTAGTCTAAAGATGTTCTTTTTTTGTGTGCTTTTTTTTTCCGATTATTTGTATAAAGAAAAAAAGAGAATGCTACTTTTTTCATGTAGTCTTATGTCTACTTGAACTGCACTTGCACACTTAGAAGTGATTTAATTCTAATAATCTGTAATGACAAGTACTGTATAGGTTTTCTGTTGGTATTAATAGGATTAAATCAAATGTGAGATATATACTGACAGAGCTGCAGGAATTAAGGATCATAAAAATAACATTTGAAATGGTTCTTAAATTGATAAGCTCAAAAAATTGTGAAGAAAAAAATATGAGCAGTGGGAACAAAGAATGTATACTGTTCAGCTGTAAAAGAACTAAGGGTAGGAACAGGTGAAATAAAAATGGCAATGAACAGTTTTATGAGATCTGTTAATACAAGAGAGAAATGTCCTAAAGACTAGAAAGAGGCCAAGGTAATTCTAATATGTGAGAGCAGAGCAGCCTGCACAATAGGAATTTTGAGATCCATTAGTTTAACTTCAGCTGTGGGAAAAGCTTAGGAACTCTACAAAGAGATCAAAATTGGGAACCCCCAAGAAAAGCACAGAAGAAAGACAATACATGAAGTATGTTCCCCACTTTCTTTCTCCTCACTGTGTGAGGATTTCAGCTCCAAACACTAATCATTAAAAATGAGATGTTTAAGTGCTCCTTAGTAGTTGGAAAATTTGGATTAGGAGGAGGAGGGGAATCTGTATTTGAAATAAATACCTAGGGGAAAAAATGATGTTGTAAATGAAGAACCTATCTTATTACATTGAGAAATAACCTGAAGGGCAACAAGAGCGCTGATATCTGGTGAATATGAGAGGAATATATTCTGCTGAGTATTACATTTCTGTCAGCAGTGCACTTTCCTTTCTGTTTATACTCATGAACTGAAAACATGACATTTGGATAAGCAAATAGTACCTGCAACAGTAAATTAAGAATGGATAAACAAGAAACTGTACACTTGAGTACAAGCAAAGTGGAATAACCTCATCAGGCTGCATGGACTGCAACAGAATTCCTGGCTCAAAAACAACAACAACAAAAAAAAAAAGCAAACGAAAAAACCCTCTCATTCTTATTGGAAGGTTAATAATTAGGGAAAAGATGCATGAGGATCAGTAGAGAAAAAGAGAGGTTTTCACCCCCCATGGAAACAGATGTTGATACTGGGGGGCGGGGGGGGAATATATGAGAGTCTCAAAACGGAGAACAACATTCGCCAACAGCAATCCATTAACAAAGTGTCAAAAACAAGTTTTTCAGGAAGCTGCAATCCTCATTAAATGTTCTTTCTCTTAAGAAAATTTTGATAGCATTCCTTAGGAAAAGAAAAGAAAAAGGGATTCCCTATAGCTTATTGGTTCACACTGTGGAAATTTATTTTTCTGCCACAGCTTTTAATTGGTTATTTATTTATGTATAAAAAGAGACAAGCAAACAGAAACTACTAGCATTAGATTGATTTAATTAATAATTTGTATAGACCTCAGTTTAGGGCTGTTCTTTTTGCTAGATTGGCACTATAGGCTGTGAAAAAACTATACTTTATCATGCTGTATGGCTGGAGAATGTATATAATATTCTTTGCTCTCCCAAGAAAGATCTGTATAAATCAATGGAGACTGAATGAGTTTAATAGCAAAAGCCATCCATATAGTTTATTCATATGCTATTCCTTTAGCATATTCATATTCTTTCATGTATATAGAAACTACAAATGGTTTTAGAATGCAAGAGGTACCTGCACATGGATACAGATTAAATTTGGAATATAATCAGATGGTTTATGTTAGCACATATTAATAATAATCTGCCTATTAGCTCATACAGGGTGACTGACCAGAGCGATAGTACTAATCCTTGTAATGAAAAGAAAATGGTTCAGAGAATACTTGCTACAAACTACTGCCCCGTCTTTGCAGCATCTTGCCTCTTCCTAGTTCAACAAACCGATGATAGAGTTGCAAAATATGTATAAATTGTTGAAGTTTACTTATATTGAAAAGTAGTGCTGGAAATGGGATTGTTCCATCTCTCTGGTCTTCCAGGCCTGTTCTGACAGCAAATGGAATAGAAATCATTGACATTAATAGGCATTGATTCAGGCTCACTACCTGAAAATTCCCTCAGTAACTACAATTCTCTTTGTTGCTGCAGCAACATCAATTTTCTATTAATCAATGTAAATCCAGAAAAAAAAAAAAAAAGCATATAAATGTGGCAGATGCTAGTGCAAAAACTCAGTGATGCCTTTTGCTGCATTTCACTGCTGTGCAAAATAACTGACTCAGAACTGTCTCCATCTCCTTTATTTGCATTCTTTCCAGATCTAATCCATAAATAGAGTCGTTTTTGTATTGAGATTATGGAAAAAAAAAAAAAGGTTTCTACAGGCTTAGGAAGAAAAAAGACACACTTGGAAGGATCTCTATTCATGCAAAATTACTTCCCAATTATTTTCACAGTTTTTTGAAAAAAAAAAAAAAATTATTTTTCCAGGCAATTTTTAACGTGGATGCAGCTTTCTGAGCTTCCATCTACTGCACTTTTGGAGAAAAATTAAGCTGCAGTACTAAATAATCTGCAGTTCAGTACCAAATGAAAATTATTAACACCCTGATTCAATCCAATATCAAAGTTAATATTGTTCTTCATTTATTAATTCAGATCAGCAGCAGTCTGTCAAGAAAGGAAAGGCCGTTGTCAAAGAACAGTTCATGAAAAGAAAAAAACATAAAGAGCTTTTAATCTTTCCTATTAACCAAAAGTATGAAGTGAGGGTAGTCTGAGAAATTTCACTGTGAGATGGTTTTGTGTCCAAGCAGCACAGTATTTTTCTTCCTCCCAAAATATTACTACTTCAAGCATATAAACCTCCAAGTTATAGTTGCATCACAAAGCAGAGGCTGTCATAACGTAACTCCCGGAACTGTAATAGGAGCTTAAGTCCTCCGGTACCATTTACAGCATCCCAGAATGGTTGAGGTTGGAAGGGACCTCTAGAGATCATCTAGTGCAAACCTCCCTGCTCAAGCAGGGACACCCGGAGCACGGGGCACAGGGTGGCATCCAGACAAGTTTGAAGAGACTCCACAACCTCTCTGGGCAGCCTGTTCCAGGGCTCTGTCACCCTCACGGGAAAGAAATTCTTCCTCACATGGAGATTAAGCTTCCTGTATTTCAATTTATACCCATTATGCCTTCTTCTGTTGCTGGCCACCACTGAGAAGAGTTTGGGCTCCTCCTCTTACATTCTCACCTCAGGTATTTGCACATATTGATAAAATCCCTTCTCAATCTTCTCCAGGCTAAACAAGCCCAGCTCACTTAGTCTTTCCTCATACAATAGATGCTCCAGTCCCTTAATCATCTTCGTTGCGCTACAACCCTCTGAACTCTGCTATCCAGGCAGTTCTCAATCCACCCCACTGTCCACTCATCTAGCCCACACTTCCTGAGCTTTCCTATGAGGATATTATGGCAGACAGTGTCAGAAGCCTTGCTGAAGTCAAGGTAGACAACATCCACATCTCTGCTCTCATCAATCCGTCCAGTCATCCCATCATAGTAGGCTATCAAGTTGGTGAAACATGACTTCCCCTTGGTGAATCCATGCTGACTACTCCTGATCACCTTCATTTCCTTCACATGCCTAGAGATGGTCTCTAGGATGAGCTTTTCTATCACCTTTCCAGGGTCAGAGGTGAGGCTGACCGGCCTGTACTTTCCTGGGTCCTCTCTCTTGCCTTTTGTGTAGACTGGAGTGATGTTGGTCTCTTCCCATCCTCTGGCACCTCCCCTGCTCTCTTGAAGATGATGGAGAGTGGCTGAGCAATAAGCCCTGCCAGTTCCCTCAGCACTCCTGGGTGTAGCTGTAGCAGGTGAAAGCTATGTGGAAAATGAGCCCACAGTTGCAGCTAATACAACCCTAAAGGGAATATAACCAAGTGGAAGAAGCCATGAGCAAGTAGATCAAAGGCTAGGCTGAAGGAACAGATGTACTGGCTAGCAACTCAGGCCTGGAAGGAGCCATGGAACATCCTATAAATGCATGTAGACTGGTGAAGTGTGCAAATATGGACTGGATGGAATTAGAAGAAACAGGACCTGATGATGAGTAAGCTTGCTAGCCCCTGCTCCTCAATTGTCACCACATGTGGGTGCATCCCATCTGGGCCCATAGATTTATGGGTGTCCTGTTTGTGTAATTAATCTCTAACCCAATCTTCCTTGACCAGCAGTAAGTCTTCCTCTCTGCTGGTTTTCTCTCTTGTGTCTGGGTTCTGTAGTTCATGGGGACCAGCCTTAGCAGTAAAGACAGAAGCAAAGAAGACATTTAGTAACTTTGCCTTCTCTGTATCCTCCATCACCCACTCTGTTCAGCAGCGGGCCCAAATTTTCCCTAGTCTTCCTCTTGCTGTATTTGTAGAAGCCCTTCCTGTTGTCCGTGATGTCACTTGCTAAACTTAATTCCACATGGACCTTGGTCTTTCTCATTGCCCCCCTGCATTCTTTGATCATGTTCCTATATTTCTCCCATGTGGTCTGACCCTTCTTCCACATTATGTATGTGCTCTCTTTCTCTTTAAGTTTTCTCAAGAGCTCCTTACCCATCCATGCAGGTCTCCTGCCCCCCTTGCTCAACTCCATTCTTGTAGGAATGCACTGATCCTGAGCTTGGAGAAAGTGGTGCTTGAATATTGTCCAACTCTCCTGGACCCACTTTGACCTTGGCCCAGGGGATTCCTCCAAGGAGCTCCCTGAAGAGGTCAAAGTTACTTCTCTTGAAGTCCACAGTTGCAATCCTACTTCTTGCCCAGATTCCCCCTCACAGGATCGTGAATTCCAACATCTCATCATCATTGCAGCCAAGACTGCCTCCCACCTTCACATTTCCAGCTAGACCATCTCTGTTTGTTAGGATCAGGTCTAGCAGCACCCCTCTCCTCATTGGCTCATCTACCACCTGCATCAAGAAGTTACTTGCGATGTTCTGCAGGAACCTCCCGGACTGTCTGTTCCTAGCTATATGTTTATCCCAGCAGACATCAGGATGATTGAAGCCCCCCATAAGGACCAGGGCCTGGGAGTGCGAGGCTACACACAGCTGCCTGTAGAAGGCCTCATCTACTGCCTCTTCCTGGTCAGGAGGCCTGTAGTAAACACTCAACAGAGTGCTGCCCCTAAAGGCCTGGCCTTTAATCGTCACCCACAGGCTTCATCCTCCCCTATGTTCAGCTCCATACGTTCCAGTTGCCCTTTCATGTAAAGGGCAACTCTGCCACCTTGCCTTCCTGCTCTGACCTTCCTAAAATGCCTAGAGTCATCCATGGCCACGTTCTAGTCATGAGAGCTGTCCCACCATTGCAATGAGATCGTGGCCCTGCAACCGCACATGCATCTCCAATTCCCCTTGTTTATTCTCCATGCTGCGTGCATTTACACAGAGGCATTTGAGGTGGGTGCCCAATGTGCCTCTCCTTCTAGCTGGAGCAGCTGTAACTCAGCTATGTGGCCTTCAGTAGTTCTCATATTTTGCTGTTTTCCTTCCGGTCTTCGGGGATCATTCGCTGGCTCTGGAGTTAGGCTGGTGTGAGCGGCATGACAGGCCATCACCTGCTTCCCTGATGATACCCCTCTCCTGCTTCAAACCTAGTTTGAAGCCTTCTCAATGAGCCCTACTAGCTCATCACCTAGGACCTCTTCCCTCTTTGGGAAAGATGAATCCCATCTGATGCAAGCATGTTTGGTGCCATGTAAGTCTTCCTATTGCCAAAAAACCCAAAGCAGTGGTGATGATGCCATCCATGGAGCCACGTGTTCATGGACTGTATCCTCATGTTTCTTTCTGTATTGCTGCCAGCACCAGAGAGAATGGAAAAAAAGATGACCTGCACGCCCAAGTTCCTGATCGTCTGACCCAATTCCGTGAAGTCCCTGTTGATTGCCCTCGGGCTACATTTTGTCACTCCTTCTCCTCCCACATGTAGGACCAACAATGGATAATAGTCTGTGGGTCGAACCAGGCTGGGAAGTTTCCTGGTGATGTCCTTAACCCAGGCCCCAGGAAGGCAGCAAAATCTCCTTAGAGGAGGGTCTTTTCTACATATCGGACCCGCTGTGCCCTGAATCAAGGAATCTCTCATGACTATAACCAGACGTTTTCTCTTCCTGACGGTGGTCACAGTACGGAGGTTTGCCTTTCTAATTGTATTAATATTTTTGGAGGAGAGGGACTCTCGTCTTCACCATCCATTGATTGCCCTTCATCCTCCAGGGCCTTGTACCTGTGGGATAGGGGTACCTGGTAGGGTGAGATGGGAGAAGAAGGACTTCTTCTGCCACCTTGAGCCTGGACTTTTTTCCACTCATTGTCATCCTGGTTCCTTCTCCCTTGTGTTGGCTGGGGGATGGAATCTGCATTCTTTTGTTGCTGGAGGCTCCCTGGTGCCTGCTTATGTGTTTTGGAGGCCAGAGCCTTTAATGTGCATATGCAGAAATCAAACTATCATGAAAGCAGTAACAGCTTTTGCTAGAATTATTGAGGTTTATTACTAATCTTTGCTCTTCCAAAAAAAAAAAAAAAAAAAAAAGTTTTATTAAAAAGCATTTACTACAATCTGTTTAGTCAAAAATCCACTTTAAATTTGACGAAATAGGATTTACATGCCACTTTTGGATATAAGAACCCTAGAGACAGCCTTACAGTATTACCCAGATTGTATGTGTTTTGCTGTTCTATATATGGCTATTTTATCTGACACTCAGTTTGCCCAATTTTGTTCTTGTCTGCAGGGTTACATGCAAGATACTGGTCCCCAAGAGATGTATCTCTTCATAGCCTTGTCACCTCTGAGCTAAATCACACAGTATATGCTCTTCAAGTTTTGTTAGATTGAAATGGGAAATACACAATGGTTATTTGGTACCTTCCCATTTGTTATAATATGATACACATATAATGTGTAACTCTTAGCAACCTGATCTGCAGGGGGTTTCTGCTAGTTCTCTGGATAGTGAAAGACCTCGTTTTCATTCCTTGTATTCTTGACATTCTCATTAAAGTCTATGAAATATGGAGTCAGGGTACTCAGAGCTCAACAGCAGGACTTTATTCAAACTCTGTGAGACATAACTTAAGCATTAATGTGCCTAAATCACTAAGAACTGGAGCAAGGCACTTTTTCAATATACTCTGTGGAGAAAGGTAAAAGCTCATTCAGACTCTTTGAATTTTTATATGTTGGAATAGGTTCTCAAACGCCCCGTGGGTCACTCTGCATTTCTAGCACTGTCCTGCTCCAGTGCTTTGGGTTAACTGTGCTCAGAGGCATAGGAGCAACTGTGCCTAGTCAAAGGTGTTGAAGGAACAAAACTGAGTCCTCTTGCTGTCTTTGCGAACATTTCTATTCGTGATATATGACTTCATCTAAAACGCTTTGGACACAGAATGAGCAGCATTATTCTGTTCTTGGCAAAGGTTAGCAAGACCTTCCATTACACTAGTGATTTGAACATTAGCCTGCCCAGGGGTAAGAAGTAGGGAAGAACACAAAAAGTACCACAAAATGTAAGTCTGTTAGAGCTGAAAAAAACATTCTGTGGGGTATGTAAGTGCAGAAATGGTTTTCACTATATAGGAGCAAATTTAACTAGCTAAGACCTGAATTACTCATTCACAGCAATGACGGACTGTGGTTTAGTGTTTTCATAGAGTGCATATTTATAATACTTTTGCTGCTGCTGTCTGAGAGAGAAAAGCAGAGAAGTTTAATTTTTTTTTTTTTTTTTTTTTGGTAGTGATAATCATGCTAAGCATGTGGAAATGCCATAATTTTCTGCTGTACCTTTGGCCAAAAAAAGTCTTGTTAACATTTCTTATACCATTTCCTACTAAGACTTGTATACCAAAGTTCATGAACTCTACTATATGATAGAGTCACACCAAATCAAAGATATTAAAGGAAACCATTGCAAAAAGTTACCATCCTTTGATTTTACAGTCAAGCTACGACAGCTTTCATTGGCAACAATATTAAAATGGAGATTCTGTATTTTTGAGTGAGAAAATTTGTTGCAACTTTCACTGTGACAGCATTTGTAGTAACTGTATAATTTGGAGACTCTGTTTTGTTCTCTGCGTAATTTACATGTAATATAATTTTAAAATACTCAACTCCTTTATATCCATTGCCACTCCTTGTACACTGGACTGCATATCTTTTATTAACTTAGATCAAGATTATTCTCTTGTTAGCAACCCATTTTAATAGGGGAACTTTTTAAACCAAGTTACTGTAGTTCCAACAAAACACTTGGGCTCTTCCTTATCTGTTTTTCAAGGACAAGCCAGAACCAAAAAGTTTACAACTAAACAAACAGGCAATAGCATGCACCATACAATATAAGATCATATTGAGCCTTACGGTGACACTGTCACAGTGAGCACAAAATGTGAAGAATTTGAAGCACCAGAGTTGTAAGGTGAAAATACTGGTTGCCATGATAATTGCCTTGCAAATGAGTTGGAGGGATTTTAGAGATAACTTTGCACTGCTAAGCTGGTGCCTGCTTTTAATTCGGACAGTCCTGAGATGACTCTAGATAGTCCCAGGGAATCTTCAAACAAGGAGGGGATTTGTTATATTGGTGACCCAAAAGGCAATTTATTTATTTCTCTGCTGGTTTCAACCCCAGCTATTTTCAGTATCCTGACAGTTTTAATGTAAGTGTGTGTGCACTTTGAACCATCTTTGGGATTCTTCCTGCCTTGCAAGATTGGAGATAAAACCAGAACAAGCAAACCATAGCGCAGAGCAAAATATATCTCAGTTATTCCTATATGTAGATGAAGCCCTCCTACCATCTGAACCTAAAATATTTATGTCCAGACTTAAACTGAATGAAATTCTGACCCAGTGGCTTTCGAGGGGCAATGCCGTAGCAAACCTCCCCAATTCTATTTGTTTTGGGTTAATTGCATTCTTATTTCACTTTCTCACCGGAGATGTTTTCATTCAGGGCTTTTCCTCCCCCAGCTGCTTAGAGCAGCCTCTCCCTAGTTGCAATTAAACCTTTAATTCTTCATGTTATTTTTCATCCCTGTATTTGAAACTCATATTTTGCTTTCCTTCACGGCTCTATATAACCTGTCTTCTCAAAGTAAAATGAAGAGGTGCTGAAAATTAGATCAGACACTATATTTTCTCCATGTTATTACCTGTTTTCCTTTTGAATTTACTGAATGTCATCTTGAATATTACAATGAATGGAGGCTGGAAGTTAGAGGTGTAAAAGAGAGGAGAATCTGGAGCATTGTCCCTGTGTAACTGCCTGGTAATAAGAGATGCAGCTACCTGGAAAGCTTTGTAAGTCGCCTTCTGGAAACCATGTTCTCCGGTGCCGGAGCAGCTTGGCACTGTGGTAGTGCTTCGGGACTGCCAAGTGCTATCAGCTTTGAGAAAGATGTGTCCAGGTGGCCTAACAGAGAAGTCAGTAGACAGTAAGTTAGCAGACATTGTAGACTAATGTGGAAATATTGGTTTGGCTTAATAAACACTTAAGGAAGACAGGAGACTTTTCTGTCGGGGACTACCTAAGACATAGAGTGGTGCTGTTTGATGGGTCCCCTGGGGCAGGACAAGGAGAACTGAGCTTCAGCGCAGCAAGAGATTTGTGGCAATAGGAGAAGGTTTCTGATAATTAGGACTAGAATGAGAGACTAGAACCCCAATCACTGGTCTCTTAAAAACAGCTTATACATTACCTCCCAGGAATGACATAGTTGACTCTGCCTGAAGGACAGAGGCCTGAATTAGAGGACCATTCAAGGCCTCTTACAACTTCACTTTTGAAGACTTCTGTATTGTTAGAAAATCTCACGGGCATTCGTAGGCCTTTGCTTAATGATTGGGCTAAACATTAATCCCAAGACATCCATAATGTTAATTCTCTCATAAGAAGAGATCAGTGTGTTGTGTGACTGAATGAGAAATTCTCACTTCGTGGTGGTAATGTTATTACTTGATTAGTTTTTGCCATGGGTTGAGAAGTGTCACTTTTGGAATGCTACTTATTACAGCTATATTGCAGCCACTTCCTTGTCTCTGGTACCTCTTGTACTAACCTGGTAGGTCATAATCATTCATGCACTGAAGTCAAAGGAGTCGTCTAACTAATTGTGCAATAACAGAAGCTGACACTGCGTGTTTCCAAGTTTTATGTCAGTAAAAGGTGACTGCATCTGTTTATTAGTGACATTAAGTGGGTTATAACCTTTAAGCTAGCACAAATAAATACTCTATGCTATTGAATTCAATAGGGGATTTAGTAGAAGTGCTAGAATCTACCCCAGAAAATAAAGATGAAAAGTATGCATGTAAAGTGAGGTGCCCATTGCACAGTGAGACCGTCTGTCTGCTTAAGGCACCCAAGAAGGATTCTGCACCTCCCCCCCAATTGTGCTATGGTTTCTCAGATTTGATTAGAGCCTATAAAAGATACAGGTTCCTATAAATATTTTTAAAACCTTTATTTAGCTAGCCAGTGAAGTGTGAAAAACCCTAATTTTAATCATGTTACTTGGAAAATTTCAGTGAAAGTTTAATTGAAAACCAATCTAGTCACCCAATTTCTGAAGAGCTGCATTTTTCTTTGGCTATCCCATAAGAAACTAATAATTTGCATTTTGTGTAGTCTTCCCTTTTCAGTAGTGGTCTGATTAAGCATTTTATTCTTTGTCTAGGAAATTTAATAAATATATTTATGTTTTTATATCCATTTGTTATATAAATAAATTATAATGAATTCATGATGTGTTGTTAACAAAGAGCAATATGTCCAAACCTAGCACTGATATACTTCAAATTCTTTGATTTAAAGGATTTAGTGATCAGCATGAAACTAGTATTTCTTTCCTCTTCATTTTCCATTTTCTTTAACTTAATCTTAAAAACAAAACAGAAAGGCACAACTTGTAAATAAAAAGATCAGCATGTAGATCTATTTCTGTCTAAAGCTGGGCTGTTATTACATGTGTGGATCCAGATGACTGTGTTTCTTTACCTGTACCAAAGTATGGTGTTGAGTTGAGCTTGTTACATGACTCTATCTACTTAAAAGTAAAAGCTTTTTTTTTTTTTTTTTTTTTTTTTTTGAGAAGTTCTTTTTTTCCCCACAATCACCTCTGTTATTTTTCAGGATGAAAGCGCATGTTGCAAAGTATTTCTATGCCATTTAAACCAGAAAAGCTGATGAAAGCAAGGCAGGACATGGGAATGCACCATGGAGTGGTAGACTGTTGGGAAGCTCTTATCGCTTTACCCCAGAGTAGGAAGTATCTGCCAGCCGCAACATCTCTGACCTCGGAGTTTTCACGGGCACAAGTGCTAGGTGCAGAACTGCTGGCTTTAGTGCCAGGAACAGTCATCCCACTCAGGTTATTTGTTCAGACCGAGGTACATCATTTGCTGTGTTGAAGGCTTGTGGTGATAGCATAGTTAAATATTTTATAAATGTCTTTGCTAGAATGTGTGGGTTCCTCATATCAAAGCAATTCCACAGGGAGAGGGGGGAAGTTGGAGACTGCATATACCAATATTCCTCCTTGTACATTACTCCTGAGTTCCGGAAACGTAACAAAGAATCATCGAGAGTCACACATTGCATTAGCAGCAGATTGCTGCAGGCTGCAGGACATGGAGTATAGCAATTATTTGTTACTGACAGTCTTAAGGGTAAAAAATTATACTCACTAATTCTGAAACCTAGCTGAAAACTCATGCCCGGCGTTGCTCAGGATAATATAAAGACTGCGTGGCAAGAGCAGAGCAGCGTTTGGAAAAGCAGCGACTGATGAAAGGCAGCCATGAAGTCTCCGGAAAGGCCGGCCACGCTCCGGTGAGCTCCTCTCGGAGGAGAGGGGAGCACGGCCGTGCTGGGCTTGCGCACGGTGCTCTTGCTCAGAGATTAAGGAAAAGCAAAGTGACAGGGCTCCACGTCAGCTGGCTGCTTTGGATTTGGCCCTGAGTAACGAGAGCGAATGTTGCCAAGACCTCAAGCTGCATGAGGGGAAAATAAATGGATTAGGACATAAAAACATAAGTTTGGCTGCCGACCATGCGCAGAGCTGTGGGGCAGAAAGTAAAAGAAAGTTATTGAGTATGATAAATGAGGGTGAGCTGTGTGACATTGAAGAGCGTGTCCTGCTAGGAAGAACTCAGAGGATGAGTGTAGATGGGAGAGGTTGTGTATCCCACTAAAAACCTCATCCCATCCCAATGCATGAAGCAGAACAATATTTCTGTGAATACTCTTGAGTTTTTCTTTGGAGACTCGAAAGATTCTAATGTCTGCTGGTAGCTCGTGTTTTCACTCGGCGCTCCTCTCTGGACTGCTTTTATGCTATTTGGCATTGTTACTGTCCTGGGTTTCGCTTTGCACGGTAAGGACAATCATCTCTTCTTGGCAAGGTGGTCTGTAACTTGCAGGCAAATGCCAGTTCTCCTTCCTCTACATGCCGGTGGTTGATAGGCTCAGGTAACACCTTGTGAGATTTTCAGTAGAAATAGTAAGGGAAAGTACTCAGATTTCATTGATTTGGGGTTTTAGGTTTGTGTGGTTTATGACATTTTTCACAGCATGACTTGGTGTCGACTTATCCTTTGGAAATACCTGAAGAACGCTGCGTAACGCCCAAGGCATTGGGATGGCCGCACAGGACACGTCCAAGCCCGAGGACGGTGCTTGAGGCCAGTCCAGCCGCCCAGACGAGGGCCTTAGCTACGAGACTCGTCGAGCGGGGGGTCTGTCAGGGGAAGAGCTGGGGGTCGTGGAGAGGAGCAGGTTTGGCGGTGTCGCCTCCTCCGAGACGAGCGTAACCGCGGGAGCTTCCGCGTTGCTCGCGGCAGCCGGCGTGCTGCCCGCGCGCCCGCCGGGCAAGCGCAAACCTCCCTCTTGTCAGAGGGTCCCCCCGTGGCCTGTCAAACGTGTACTGCAAGGGTAGCATTTTGTAAGTGAGGAATAGAGGGGAGACTAGGAGAAGCGAATGTCAACGGGCATGTGGAAGTGGGGACACCCGTTTGCCAGGGAGGAACAGCTGCATGTGTGCAGCTGCTGCCCCCGCTCCGCCAGCACCGCATCCTTGTTGCTTTGCTTAAGGTTGAGCAGGTTCTCCGTAGGCCTGGAAGATTTACTTGATGCTATTTAGAAAGGGAGGCTCCTTCCCCTCGTGGATTTACTCAGCTGTAATCAGAAGTTCTACGGCAAATAGCAGGGATATAGAGGTTGTAGCTGGTTTTAATTTTATTTCTTCCAGAGAGGGGAGTTTTGAATGGACAGTGTTCTTATTACTAATCTTTAAAATAAACTATGGATGACTTTCAGAGAATGATATGAGGTCCAGATTTTACTTTTAATTATCTTCTGCCACCATGCAGCCTGTTACCTGGCCCTGCAAGAAATCTCTTTCATGGAGGAGCTTCTTAAAGTGAATCTACATATCAGCTTCCTTTTTAGATATTTGATCTTCTTTTTTTTTTTTTTTTGGTGATAGGGAAGTTTTCTCTCAGAAAATGCAGTTTGATGGCAATTTAAATGTATTATCGATTCTTCCCAGTACAACTTTGATGTCAATAGTTTAATGGAAGCTATGCTTCCGTCTTTCTTATATGCAGGAAAGGCTCCATTCCTCAATTGTATGGTGGCACCTAACTCCTGCTGAAGAGCTCTCAGCTCATGGTGTAATTCTGAGCAACAGCCCTGTGCCACCAAGCTCTATTGTGTTCAATCAAGAAGTATAGAAAGCGTGAGAAGAGGATATATGTTTCGCAGAGATATGCGAGCTTAAAATAATTGGCCAGCAAACCCAATGGAGATGCCGAGCCATGTAGTAAGCTGTGTAGAAGAACCTAGCCAAAAATGAATTAGCTGCTGCTGAGCTCGGGGCAGCCCTGCTAGACAGACAGCTAGGGAGCGGCGGGTGTGCTCCAGCACACCAGTGCAGGCTGCTTTCCTTGGCGGGTAGATACACCTTATGCTAACTGTAAGTATTTAGCTTAAAAATAAGATATATACGATAAAATTCAGATAGCTGAAATGTGTAGGTATCATTTAATTTAGCTATAACATGCCCAAAGGTAACTGAAACATATGGGGCAATAAGATTAAGCCATTCTATTCCTATGAAATTCAGCATCGATATATCGTGCTCTGGAAAAGGTAAGAAATTAAATGTAGGAGGCATTTAAAAAAAAAAAAAAAAAAAAAGGTCAATCCCCTATTACAATGGTAAAGAACAGAGTGATCTTTTATAAAATATATTATTGGCAGTGCGTTTTTTCCATTTGTGCTTGCCAAGTTTTATGACAGTATACATAAAATGAACTGTAAAAGAATCTTCTAATTATAATACTCATCATCTTGCATTAAAAAGATGGTACAAAAAAAAATCAAATTCCTTTAGTGGATGGCACTTAACTCCAGTCGACAGGAGGCTCAGTCGTACATGCTTTACTCATAGCTTTAATGCCAGTGACGTCAGTGACTTTTGTGCACGGCCAGCAGGGTTGTCCTGAGTCATGTTCACTCAGAGGGAGTAGGCTTAAAGAAAAATACCTTAAGGGAAATTATAGTATAATCCCATAAAAATCTCTGCATTACCTGGCTCCTTGCATAACAAGATGCTCCTTGCATGACAAGGAGCCTCTTCGTTTCCTGCGAAGAAATCACATGCAAAGACCCTTTAACACGTGTGTGTTTGGGTGTGCTGAGGCTGCAGCCTCCTTCCTCACCTTGCAGGGTGTTTCCAAGGTGAGGTCCGGGGTGCCCAGCTCGGTGGGGACATCTTCCTCCTCCTCACCTACCTGAAGGGCCTAATGGGCAGATTTAGGGTCGCTTTCCTTCTTTACCTCACTGTAAAGTCAGCAAAAAGATCTGCTCTCAGCCTTGCCCTCCCGCAGCAGCAGCAATTTTTGTAGTTATGCATGTTGAGGATGCCACTGAATTCCCCTCTGTTCTCAATTCTCTCCGATTTTTCTCGGCTTACTTTGCATTCAGCACTACATTTTTCTGTGCTATTTGTTTACCATTTCAATAAAAGCTGAAGAAACTTAAACTGTGACAATTAACCACATATATTGTTTCTCCAAGAAAATTCTTGTAATTAGTATGTTAATTCCCCACAAATATGACCAGAGCTATATTAGCAACCACTATTACCATATGCTTCTGGGAAGAAAATAATTTACAAATTATTTAAGAGTCTTCTGGGAAAGGAGACGAGAAGGTCTGATTTAGGACAGCGTGATGTCTTGAGAAAATTACACTCTGTCCCTGTCATATTTTTATCTATTATGGTGCTGTCTGCTTATGCATTTCCATTTGAAGAGTGTTATAATTTATCACGCAACTAGAGACCCTCTCCATTATGGTTAGCTGTGTATCAGCAAGCAGAACGTGTGAGTCTGTGGACTCGGTGGCAGAACGCTAGCCACGAGCAATGGGCGGCAGCTGCTCCCATCAGATCTCCTTGTACCTGATATTGAGCATTGTTTGCCATCAGATTTTGGAGGGGGGAATTTGGATAATAATTTGGTGATTTCAAAAAAAAATAAAAAGATCTTTGTGCCGTGTTCTCTCTGTACTTCTGTGTATTGCAGCTCAGCCCAAGTTTTCCACTCATTACTGGAAGTTAAAAGCTTCGGGATCTCTCCAAAGGGAGGATCATCATCTCTACCAATTTAAATGTCCTCTGTGCTTCTGCAGCCCAGAAGACTGTAGGTCTCTTCTGCTGACTCAGCCTCTTGGGATGATTATTCCCCCTCTTCTCGCTCTGGAAGCACACGTTTCTTGCTAAACTATGGAGTGTAAAAACAAGTAGCGCAGTGATGCCATATGCTGGTGAATCAGTGTGGAAGGAATTAGGTAAATTTTAGCTTAGTTAAAAAGAGAGAGGCCCTTTCTAGGCATTTAGGCCCTTCCAAGTCTATGAAGTTCTCTTAAAATGGGGGAAAAAAAAAAAAAAAAGGAGCAGGAGGTTCCTGCCCAAGGTTAGCCAGTCCGGTGTGTAACTGGTTTCAAGATGTCTTTAAATTTTTCTATTGCTTCAAGTCTTTTCAATTCCTTCATTTTATTATGTAAAACAATTGCAAAAGTGCTCTCTATGGAATCCTTTTTTTTAAAAAAAACCATCGAGGACTGTTTCTGGCCCAGTCATCCCTGTGTCAGGTCTCCGTGCTCCCCCCATCCAGCCACCCCTGCCATCTCGGGCATGTTCTTGGTATACAAGGTATATAATGCATGTTCTGGCTCCAGTACTCTTGTCTGTACATTGCAGAGACTAACCAAAGAAAAGGCTGGAAATCTATTTTTGAGAAAACAACATTAGCCGTTAAAAATAGTCTGCAACCGTGTTCTGCTTTCCTTGCATGGCTACTCATGTGGAATATTTTCTAGCCTTTATTTCTCTGAAAATGCACTGGATAGACTGATTGCCTGGAGGTTGCTCTGAACCGGGGTGGCGAGTGTTCTTTCACATGGATTGGTATTTGTAAAGAAGAATCTGGAAGGCAAAAAAATAGCACTGTAAACCCCCAAGGCTCAAAATCAAAGAATGCTATATTAAAGCTGGATGAACATTTACTGAACAAAATCCCTCAGACTTGGTAAAATGGAAAATGTTTATTCATTACAGTTTATTTTGCCTGGTTGTTCATCCTGCACCTAACTCCTCCCAAATGTTCTGAAAATCAGGATGTTGGCTTTTCTTAATGAGACAGAATGACTCTTCACGGGAAGCCTATGCCATTTGGTATTTTTGCGTCTTAAAAGTAGTACTAAAATGACGAAAATCATAAAGAAAAGTGTTTTCCTCCAAGCAACTGTTATGGGTCTTTTTTTAAAGAACAAAATGTAATCAATTCAGTCTGAATTCTGTTTTGTTTTATCTGAAAATTCTACGAGATCAGATACATATCATCTTAAAAATCCAAGAGGTCTGTCTGTAATCTGTATGAAAGGATGCTAAGGCAATGGTAGCAGTAATATTAACAACTTGTTTTCTGATCAGAAAAGCAGTAGTAGTCCAAATTGCCTTGAATTAGCATTGTTTAAATGTTACCATTAACAATGGATCCAGCATTGATATTGATGAGGATGGCAGGAAAAGAGGTGTCTTGAGCCAGAGCTTATTTCTGAACAGTATTCTAAGGACAAAACTCAGAGGTTACTCTAATTCAAGGGACAGGACGAAGAAGTTTTTTCAAATAGTTAACACAATACCATGTGTAATTATGCACTTTGCTTTTTTTTTCATAATCATCTATTTTTGGCACTTTGATGTTTTAAGCCTATTATATTTCCCTGAGATCTGTAGCTTCGATCAGACTCTCTTGCGGACGACACGGGAACCTAGTGAATAAGGTAAAGAGGCACCGTTTCCTTTTCTTCCCCTTTCACCAGCGGAGCAACAGCAGAACGCTGCGCACAAAGCTGCCTTGCACTGCGCCTGCTTTTTCCATCTACAGGCTTAAAGAAAGAGATTGTAAAAGTGCCGTGCATTGCTTATGAGCTGGGCCGCCGGATGGAAGGAAGGAGAGAGGTTTGTAGATAGTAACAAAAATGAGCTTATCGTAGAAAGCGTGAACAAATTCAAGTCCCCATTAGTAAATGTGGCCCAATAATATCACTGATTTTCCAATAAAATAATTTCATAAAAAAAAGCAAGCAAAATAATGGTGGGATCAGGGTCAAATGATGCGTTGTGCAATGCCTTTAGTTCAGAAACCTAATAGAAGTATTTTTCTATGTATTTAAGCATAGTGAAGCACCTTGCATCTGTACGCGTGCAAAAGTTGTCTTTTGCTGGATGCTATTTCAGGGACAGCTCACCGAACTGAGCCATAGTAATTCACAAGCACTTTATCCCACACTGCAAAATATGAAAGAGTTAACCTGAGGGAATAATGAATATGACATAAAGCAACTAATAACATACTTTTAAAAATGATTCACTCTCTCAGAAGAACTGAGCAAAGAAAGTGTTCAAGAGCCTTCATTACCAAAACACAAGGCAATTTTCTGTTTGCAGAATGAAAGGGTTAGGAATGTTCAGCCAAAGCAATGATTGGATTAGCTGAACACCAGTGGACGTTTCACCATGGATAATGGCCGAGAACGGCCCTTGCTGTAGAACATTTGTTCGTACCCAGTCATTGCATTCGCCGTGACAGCTGCTGTGGCGGTGCCGTGTGTTGTGTGCACGCAGTTAGTGATACCACAGCTTTCCGGGCGTCCACGACACCGTCTTCAGCGTAAAAGAAGTGTCTGTTAAAGTACCGCTTCTCACGCGGTACCCTCCTGGCACTGTTGTCATTTTAGTTACTGACACAGCTATGTTACGGCTTTCCAGGAAGGAGCTATTGCTATCAAATTGCTATGTTTCGCTTCACAATAAATTTTAAAGGAAAATTATATACTTTAAAAAATCTAGAGTCCACAAAGAAAACTTCATAATGCTTTTAATTAGAAAAGTACTACTGGATTACATTGGATTGAGACAGGGTTGTACCCATAATTTGCTTGATTTTGTCCATTTTGTCAGTACGTGATGAACCCCTTCATTCTGAGCTAAGCTGTGATGATGCTCTGAAAATATTTTGCAACACATAGCTGAGGCCTCGATTCGCTCTATGAGGATGTGTGGTACATATGAACACAACAGCAATATAGTCTGAACTTACAGCTTGACCACAAAGACTAATTTTAGATATGAGCAAAGTGTGCAAAAATGATATGCTGCATTATCCTAATCAGTTTCACTTTTTTTTTCTTTTTTTTCTTTTTTTTTTTTTTTGTGGGAAATAAATGAATGATAATATAATGCAGAATCATTATGTGTTTGACCTTCTTAAACTGGAGTAGAAGCAAATTGTATACTATTGACCTTAACCTTGGCTCTCTGTGTAGATGAAAGAAAATAATTGCACTAGTAAAAATAATAAAATGCCTTCATGCAGCTCTGCAAATTGAACGGACCTTGGCTCAATATTATTAGAAATGATTTAGTCTATAGAAATGGAGTTTTATAATTAACAGTGAACAGGGGCAGGAAAAGAGTACATCCACTGGCTGCCTTTAAGCAAAAGTGGATGGATGCAATCATATTGGCAGCTGGTTGTTATAAATGCTGAGACTGGTTTTAAAGGCTGGAGCAGGAGAAATGCATGGTAGGGTGGAGATGGAAAATTAAGGACACATGGCTTGAGGCCTAGAACAAGGGTTTTCTCTGATTCAAATGAGACCAATAACTAAGGTATCTCTAACTATATATTGTAACAACTGAGAAAACAGAACTAGTGAGACTTGCTGCCTGTGTGATTTTGTTGGAAATTTGGCCAGAGTGCTGCAAAAAGAAATGACTAGAAAAATGCCTTCCCGGGGGTGAACACAAATATTCCTGTCTTCGGTTTGGCTAGACAGCGTATCTGCGTTTGGCACTGCTGGACAGAGGAGCAGGTCCTGTCTGTGTGTGTGCGCGAAGGTCGCGCGGGCTGAAGGATGTGCCCTTCCCCTCGTCCCAGAACTGGCACATCAGCAGCTCCGAGTCTCGGAAAGCCCATTTCAGGAATTCGATTTTAAGTGGCACAAAGTCTCCTGAGGCCGCTTGAGATTTGATCTTAAACCTGTTATTCATCAAAAATAATATGTTGTGTGGTTGGGTTTTTTTCCCTCCAGCTGAAATTCTTTCTTCCAGAAGGGATGACGGGTCATATTCTGCTTTGTCCTGTCAATTTAATTAGTATTGGATTGGTGTAACTGAGAGCAGAATTTGGCCTGTGCTGCTTAACTAAAATGAGAGCTCCATCAGGCTGGTTCTTTCCCATCACAGGGCATCTTCATTACAATATCATTTAATTCCCTCTGCGATTTCAGTACTTTCCTTTTCTCAGGCAGGAGACTCAGGTGCAGCACCTCTTCCTTGACAGTATTTGGCTCTTTCCAAATGCAAAAAAAAAAAACAAGGAGGGGGTGGGGAGAGGACAAAAAGTTAGGGGACCTTTAGATGCCCTGATGAACATTTGACTCTTTGCTTTTACTGCTAATGTTGTAATATGTCATAATGCAAATGACACTATTTCATTACTACCACAAGCATGTTGAGAATATTTTTGTGGCAAGACAGTGCCACAAAATGTTTACTGCCCAGCTGTTAACGTGAAAGGGGACACGCTGGCACTATAGCCAGTAGGCAACTGGCTTTCTTTGCTAGAGAGGTTTCAGGCCAAACACATGAAGTTTTAATTATAAGCAGTTTGAAATATTTATGTTCTTTGCATTTCCTTATTCCTGACCACATAGAAGGATAAAAGTTCTTCTGAAATCTGATGACAGAAAGCATTTGATACCAACACCATGCAATTGTTGTGCCTAATTAATTAGTCTGAGTGAATATTTATGTAGTTGGGATTTCTATTATTGTATTGTCTGCTTAGTGATACTTTGAGCCAAGAAGCATCATTGTGCAGAATGACCTGGAACTACTAAATCTCCCTCCTTTGGAAAGCCAGGCTGGCGCGCGGCGCGGAGGGCGCGTCGCTGTGCGGCGCCGGTTGCAGCGCCCGACGTCGTACGGGCGCTTGCTGGGACGGGATCCGCTCCCCCGAGTCGCTTACGCATCCCCTCCTACCCATGCGCGTTGAGCATCTCAGGTCCTTGTGCCTTCTCTGATTCTGAGCACTGAGAGCAGCTCTCGTGCGGGCGGAGCAAACCTCGCCGCGCTTCTAGATCGCCGCTGGCACCGCGGGGCTCTCGCCTGCCCTTGTGCAAAGTCTCTGGGCTTAGCATGGGCAGCCACGAGGAGACGGAGCTCCGTGTCATGCCCCGTTTTGTTTTGAAGCCCTCCTGTAGGCCAGAACAGGCTAAGACCCATTCGCTGGGAAGAGCGCAAGGAGCGAACCTGGCGTCGGAGAGCTGCAAGGAGGGGGACGCGGACTGCTCGCCGCGAAGTGCTGCGTGCCGGTGTTTGCACGGGGAGAGCACTTCCAAGCAGTGGCTGCATGCATTAAAACACAGAAACGTTTTCTCCCATCTTCTGGGGAAATCGCTAGTCATGTGACTGATTTGCGTGGTGGTGTGTGCGTGTGTATATATATATATATATATATATATGTATACACACACATGCGCATGCACACGGAGACGTGCATACTTACATATGTAACATCTCTTTCTGATCTCTTAAGGGTTACCGTGTCTACTGCGAGGCTTATTAGTACCTGCTGGTGGGCTCTAAGGCTGCCTGCTGGATCCGACCCCACAGGGAAGGGTAACGGAGGCAAACTGTACACGCACGCATCATTTTACTTTCAGCATGATTTCTGAGGAGTGTTATTCCACTTAGGTAATCAGCTCCTTTCATGTAATTGAACTCCAATCCTTAAAATAGTGCTGATTTTCAGAATAGGTAACATTAGCTGAAATGCAAATATTCATTTTTTTCCCCAGTAACAGATTCCTTGTTTGAGAGAGCAAAGCAGGGCGTTGTGATGAGTTCACTACCATGTCATGGAGCAGAAAAAAATGTGCTGCGGAACTATTGTGGTGCCTGGCAATTGCTGATAAGGGCAGATTTGCTAAGATAGACACAATTTTTTGAAAAAAACAACTCCTGGACAGATGTAAACTAACACAGCTTCGTCTAAATCTGACCTGCAACATAGACAGCATGCAGAATGAGGTATGGCACAATTAATTGCATCATCAATAGCAATCCTCTTGTCTATCATTCATTAGAGTAACATCATACAAGTGTCTGCCCTGTAGACTGAAGTGTACTGCAGGCAAACCTGAGTTTTAGCAGATGTATCCTGGATACTGCGAGTCTTTGCCAAGATCAAGGTAAATTAATCTTCCTGGTCTCGTCATGGCTATACCGCTGTCACTGCCCAGGTTAGCTCCTATAACACTAACCTGAGTATCTCCTAACTACACCGTTTTCCATATTTCAGATGTGTTCATAACCAATTTGATTTTGTGAGTCAACTGAGAAAAGGCCAAATCTTTATGTTACGGTCAAATCAAAATATTTCCTAGCCTCATTATTCCCATGTCTCCTCTTAAGCACTGTTTTCCCAAGCTGTATGCAGCAGCAACACTGGTGGCTAATTAAGTGCTTTTTGTTTGTTTCTGCCCAGTATTTCAGCACTACTGTATTCCCTCCTCCGTCTACCTTGCACTCTACGTCTTATATGGATTGCCCTGTCCTACAACCGCTCTCCTGCATGGCCCCATGTCCGTGCTCTGGCTCCAAGCCTGGCAGCCCCTGGCCCAGCAGGATGTCCAGGCAACTCTCCGGAGTCTGCAGTGGGGTAGACAGGCTTCTTATTGACCCCCCTGCTTCATGTGTATTTGAGTATTTTAATTTGGAAAAGGAAAGAATAATGTTTTCGTGTTCACTTCTGTATTGTTTTCTCTGGCTGTTGCCCTCAAAGGGTGAAAAATGGAACTGAATGGGGAAAAAATATATGCACAGTACTTATTGAAACAAAAGGACAAAAGAGAGGGAGAAACAGTAGCAGAAACCAATAAATAGAGTTTTCCATTAGCAAGTAGTCAAGAGCATATTTTTATTTCATGTTTATCTACCTTTGTAAGAAACCTAGCCACAGTATCCATCAAATCCTGTTTCATCTAAAATACTCACCTAGCATGGTGCCTTTCCTTCAAGTATAATTCTATTTGCTTGTGTAAATATCTGCACAAGTGGGTGATCAGCCTCATCTATACTTATTTGTGCATTTTTTTTGAACTTAAAATTACTTCAGCTTTTTTTTTGTTGCCTCATAAGGAAGTCTTTTTAGTCCTAATCAAGGACCTCAGTTTTTCTGTTGCCTTCATTTTTTTTTTTTTTAAAGCTAATATCATCTGGGAAAAAATAATTGCTGGAGAATAGACATCACTTGGTAGCGCATCATGCAGCCTTGCAAGTAGGAAGCTTGACGAGAGGGTTTCTTAAAAGATTAAGATTTGCTTGATTGCCCCATAGCATAAAAACTTTGGTAATTCCTGTAGTACTAAATCCTTCAGCATGGTCTTTTAGAAAAGCAAGAATGATTTATCAAGGAAGTGATATGACCTTCTGCCTTGAAGGCAACCTCATGGACATATTTGCAGTAGATGAATGGCTCCTCAAGATAAAGATGCTTGGGCCTTATCGAGATGAGTTAAGTAAACAAATTCTACAGGCAGCATTTTCAGCCCCTGACTTTCCTTTAATTAAACCTCCATTTGCTACATGCTGTTTAAGTCTTACAGATTGTGAAATTTTGTCAAATGTATGCATTTGTAATGCAAAAATATGTTCAATAATGTCTTTCATTCAGCTTTCATATTTTTTATACTGCTGGCACAATAAGGCACAATAAAACATGGTACATTGCTTGTTCCTGTATCACTGATGTGAATGCGGAATGCAATGAATATAAAAGGCACTGTAAGCAAAATCACTGCAGAAAAGCCTGAGGCTCGTCATTTCTTACGGTGTTTTTGCTGCAAAGATTCACAGAAGTTTGATTTTAAAAAAAAAAAAAAACATGCAGAGACTTTTTGTTTCATCTTTCCCTCGAATTTGTAAGAGAATTCTTCCTTCTGAACAGTGCTTAATAATCTGTGCCACTTCAGCCTTGTGGGCCTGCAGAAAACCCTTGGGTGAAATACCTTATGCTTTTCCAGTGGGACCACCACCAGGAGCAATTTTTCACATACTTCAGTCTGCACTGCAGCATTAGTGTAGCAGGGATTCACTTAGTGCCAGTTAGAACAGCAGTTTTATATAGGAATATCAATTTAGTCTTAGTTTGAAAATGTTAAATGATTTTATATCAAAGAGTTCTGGATCATAGTGTTTTGGGCTGTGGTCTGCCAAGTTGCACTTGGCTTGGAGCAATAACTTTGTGATAAAAACCTCCTTATCCTACTCAGTGCCCTTCCAGCTGTAATGCAGTGCTATGCAGAATATGATCTGAGGTTGTGCAGTTTTGGAGAGGACCTACTTAAAACCTCTTGCTCCCCTATCTGTACTTGTTTCCTTGTCAAGAGAAGGGAGTCATGGAAAAAAATGCACTCTGTGTTTTAGGTTGATATTTTGCAGCAGCATTTCAGAGCAGTCTCAGTTCTGCCAGTCTTTGGTAAAAGGAATCTTCCACAGAAGGTGAAGTTATGAGAGTCCCAGTTTTGAATGTGTCGACATAGCTAAGTAGCAGTTTTTGTTCATTTATCTGACAGTGCTCATGACTGTCAAAGCTCCTGGCTCTGTTTTCTTATGGGGTAGGGGAAAACTCTACTTCGTGGTGACTGTGTTTTCAACGCAGGCGTTTTGCTGTTATCATTTATGCTTTTCAATGCATTTCTGGAATTGTTTGCTGTAGCTAGTATTAGTATGTTATAATAATAGCCTAACACATGAAAGAAACTCATTGAAAAATCTCAAGGTGTTCCTGGTGGGTAACTTATCCAGCTGTTTGTTTTGTTGGTGTTGTTTTCAATTTGTGGCTGTATCATAGCCACAATCACCAAAATAATTATTTGTGAATAGTATAGTTAAAAATACAATTTTAACAACAACAACAAATTTTTTTGAATTGTAGTTTCATCTTGAAAACACCTTACATAACCAAATATACAAGTTCACATTCAGGGAACGACAGCCAAGGGTGCCATATAAGTAGCATCCAACCTATAGTCAATCCCATGTATTATTTCTCTCTGAATTCTTTTGGAGCGTTCCTCATGTTCATGGGGATCTCCTTGATTTATGGTGAGTAGCAGCTTATTTCACAAGCAGCCATATTGATTTCCGTAGAGTAATCTGGGATGTAAGACATTGCCTAGTGTAAGTTAAACTTGTAGAGGTTTTTGGAAGAGGCTTCCTCAATATGACGTCAAGCGGTACTAAAATCTGTTAGATGTAGTAGGCTAAACATTCTCTCATAAAACACGTTGACCTGTTAAAATCTCAGGAGAATCAGTGTGAGATGGTATTAGTATGCATCTGTAGAGGATATATACTTTTATATTCCCGAGAAGGAAACACTTTATTGCTAGAAAATCAATTGCATTTGTTTTATGGGGCTCGCGGTGGCCTAGAGGGATTTTTTCCTCCCCACTCCTATAACTGGAACACTGACGTGATGCTTCTCAGTGATGCGCGTCATAAAGGATCAATATTCACTAAATATTGTATCTGAATTTAGCATATTTTTTAAAATACTGCATGTAAGTTGACTGTGCCAGCAGAATGAATTAAAGACACCTATCAACACAAGTACAATTTACTTTTACATTCCCATGTAAGATACATCACAGTCTTATGTTTCTGGCTCCTTTTCTATGCCACGTTAAGGCCACGACTATTAAACTAAAATGATGAGTCCAGAAGGGACTCCAGTGGTCATTTCAACTTCTTAGCTTTGTGTCTCACAGCTGTTTACCTGCCTGGCTTAGTGTTATGTTGCATCAGTCACACAAGGCTGTGGCAAGTTAGATGTTGTCATCTCTATAACTAATTACCAGATGCCTCATTCCCATACACTTTCCATTCATAACCATTACATAATTTGTTTGATGGAAGACTGCGTTTTTGTTGCCGTTTGTGTGTTTTATTTGCCTTCGAATACAGAGAAATGGCTGGGTGTTTTTTGTTGTTGTTTTTCTTTTTTGTTTTGTTTTGTTTTTCCTGAGTATTTCCTCATCCGTTCTTTAGCTGAGTGTATATCCTGCATAATTTAAGTGAGGGGGGTGGGGGAAAAGCCCCAGAAATGAACATATTTGAGTGGTGCTTCCAAAAATGCCTTAGGGAACTGTTAACACTCTTAGTGGAAGCTGTGTTATCCAGCATGTTTGCCGTACATGTGGCAAAACAGAACGGGAGAACAACCACAACGATTTCTCAAAATGTGTAAATTACTTCAAGATACAGATTCAGTCCTGCTGCTTGGCATAGTAGATTTACACCTTCTTGTTGCCACAGAATCATCTTAAAAGCATTTTCCTTGGCCACAGATCTGGGACAAGGTATCTTCTCTGCAAGTCTTGGGCTTCAAGCAAAAGCCTGAAATGGGAGTTCTTTATATCCGGCTTCTATATTGGCTTCTTGGGGGTTATTAATATTTGACATGACTAAAAATCCTCTACTGTGACTATGTGAGATTACTCGCAGCGACACATTCAATTTTTATTGTCTCAACCTTCAGGGACTGGCCCAAGATATAACTGCCCCCAAATCAAAGCAGTACAAAGAACAAGGTACATGTGCTCCAAGCTGAATACCTCAGCTGCAGCCAAAGAGTAAGTCCTGAGTCTTTAGAAAAAATGCAAGTATAAAGACATTTATTTCATTTTAGCATTAGTCAGTGACAATTGGCAAGAGATGGGAAAAGTTTCTGGACTTAGAAACAGCAAGATGAAGCTGTAGAATTTATTGGGTCTTTATGCTGGCTTTTGCCTTTGGACACCTGAGGAGTTTTGAGTAAGTTTGAAGAACGGATCGATGATTATTTTAGGCTCATCATGCTAGAATACAATGTTACATTCCTTGCACACCCATCCACCAAGCTCCTGCTAAGATCAATGGGCATTTTGTGTACATAAAGAATGCAATAACAGGTTCTGCAGAAATGCTTATGCAGAGCCACTGTTGAGACTTTCTTGCTTTGTAAAGCCTTCTGTCGTGGTACAAACTTAATGCATGAATTCGCTTTCTCCTTGATGCTCATTATTTATGAAAAATGAATAAGGATTCATTTGCACAGTTGAGCACTTCCAAGAGATTTTATGAGACGTTTTTATGTGCAAGGACCATTTTGGAGAATATATGTGCTCTTATGTTCATTGCTCACTCTAGTTTCTCTTCCTGGCAACTATGACAATTATTTACAGTAGTCTTCCACGCTGTGGTTTAAAAAGAGGTAATAAAAAAAACATAAGGTGCAGTCCTGACTGCACTGAAATAAAAGGAATTCTGCTACTGACTTCGGCCAAGCCTGTGTCTCCACAGAGTGCTTTTCTTTAGTTCTTGTTAGGCGAAGAACTGCCTCATATAGCTTTTATTTATTTATTAAAACAAAAGTCAATTCACTTTTTTTGTCATCTCTTTTGAGGACCTTGCTAGTAGGAACTTCAGGTTCTTTTAAAAAATTAGGTTTTAAAATCAAAATGCATCACAAAATAGAAAGTTAAGCCATATTATAAACAATTATGATTTGGTATTTTAATAGTCTCCTTAGGCTACAAGAGTTCTCATATAGGAACAGCTTCATAGACCTACCATATGGATTGTGCATTAGATTTTCTTGCCTGTACTCAGTGATCGTCAAGTTGCTGGCAGGCAATAGTTTCAGATAATTTCCGTCTAATGATTTGATATCTTACACAGAACAAAGAAAAGTTGTAATGAATCATAAAAGACATTTTCATTCTCCAAGAATAAATTGGATATAGTTATTGAATAAGACAGTTGAATGTTAGAGCATCCTGGAAAAGTTCACTGAATTGTAGCTAACAATATCTGATGCCCCCAACTAAACATGAGTAGTAATGAGATTTATGAAGCAGAAATTATAATAAAAATTCTGACTGTAAGCTGATTGGATTTCAAAAATGCATCAAGATCAATATTGGATTTGGTTTACTAAAATGATTACAACCCAAGTCTATTTGAGGGAGTCTTCTTTGTTGTACAGAAGAGGGGAAAAATGAAAAAACAATGGAACTAACAAGGATGGCTTGTCAAAGGTAACCAAATGTATGATTTCTATCTTAAAATCTGTATTAAAAGTGAATGCAGAGCTGTGACACAGGAATTGCATCTTATCTTTTATGACTGCAGGCATATTGTTAGGATCTGAACCTTTATCGTGTCCCTTCTTTCCATTTTTTCCACTTCCAATCAAAAGGCTCATCGATTTTTGCCTGGCAATGGTAAGGGGACTCCTATAAATAATGAGGAAAAAATGCTCCCTTAAAAAAATAAATACCTAGGCAGTGCAATGCAGTGAGATGAATGTTCAAAACATTAAGACTATCAATTCTTCAAGGAGCAATTCTGTAGGTATTACTTGGGAGTGTAGTCACTGAAGTCAACAGCATTACTTGAAGTAAAATTTTCGTGCAAGTCCCAGCTTTGGGCTTGCAGTCAAAATTCTCTTCTTGCCCACAATTCAATAACACTCATTAAATAAACCCACCGAGTTGCTCATAGAAGTAGCAATGCTTCTTAGAAGTTGGGTGTAATTATACAAGTACAATATTTCACAATACCTAATCAGCACTCTCTACCCAATTAATAAGCTTATGCTTATTAGATTGAGAATGAAACATCTTGGTGAGGAGAAGGATAATAATTAAGAGAAACAATAGGGAGGAATTGGGGCAATATTTTTTGATGAGAGCAGTATTCTGTAGGGTTTTGTCTGCTTTGCTTTTCTATTACACTCAAAATTTCAAAACCTTTGCATTAAAGTCTCTACATATATCCCTCAAATTTAAAGAAGGTTTGAGAGAGCATCTTTTGACCTTAGCAATGCTGCTTGTAGTCACTGTGTGGTTGCCAATGGAGTAGTTCCTCATTTCGCGCCACGTAGTATGAAAAAGGATTTTCCCATGGCTAATGTGTGCGTTTCACCTTTCTTTTCCTCTTGCCTTGAGATACCATGCACGTGAGAAGTTGCAGGCACATTGTTTCCTTCTGCACTCATATAAATGACTTTACAAGGTGCTGTAAAGAGCCAGATCCTTCACTCCATTTTCAGCCTTGGCTTTTTTTGTTTTTTTTTTGTTTAGTCTGAGACAAATCATTTAGTTTTTCTGCTTTCTTCTTCCATAAAGCTGATGTATTTGCCTAACTCAAGTACTTAAGTCCCTTTGAGATTCTTGTAAAAACATAGCTACAAAATAGTATTTTACGTTCTGCTATTATTTGTCTATATACTGTATTGCTTTCTTGGCTATGTACCTGTTCATGCTGACTTGGACAAACATATGCAGGGGATGAATGGAGCCACTTTTCTTATGGGATCGTATGGGTTCTGTCTCAGAACTGTGATGTCGGTCTGGTTCCTTCATACCAGTGTTACAAAGCTTGTCCTGGGAGCAGTGCTCAGATAGCCATATCTTACCAATTCGGGAAGCATGGAAGAAAAATGTTTAAATAAAAGCCACAGTATCCCAGAAAATGATTTCACTCAGAGACAGGATGCTAGTATTAGATGGATAACAGGTCTTATCCAGTGTAACAGTTTTTATCTTCCTTTGCTCTGTTGCACAAAATATTGGAAAGGCTGGATCATAAAATCCATAGAGCACATAGTCTTGTCTTTTTATTTACTCTGTAAAATGCTGTAGGCACATATGACACTAATATTAATGAAATAACTCACCAGTAGATGAGTAATATTATTGTCAAATCAGTGTCATTCTTAAAAATCACATCAATACTAAAAATAGAATTATATCAGTGGTGGAAAGGATGAGTGAGAAGAATAAATGCTACCCACAAAGCTGTTTAGAGTTACAGGGGGTTGTTTGACATGATAGATATTGTGCTAACTATGAAAATAGCCTTTTTTCTTCATAGGCCTCTAGTAAGAAAGCCGCATAAAGTTCCTGAAAGAGTGAGATAAAAAAGTGATCTCACTCCTTTTGAGATCTCTTAACACATTGATTTGGATTAAATGCTATCTGATTATATTGTACAATAATCAGATTTGTGGTTATTCATTCATAACCTACGCAAAGCATCTGAATTCAAAATCAGTTACCCTGGGCTTTAAGAATATAGTATTCTAATAAATGAACAGCTATACTAAGCCATTTACTAAAAAGAATGGATACTAAGAAGAAGATCCATTACATTTCTAAAGAGAGGAATCCTAAGCCCATACTTCACACTTCTGGCAAGGCATTAACAATAAACCAGATAGGAAATCATTCAAAATGACTTGAAGGAAAATAATTGTATGATCCCTAGAGAAACTTGAAGTGACTGTGAGCTACACTTGTATAAATTACAATAAGAATGGATCTTTTACAAATGTCTTGTAAAAGGAAAGGTTGTATCTTTGTTGTATTTTGAGCACCTAATTTTTCTGGCGGTTATTTGAAAATGTTCCTGTGATTTTTAGCAACTCTGCTCCTAGGGGAAGTTCTTTTTTATTATAATTTTTCAAGCCTGGAGGAAATGCTCAATGATTTTCACAGTCTTGACAGGGACACAGAAAAGGGTGGGATAATAAAAATCGGGAAATTGCTGCTTATTGATAAGATATTTACGTCCTACTATATTCTTTCAGCAAAAAAATGAAAGGAAGAGACATGTTTACATATGCAGCTATCATGCACTTTTTATGAAGCTCAACAGCTGTTCAGAATTACACAGTTATTATTGTGCTGTGGTCAGAAGCAGGAAATACATGTTTTGAACCTATCTGCCAGAAGTTTTTTGTTAATCTAGATGCGAATATCTGAGATTGAATATGGATAGCAGGACTGTAATGCCTGTTATGTTAAAAGTTCAGCAAATTCTTTCACAGCTTCAAGAACACAAACTGTGTCCTTATGCCTCAGTCAAGATGACACTCAGCTATGGGGTTGGTTCAGCGCTGCAATGTGGCTTTTTGACTTACTGGCCTGCCGTGGCCCTTCCTAGCTTATATGACATTCATAGAATAAAACAGAGTATCTGCAAATGACTGGAAAAAAAAAAGAAAAAAAGGAAGACAGTCAGTCATTGACCGTTTAATTAATTTTCTTTTTTTGTGAATACGCACCAGTGCGTTTCTCCTTCATATGTGTGCAGATCGCCCATTAATGTCAATGGGAGCTCCGTAAGCGAACATGCCCTTTGGGCTGTCTGTGTTTTCCCAGCTGCAAAGATAGCATGCAAATAAAAGCAAATTTATATTATGTTATTGCTTCTTACCAGCTTTAAGGAATGTTCGGAAAATGCATTTATTTGCATGTCTAAGTGTAATTTGGGGATCTAATGAAGGAAGTGTGTTTAAGTTTCAAATTGGAAGTTGTAACTTAGTAAGTTAGGTGAAAATCTCACTTCCCCATCTGATAGCACGAAAGGAAATTACAGATGGCATTTTCAGCTCATAATATCACTCTCAAATATATAAGATTATGTAATACAATGTAGACGAGTTAACAAAACACTAGTATCCAAGGGTCCTATTCATCTTCATCATCGACTACTACACTTGCCCTTACTTTAACCTCAAAGACTCTAAACCAAGACTACTGAAGTTAATAGCACTGAAGTCGACAGTTGCAATGACTTGCACAGAGTTCAGTAGTGTTGTGCCACTGCAAAATTGCCATAATCATGAGCATAATCTGTCTCAGTATCTTTAACTGCCAGCTGTCTTTTGTTCTTCCTCCTGCAGCTGACAGGGACTATGTGAGGCTTGGAGTCCCCCGCAAAGACATCCAGCACACATGGAGATAAAGTAAAGCTGAGACAAATGGTAGAGCTGGACTTATAAATCCCTGCTGAGACAGATAAATAAGAAGATGATCTACCTGAGAGGCAATCATAAGTCAATAATGAAACTTTTCTGAGGCTAAGTAGACAGTGTACATTAGTTACCTGCTGAAGACATCATATGATGGAATTCCCAATTGTGGTTTAATAAATATGTGCCTGTGCTTCCATCCTTCTTAGACCAGGACGCATCTTTTGCCAACTTTCCCTTTAAACTGCAGTAATTTTTCTTTGACAAAAATTAAAAAAAGAAATCTGGAAAATAGGAATATCCAAATTTCAAGACATACAAGTCAGTTACTCACAGAGACTACAAGGAAACAGGCTCCTGAAAATAACGCTTTTATTGTTCAAATTCAGAGGTTAAATGAGAGAGAATGAAAACATGACAAAGTTACAATAGCTTATATAGAACGGATGGCTTGAGAAAAGTGGTTCTGGGCACATTACTTTAGCAAATGTCATATTTCTACAAAAGGGCTGTTGAGAGTAAGTACTCAACAGCATGATTTAAGGGGAAGTGAAGGCTGCTGCTTACATTAGAAACATTAATACTTCACACAACTGAGGCCATAAAGTTTTGTCCATCTTCTTCTAGTCGCAGAACTCTAGTATCTTTGACACATTTCTCCAGAGAACAGGGACAGGCTGGTGGTTACTCTGCTTTAAAATTAAAATGAGTGCAGGGTCAAGCCACTGTGCCAAGTTTCCCTTGTGAAGCTTTCGGCTGGTGATTCAAAGAACATCGTGAGCAAGTCTCAGTTCTGGTATATGGATGAGGCTTCACTGACTTTACTGGAACTAGACCAAGTTAAATAGCCAGTGGTCTGACCTTTTCTGTCAACAAGAGGCACATCATGATCATACCCTCTTTACTACTGTGGAATTTTAATAGACTTGCCTGTTTACTATAAAGTGGGAGCATTAGCAGTTTTTGTAGTAGATCATCACATTATACATTAAGCAGGATAGATTTTCGCCATGAAAAGTATTAAGAGAGAATTTGCTCTAGTTTAAAAATAATTTTCAGAATATAAAGAGAAGTATGTATGAAACTTTAGGAAAGTCTATTCTCTGTATGCAATTAAATTATTTATAAAGTATATAATTAATATGTTCAGTGATTTTGGTAAAGAGGCTTAGCTTTTAATCCTTCTTTAAAGATAAGAGATCACAGGAGTGAAATGCAAATTTGAGGTCTTATTTTATGTTTGTACAATAATATCTAGCATTTCTCACTGTGGATGAGTATTTAAAAAAAAAAAAAAAAAAAAAGAAAGAAATCCAGCAATCTCCATAGGCTAATGATTACATTATCAATGCAACAACATTTCTCAGCACACTGCTGAAAGAATTGTTATAACAACAGTTTGGTACTGTCTGAATCCATGGAACAGCCGATGAGAAGGTGTTGAAACCACTTGGTTACCCGTAGGTAACTGGCTTGGTAATAAGTGAAGTATCCAAATGCATTAATTTGAGGAAAAAACCTTCACGGTTTTGGAGACTACACAGGCCCCAAATAATGCTGAAGAGCGAGTTGCATTGCATGAGAGTGGAGAGGGTAAGAAGAGAGCCAACAGACAGACGGACCCCAGCATCTCTTCATGCTTCTGCAGCATCACACTCTGCAAATACATGCAAGAAGAGATGAGGATGGCAAGGGAGGACCGCAAAACTTGCAAATCCCATGGCCATGCACTTGGAGTAGGGATAAAACAATGCAGTGCCAGAGGGAATCGTGGGGTCTCACTGACCCATGCCTACCCACAGATACATTCACCCAAGGTTTAGAGTGGGGTGAAACTTTCAGGTGATGCTAAGCATGCATTTTCCTGTGTTGGGTATATATGCCATTCCCGGCTGTTGAATCTCAGTTAGCTTCATAGAGGGCATGTGGTGTATTTTGATTATTGTGATATATATTATTAATTATGTTTTATATAATTATTCTCAGTTATCTTGTCTGCAAGTGTGCATGCGAAAAATAGGCCAGGCATATTATCATTGGGGCTAATCCTGCATTGCCCTGTTGAGACACAAGTTAATGTATCTTTTTTTGTTTTTACTATTACAATTTTCTTTGTTTAAACTTTTTATGTCTCTATTCCATGAATCTATAAATTAGTGCTTCAGTCACTATGTTCCACTGATAAAGATAAAATGAGATAAAGCAAAAAGTTTGATAGCTGAAGCTAATGAGAGCAACCAAGATTCAGCCACATGAAAGAATGATTAGCCCATGTCAGTTTGTATTAAATTGTACATTATTAATATTTCTACTATCTAACAAGATAAATTTGTGATGCTAATTGTATCTGCAGAAAACAAAACTTCTCAATATAGGAGCATAACATTGCTGAGAATAACGAATGCATGAATTAGTTTGATAGAGTCCACAGAACTAAAATTCTATGATCTAAAATTAATCTAATCCATAGAAATTTTTTCTTATACTGCGTGGATGCAAAGTTACCATACTTTGTCATTAGAGAGGATGTACCTCCCCAAAGACCTTGGGTGAGAAACAAATGCAAGCAACTGTCCACATTTTGGGAATGTTTGTCAGAAGGGAGTTGAAATTCTTGTCCATTTTAATTGCAAAGATTTGAATCCCATGTGTTTACTTTGAGGTGGAGACTCAAAATTAAGAATACAAAAGAAATGTAAGCACTAGATTGAAAATATGTATAAATTTCAGGTCAAAACACACTGCCTTTTAGTGATTCTATTTTGCTCATGCTCATTAAAATTATTGTTCAGGCTCTAGCAAGTGCCATAACTTTCTACAAAGAGAATCTTAGTAATTCACTAAATGATTCTTGTTTAATGAGAGTTTGTATCAAACTAATTTTGGAGACTATCTCAACAAATTTATCTTCATTCTTTGTTCCTGTCAAAGCAAAATCTAACAGGACACTCTGAAAATCTATCGTGAATTTTAAATTTTTTCAACAATACTTAAAATCGCAGAAAAAGAGATTGTAAGAAAAAGAAACTTTAGGCACGGTTCTGTTAGTGTAAAATATGTCTTGCTTTGAACACAGTCAGATATCACAGCAAATGATATTTTGTGTCACCTATTCATGTGTTGCAAGTAACTCTACCTTTTTCATGAATCCAGTAGCTGCATTTTTTGTTGAATTTCTGTTCTGTGCAGACCAAGAGCCATGAGTCGTCTGGTACCCTCTCTGTACTGCCCCAGGGCTTCAGTGAAGTTGCCAGATTATTATTTCTTTCCAAGTGCTACAAAACAAGTATCTGTTGTACCAGATGACAGGGATTTCTACCACTGTCACGCCACAAATTGTGTCATGTTTAGGACTCCAGACGGATGCCAGTCAACATGAGATCTCCTTTATTTCCCCTGCTTTAGAAACTGAATTAAGAAACAAGTCTCTCTCAGACAAGAATAATTCTGGACAGTAAAATCATACAGCAAATTTAATAGAAATAGTTCTTTCCTTCATAACTTTCACTCAAATCTGAATTCTAACAACCATTTAAAAAAAAAATTTGGCTGGGAAACTGAGTGAGTTGTTCTTGCTGTTAGATTTTTAAATATAGATTTCACATAGTTTTGGCAATATGCTGTCTTCTAAAACGATCCTCTTGATTTTCGCCACCCTCTTACATCCAGTCTTTAATACTAACTAATATCCTAAGCATGTGCCGTTATGCATTTCAGAAACACCATGTTCTGTGTGCTTTTGACATGAGGACCCTGGAACCGAAGCGCTGACAGAGACCACCTTGTCAGGTGCCGTCCTGTCCATCTCCCTGGGCTGAGGTGCCACAAGCACCTTTATTCCATTTACCCAAGTTGCATTTTAAAGGCAGTAGTCTAAGAGATTTGATAGCACACCTTGGTAACTTCTTTCGTGGTTCAGTAATCTGCCGATGGGAAGGCTTTTTTTTTCTATATATCAAATATAAATAATCTTTGCTGAAAGCGAAGCATGAAGAGAAATTAATAAGCGCTTGATGCCACTGCTAAATAGTCAATCTCCTCATTCTATCACCAGAGTCACTGTGGAAATGTGGACTAGAGCAGGGGGCAGGACAGGCCTCCTCAGGACCTTTTCTTGAAATCCCACTTGGACAATGAAGCACTGATATCTACCCTAAGAGATTTTCCTCTTCCTTTCAGGTGTGCACTTAGAGGATGGTGGTTTTGCAACACATACATTTCCCAACTATCTCTCTAGAATGTCAATGACATTGCTAAAATAAAAATGAAGTTTTGGTCACATCTGCTTCTCATACAGTTACTGGTTACAGTGTCAAATAGGAAGATAGATTGGCATGACATGATTAGTTCTTCATATACCTCAGCATTTGTTGAGCAATTGTTGTCACCTAATTAACCCCTAGCTACTTTTAAATCAGTTTAAAATCATGTTTTTTTCCAGAGAGCAGAGATTTTTAATTTTATTAAGCAACTTTTAACAAAAATATACATAACAACGCATCAGGGAATCTTATGGAAAGTGTGCAGTACATTAGAGAATACAGCCTTTGGAAGCTTTTTACCTTTTAAAGACCACTGTTCGTACATTTCCTTCTAAAAGGTGCTAATGTACCTTTCAGCAAGACAAATTAGAGAGGAGATTTTTATGACTTTTATGTGCTAGCTGAAGAAAGGAATTTTCTCATTTAAGAAATGACATATTACAGCAAATTTAAAATATCATGACTTTGTTGCAGAGCGGTCCCCAGCAGTTATAATGTGCAGTCAGAGGTGGCGTGGACAGGTGGGAACTGCATGCATGAAACTTCTTGCACCTAGGAGCGTGGCAGCAAACGCAGCCTCTGCTTGCCTGCGCCTACGTGGGCTCTGCTTCTGCGGGACTCTCCGGGCTGGCCGTTGAGTGCCAGGCGGCAGCAGCAGGACCTTCGTGGTTTGGGGAGGACAGCTGGATGTCGGCGAGCGGTGCTTGAGGGCAGCCGTGCGGGTTAAACGTCCTTCGTGCTCACGCTGAGGTTCTGTGAAAGGCGTTGCGGCTCCAGCGAGGCCGTCCCGCAGCGCTTCCACTGCCTGGCGGCGGCAGCCGCGATGCCCGCACAATACCCAGCAGCACGCTGACTCCACTGAAGTCGGTAAATAATGGTCGACATTTCTGAAAATGTGTGTAACACTTCTTTTTTTGAAGTTCTTTTTTTCCTCACTGGCTATGCACCTTCAAGGGGCTTTTAGCTTACTACAGGGAAATTCACACAGGTTTCTATCTCTTCTTATCTGTACACTTATTGACATGTTTGTCTTCTTTTCAGGCTCAAGGACAGTTTCTCACTGTGTTTGAATGCCTTTCAGGTAGCTGATTACTTTGGCTTTTTTCCTGTTCCATTTCTAGCAGGGTTTCAGTGTATGTTTTTGCAGGGATAAGTGAAGTTTCAGTGAAGTTAAATGAAAAAAAAAGTGCAAGTTAATGAATGGTTCATCTTTGGCTTTGTGACCATACAACTGAGAATTAAGATACAAAAATTTGGTTTGGGATATTACAGAACAGCTGAAATGAAATAATGCAAACAACAGTGGTTTGCCAGGTACAGCACTGAGTTCTATCTTATCTTTTACTTCTAAATTTGCAGCCATTTTACATTTCCTGTAGCATAACCTAATAAAATGTATCATAAGTACAAACACAAAGCAGGTGGAGAAATGAATTGGAAGAATCTGCCAGGTTGTCTGTTGAATTATTTTGCCAAGTTAGAATGATTATTTGTGATCTTTCTTTGGCTGAATTCACTTG
Source organism: Nothocercus julius (assembly GCA_013398735.1). NCBI lineage: Eukaryota > Metazoa > Chordata > Aves > Tinamiformes > Tinamidae > Nothocercus > Nothocercus julius. Next base: position 718,473 of record VZSV01000176.1, on the reverse strand, counting down.
AATTTTCACACCAAGAGTACGCTCTCTTCCTCTACATACTAGTAACTCCCAAGTTCTTCACGATTGTCAAGTGTGTTCCTGTAATTTACTTGTAGTCCTTACAAAGACTTTTCATGTGCAGACAGTCCCCAGTGTTTGCCGACCAGAAAGTTAGCACATTTGCTCTTTATGATTTCTTTAGTTATCACATTTAATTTCATTTATTTATGATTGCGTACATACACTCATGTATATACATGTATATTTGTGTATATATAAACATGTGTATGTATATGTACATGTATGTGTATATATATGTAAAGATGTGTGTATGTTTAACTTTCCAGCTTATTTGTTGATTATACTATCATATTTCAGTTTTCTGACAATACTTAGATGTCCAAAAATAATTGTAAGTAATAATTGTAATAATTGCAAGTATAATTTTTATCAAGTTACTGATATGGTCTTCATCCCTGCGATTTCTAATCACTGCTTTTAAACAGTCTCGGTGAGATTTCTGATCTCTTCTTAGTCCAAAATGGCCACTAGACACTCTTCCAGTTGCTGTACATTTTCAGTCCTGATTTTTGCAGCGTTACACAGCGTTGAAAAACAGAAAATTCTTTACAGTTTTCAGAATTTTCTAATAACTATTTTTAACTGAATCTTGATATTTTAAACCATTTTAAAATATGCTGCTAAATCTGCTGTTGATGAAAATTTTGAAACATTGAATATTATCCACTAACTCAAGAGTTAGTTAGAAAAGAGAATGTAAAGAGAATGAACAAGATTTTTCATTCCCTCATGAAAACTCATTTTTTCCATGATATTTATTTTGATCATATTTTCAGAATCTGGATAATTTAGAGCAAATATTTGTTTATTTAGGTTCTTCCTCTTTCTAAAAACAGTTTGGTGTTGTGTTATTCTGTGTTTTTACTCTTTATGATCCTATTCTGCTGCTTTGTTTGTAATAGTCTGTAGCTTCTTTTGGTTATTTTTTTTTCTTAAGGCACAGGGCTTGCATTTGGAACAGCCCAATGCGGGGTGCGATTTTATTCCAGCAAGCCACGACGTCTTTCCTTTTGGAGCGTGAGTGACAAGGAATCAGCAGGCTGGATCTAGCACTAAAACATGTGATAGCCAACCCATGTTTAGTCAAACCCTGTGGGGTTTCAAGCACTTTCGAAGTGGGATATGAAAATCATTACGTTGGGAAAGTGCTCTTTATGCTCATACTTTTATTCTGAATATAAGCCTTAGTAGCAATGCTGTGCAGGTTTTTTGATTGTTTAATTCCCTAGAGGAAAAGGCTGTTTATATTTCTTTTCCCAGCACAAAGATGGACAAATGGTAATGCGCTTTGCTGGTTTTAATCATAGCTACTGAAGTTTCATGGTTACGCACACTGACTAAAACTACTGATTGCATAAATTAAGGGAAACGCAATTTGCTTTCCACAGAAATTAAATACAGAGCCAGAATATATCCAAGGCCAAAAGGCTGATAGAAATATGTATTGAAATTTCACAATACAAATAATAATGGAAAAGTAATAATATCCTGTTCTTTAAAAAGGGCATGAAGAGGCTGGTTTCCATGAAAACACACTGTTGTTTTTTATCACGGCATGCATGTTCATAGCAAGGTAACTTTCAGTTCTTGTGAGAGAAATTGAACATTATGGCTAGGAAGGAGCTGGCAGATGGAAAACACTATTTGTTCAGCGGGGCTGGCAGGGGCTGTGCCTGCTCTTGGCAATGATTTTAGCAGTGCCCCCACATGGGTAACTCAACAGCGACCAGCAAATAAACGTGCTAAGGTAGCGATGTGGGAACTCTTCAGCCCACCACAGGGACTGCTCGTGCAGAGCTAAAAGGCACGGGAGCGTGGCATTCTATTAGCAATATTTTATCCTCCAGTTCAATACTTACTGTAACTTGGATCATTAGATGTAGCCTACATTTGTGTGGACACAAAGCAAAACCCCAGGTTGCAGCTGTATTAATTTAGCGACTGCGTTTAGGGACTGTGCTGATGCATAAGGCTTTCTGCATTCCTCTCTTTCCTGTTCGTTCCTAAGGCCAGTATGGTTTGCTGCCGTCTCGGTGCAAGCGGTTGTTCTGCAGGGAAGATCCGGGGTTTGATCTGCCATCGCTGTCTGCACATGCCAGCATTGTCTGTTACATAATCGCTCCAATTACTGGTATTGCGTCTGAAAGGAAATGTGTTTTCATTTTGAGATGTGAGCTGTTTTACGGAGCTATTTTAGCATAAGCACAATTTCTTGCTTTTAAAAAAAAAGGAGGGGGAAATATGTGAACACTAGATAAAGTAAGTGAGAATACGGTATCATGCAAACATTTAAAATTAAGTCAAATAAACCCAGGCAGGATGAATCTGTCTCAAAGACTGCATAAGGGAATTTAATTAATTTTCACCTATGTAAGTAGTTCTCCTCTGTTTTCCTTTTTTTTTTTTTTTTTTTTTTTTTTTTTTTTTTTTTTTTTTTCAGTATGTGCTCATTGATCCAAATGTAAAAGGCCCAATCTTATGGTTTTAGTTCCCTATGAAGAGTTTGCTTGTTTCTGTTAATGTGAGAATCAAAATAGGAAATAGAGTAGCAGTTTTAAGAAGCTCCAGGGATTAGGTGGTTTGAGGAATATATGATCTTTCAGCCCTAAGGCTGTAATTTGTCCTGGATGCTAGAGAAAATCATCTTCCACCGGCTTTGTGTCAGAAAGGCAGCATTTATGCAGGCATAGCTAGTCAGTACCCAAATTATCCACACTTTTTTTGCATTAAACTACACACGTTTTCGCCTGCTGCAACCTCTGATTGTTCTCAACGGCATCCTTGTATGAGGTTGGTCACTAGGGAAGATGCTGTACGTAAAGCCTGAAAGAGCACAAATTAGGGGCAAGAGGCAATAAATGGCCTAGTAACTTGATGGAGCACTAAGTATTTGAATGTTAACATGGCTTAATTTGAACTATGAGAGCTGACCTACAATGTTTTCATAGCAAGATTAATGCTGGAAGTAGCTGTAAAGCTAAGTTCATGTGGATCCAAGATTCACAGGCACTGTACTTCCCATGCATCATGAGGAGAGGATTTTTTTTAATGCCTAATAGTTGCCTTTTATCAGAAATCATTGTTTGCTCCCCCACGCACTTCCGTACGCTTTCCAGGATACCTTGGCAGCTCAAGGTTTCATAAGTAGCCTTGTGCAGGCCCTAAAATGCTGCTGGGTATCCCCGAGCCCCGCTGCAGCGCGGCTCCCGCACGGGGGACCGGAGCAACGACGAGAGCTAAGGCTGGGCGCCGCACAGCGGGCGCAGTAAAAGCCCCGGGTAGAACTACAACGAGCTCATCTAAATGTACTAAGGTTGCTGTGGTGGTCAAATCGCTCAGGCGATAATTTTCAAGGCAACAATTTGAAGTCCATCTTCAAGCACCTCAAAAGTGTCACAAATTTCTTCCAGCCTGTGATGATTTCATTCAGGAAGGATGACAACGAACACGTATCTATAGCACCAGGGGCTACACAGGCTGCTTTGCGAGCAGGGTTTGTAGTGAGCATAGACATCACTGGAGGCAGCCTGGACCACACTGGCCTGGGTGGTCCCCACATTTCATCCCAAGGCTGGGTCTAGGGAGACCGTGCCCGGCCCACAGTCTAAGAACAGCCCTCCCTTAGGCAACAAGCTCTAGGCTGGGCCTACTGTTAACCCCAGATCATTACACGCTTGAGAAAAACCTCGACAATTAGCAAGCTTTGAATGCCACATGCTAAACAAGAAAAGCCACATTTACTCAGGTCATGTCTGCACCTCCCAAATCACTTCCCATTACCCCTCATGTGTCAGTATTGCCTTCAAGGTAATTTAACTAGCTGTCTCGTCTTCTCTGTTGATAAAAAAATAATCTCTTCCTCTGAGACACCTAATGGATGATCCCCTGAAATACATGCCTAAATAATTATCTGTCTAGGAGACTTTTATATGGTGAGTCATCATTCACTGTCACTGTAAAGGGCTTGTTCTAATTTTGAGACGACCCTCATTGGAATTAAAATATCAAACAAAGTGTATGCCACTGGCTGCCAGTCCACTAGAATTGCAGCAGCAACTCTGCAAAGAAAAGAGAAAACAAAAACAAGTTTTCTGAAGACAAAATATGGAATACCCAATATCTTCAGCAAAAAGCAGAGTCAGAGTTCACAGCATAGAACATCTGAGTTCAACCCTCGTGGAGGAATTTTCTGACTGTCTGTAAACAGAAAGGAAAAATGCTGAGGAAATCAAAGGTGTTGTGCCCTGGTGCCCTCTTCAACAGGAAAGCAACAGAATGTAAGTTAGCAGATGTGTATACATATTTTATCATTATTGGGATTAATTACTTGTTCCTGTGCAGACTAGCATAGAAGAAAAAGGGTGGAAAATCCTTTACTTAACAGAAATGTTGAGTGTTTTCCAGCTTCCACGGACAGCTGAAGTCAGATGGTCATAGTCTTTCTTTTAACAGTCTTTGTATTGGATTTCTTTCAGAAGACACAAACACAGAAGACGAACGTAACAGGCTAAAATTAGAAAAATACCCTTACAACAAACAAAAGCGGAGCGCAGTATGAGATTAGACTCCACAAGTCAAAATCCAAGAAAAAATGCTCTGAGGAATTGGAGTCTCCACAGGAAGAAAAAAAAAAAAAAAAAAAAAGTCTATTTGTAACTAATTTCAGTCATTAGGGAGCAAGTTGTGCTTAGTAGGATTTGCTTATGCATCAGAATTATTCTTTGCAAAAAAAAAATGGCTTTTGCTCAAAAAAAAATCAAACTGGAAATGTATGCTGAAAAGCTTTTCATAGCCCAAACCTGGGGCTCAAATCCCCAGCCCCAGCCTCATTTGTAGATGAAAATGCATAGGAGAGTTAAGTCAGCTAGGGCTTTTCTTCAGAAAATATTCTGCTGCCCAAGAAAGAGCTAATCCCTTCCCCAAAAAAGAATCCTTACCTATCACCTGCTCATTTAAAAAAGAAATCCCTCTTTTCATATTAATCATGAAGACAGAAGGCTTTGTTTCCTTTTCTTCTGCAAGCGTTGACATGAAGTTGGGAGTCCAATACCAGGATGAGTACCCACTACCTTCTCTCTCCTCCAGGCCGTTCCCACGTTTTCCTGCAAGTTTCTGCCTATAACAGGAATGTCAGAGCACTTCCATCTGACTTCTCCTGCCACTGGTTGAGTTGGATGTGAAATAGATGTGTTTGCTGGGAAGCCTGTGTGCTCTTGTAGTCTCCTAAAGCACCATGGCAAGAGCCTTTGGCAGTGGTTGCTAGCAAGTGGCTGCTGAGCATGTGTTTGCTGGTTCTTTTTCACATGTTAACCACAGTTACCAGGTACCATCATGGAAATTTTAGCTAAGCAGGGCAATGTGACCAGTTATATCCTGTCTTTTCTTGCCCTTGACTCAAGTAGCACGGTTCCTTCATTGAGGTGGAGGGCCTGAAGCCACAGGCGCACCAGCAAGGTCTGCAGCGCTCAGTAGTGCTTGAAGGGAGCGATGCAAATGACGACTAGGGTAGACTGGAAGATGTTAAATGTGTGGGTTTCCAACCCACACAGTAATCATATGAAAAGGGGATTGCACCAGCATAGTTCTGAAAAATAGATGCAAATTTATAACCTAGCTTATATTTGTGCTACTCTTCTCATCGATGGCTGCGCGAGCTTCACCCGGGCACGGCTGCTCCTCTGGCAGAAGGTGCCCGTGCGGGCGCGCAGGGTCTTCATGCGCCCACGTGGGGGATAAGCAGCAGTTCTGCGGCGCGCGCCCGGGCCGGCCGCAGGCGTCGCCCAGGGAGAGCGGCGCTGCTGAAGCACCGGGTGATAGTCCCGCTCGCCCCTGCTCAGCCCTGGCGCCCGGGCACCCTCCTGCTTGCCCAGCGCAGCTCACCCGGCAGCTGCTGGGCAGTGGACTTACCCAGGCTCCCAGCCCCTGCCCACAGCAGATCAGGCCAAAACAAAGACAGGCTCATCTGAGTTTAGGGTTGATTTGAGCATTTAAGGCTTGGGAGCCCCGTTTTCCCTGTGCCATCCCTGTAAGTTGTCCTCCACATTACTTCTTTGTTTATTCTGATGTCCTCTTCTTCAGTTGTCATCATCTTCTTCCCTCCATCTCCAGGCAAGGTTCGTGTGTATCTATGGTCAGTTAAATAGAAACAATTGCTAAGAAATTTACAGCTTGATTCCTTTAGAATAAAAATGTGTGCTGCAATTTTATTGCCTTGACAGCTGCTGTTAACGTGTTCCTGCCCCCTTTCTGCATGGAAGTGTTCCATGTGCGACCTCCACACGCACAAGCAGATGCTAAAAATACCTTAAAGGTAAAAATAAGCACAAGGAAATTGGGGGACCTCCCGTGGATACTTAGTATTGCAGTGAGTGACTGCCCCACCTTTAAAGAAGTGGGAAAGTCCTCGTACTCCAGCAGGAACAAAACGCCCTCCGTGGGGCTCACTGCCTTTCACACTGTGCTGTGGCTGTGGCATCTGCTCTGCAGTGGCTGCCCTTATGCTTATTAATTGTCCCACGTGTGGCAGACCGTGTTCTATTTTATATACACATATGCACACACATACCCAGGCATATGATGTATAGTTATTATTTTATATAACAAAGCAGACAGTACTAGCTGTTTTTTAACAAGGCCTTTTTTCTTCATGTTGCATTAGATTAACCTGGAGATTATCAAAAAGTACAATCCATCAGACACTGTGCTGTTGTTTTAAAGATGCATAGTGCAGAGATGCTTGTAAATTTGTCCTGTAGAGTGTTTAATTCAATGGGGCAATCATGCCAGCAGGGTCTTTGAGTCATATTATGATACTTCCTTTCCAAGGCTCCTTTTGGAGGTTTCCATAATACCTTATATTAAGAAATAACTCCTGAAATATTTTATTATATCTGAGACTAACAAGACATCCAGCTATCTCTGATTGTTATTAAACTATGCACATTGCCAGCTCTCCTAAAAGGTTTGCAAAGTTTCAGCAACTTCTGAGTCAGCCTGTACCATTTTTTGGTTGATATGGAAATCATGCCCAGTCAGTGATAGATTTGAACGCACCGCTTTGGGGAAAATGTGGATATGTAATTGTATCTGCCTTGACATTGAAGAAGAACATCCACTTTAGTCCATTATAATGTAAGTTGAGTTTGATAGAGCTGAAATACGCACCCATAAAAATGATGAGAATTTACTTTTTCTCTGAGTATGTTAAGAATTAGCATGAACATTGTTGTTTGCCTGTATTTTGTGTTTGGATTCATTTTCTGCTGTTAGACTTTCTCTGTAGCCCGTCCTGCCTAGCGCCGCAGTGGCAAACAGGGTGCCACCTCGTGGATAAAGCAGACCTGTGCTCAAAGTAAAGCGGGCTCAGCTTCTCTCCGCTGGCTTGAACGCAATCAGTGCCAGCGCCGGGCTTGCTGTTACTGACAGTCCTTCCCCTTAGATGCTCAGCAACAAGCCCTGCTGCGGGAGTAACAAAGTGCAGGTACAGCCCCAACTTATATTTCCCCGGTGAAAATCATTTTAAACTATACTTATGGTAATAGTAGTAGTTATTCACTTGCACCGTTGTATTAATAGAGAGCACTTTCTAAGAGTGGAAAACATACCATTTTTATCATGGTATGTTAATTATAATATTTTGGATGCTAGGAAAGATCAGTCACAATTTATATTTAGAGAGAGACTGAATGATTAAGAACATTCCTGCAGCTTATGTTAATCCAGTTTTGGAACAGAGACAAAATCAGGAACGCCTGCCTATTAATAGATGATAACAAATCTAAGGCATGTTTGTGTGCAATCTGTCCATAAGTCAGTAAAAAAGGAGATGAATTACCATACCATCACATTCAGTACTCTCTGCAGAGTCACAAACACACACACTTTTCTCTGTTCCCCCTACATCTTGGCCATCTCCAGTAAATAGCTGAGCTATGCATGGAACGGGATCGTCTGCTCAGATGTGCTCTGTGGTTGCACCACCCTTAGTTCTATGTCTGTTTCTCTCAGGTCCCCCATGGCACAAGCCACAGCCATGGGAGCACGAGTGGCTAGTGCCTACACAGCCCCAATGAAGTTTGCTTAGCAGAAATGCCCTGAAAAACCCTTGAAGAAGCAAACTGGCTGTAAGGTGGGGTCAGCACTTTGCATCCTGTGGCTGCTGCGCCAGCCCCTGGCCCGAGGAGCATTTCAGCTTCCCGCTGGAGTCACCTGGGCTCCTTTTGGCTTGGCCCGTTGCTCAGTGAGGAGTGAACAGCCTGGTTTGCCAGGAGCGAGGGCACTCTGGTTCAGCCTGATGCCCTTCTTGGGTTTGCAACAGAACATTTAAACCTATCTCCCTGCAAAACAGCATGCAGGTGGAATGATTTGTCTGTTCTCCTATTCCACATGAAAGGCAAGAGTTTGGAGCCAAGGAGGTCTGCCCAGAGAGCAGAGCGCGGCGGCAGAGCTCAGCGCCCCATGCAGGGACTTCCTCCCTCACAGGGAGCTCCGTGGCCTGGGCGCCTCTCGGCACTTCCACAGAGCAGCCCCTTGAAGCTGCTCAGCACATTCCAGGTTCCTCCCAACGTGCTAAGAACTCATTCTGACTAAGGGACAATATTAACACCTCCTTGATGAATTTCAGAAAATTAATTATACCAAAGCTCAGGAAAGTTTGTGGAACTTCCTAGACATAGGCTGGATCTGGTCTCAGCAATGGAGTTCTGCGTAAAGCAGTGAAGCACACAGGATCTGCCAGGGATTATTCGTCACATATTTGCTTTGTTAAATAGGCTGCTTGTTGAATAATAAACTAGTTCTAGAACTTGCTTCAGTGTAATTCATGGCTTCTCCTCTTCAGATATTAATGTTTAGACTTTCAAGTTTATTAAATCAAATTATTATTTTAATTTCATTGCTGCCTTCTTACACATTTCTATCTAATTAACAATGATTGTGCCATTTGAAAAGCTCTCAATTCTTTACCCTATGGTGCAGCTTAGAAATAATGCCAGCCATCTGAGCAGTCAAACCGATCAGTCATTTGTTTTAATTACTCAGGTGATTAGTGCACTGAAATTCAACTTATTCCAGACTCCGAATTGCTGAAACACAATTCACAATGTTTGAAAAACCTCTTTAGAAGATACTGTCATTTGGAGCATTGCTCAGTTTGTCAGTTCATGAACGTCATGAATGTAATGAACATAATGTAGGAACTTTTTTCTAAGAAAAAATAATGTATTTTCTACGGTCAATCAGATTCCCTTTCCTTGTTGAAGCAAAGGCCCCCCAACGGGGCACCCGAAGCCAGGGGCTCCCCAATGTGGAGCCTGAAGCCTCCAGAAGAAGAAGAAGATTTGCCCACGCCTTGTCCAGAGTGCCGAGACACTGATTGTGCTAGGACAGCCCCTTTTCTGCAGTGTGAAACACTTACCATGTTAAAGGAGGCATTAAGCAAACTACCTCCACAAATAAATCATTGTTTGCCCGGTCTCCAAAGCTGATTTCGCTGCCACTCAGTGCAGTGAAAATAATGATTTCAAAGGATGCAAAGCTGGTCTTTGTATTAATATGGGCTTCCTCTGTGCATCCAGATAGATCCCTGGCGGCTCTGTAATTGTCTTTGATTAACCTAGACATAAGGAGAGGAAACTGCCAGATTGTAATGGAGGTGGGAATTTTACTTAAGAAATGGTCTTATCAGGTACTGGCCTGCAGGTCTTTGTTTGCTGCTCCACTCTTCAGGAAAAAAAAAAAAAATAGGCTGGAGAGAATACAAGGGAGGTGTAGAAATGAAATCCAAGAAATGCAAGCTCAGAGACTTCAGAGAGAGGCGCTGAACCACAGTGTTCTTCAAACCACAGGCCGTGCTCGCACTGCGCCAGGGGTTGGATGGTGCCGGCGTACCAAGCGTTTGGAAAAGAGAGGATTAAAGTCCCTGCAATTTGTCACTTGAAACGCTCAAAGCAGTTTGCAGAGCCGGGTGATGCGATTTTCTCGAGGGACAGCGCCGCGCGCAGGCGGCGGCGCGCAGCCCTGCGGAGGCAGCACGAGCCCAGGGCTGAGCGCCGCAGGTGACAACCGGATCCTGCAGCAGCTTACGCCATTCCCAGAGCTTCGCTATGAGGCCGTGGAGACGAGGCAGCACGGACCTCATTCTCATTAATTTCAGTGAAATGGCACACCTGAATAAGAGCTAAGTGCAGATCGGAGACTGTTCCAAAGTTCATTGCATCAAGAGGGTTCCTTCTACTGATTTAAAGAAATTGGCTCAAGCTCAGTTCCTACGTTTTTCCTTCTGACAAACAGCAATAGTGAGGAACAGTGAGGATTCACGTGTTACAAAGAATTATCACCTGAGCCGAATTTTATATCATTTATAACATTTATTGTCAGAGTGAGTGGAAATGTTTTCTAACGTTTTAATTTCAACTATGAATTTTCTCAGAATTGCAAATGTTAAAGAAAATTTTATGGATTCCATGGAAAATTATGAATTTTTTTTCTATAGTTTGCTTGCTTGTTCTGGATTATGTTTGTCCACTTACTTTCTGAATTCCTTCTAGCTGCAGAAATATTGTAAAATGTGTAAAATGATAAAAAGGTTCCGTCTTCCATTCTTACATGGTAGCTCTGTTCTGCTATGGTCTGGGAAAAAGATCTGAGAACTTAATCTTGGCTGCTGTCTATAAGGAACTACCCAGTGATGCCATCACAATGAAATAAATAGTCCCAGGCTAAATGTTTTAGGGTAGGTTTCCTCCTTCTGTTCTCATGTACTTCATGTCTGGCACTTCTACCTTAGGGATATACATTCTGCTGAGCATTAAATAGTGCTGAAAATTAGTTTCTTGAAAATAATATTTCTTTTAAACATACCTATTTTAATTAAAAAAAGAAAGGAAACTCTTTGGGGAAATACAACAAATTGATTAAATGTTGGGTAGTGATTTTTGAGATGACAGAGATGTGACGTTATCTGGAAGAAGCGCAAAGCTGACTGTTGGCTGTACAAAGACCATAGAAGTCAGCTGTTAGGGTCTATGATGTTTTGGGGGAATACTGATTCCCATCCTGGAATACAATTGTAATACTGATTTTGGTAAATCCAAAATATGTCTAAAATATGTCTCCAAAATAAGTTCTAACAAATCTTCAGTAGACTTCTAGGCTTGAGATAGTCTTCTTCTAGCTTTAGAAAGGAAACAGGCAAATCAGACAAACAAACAAATAAAAAGTGCTGAGAAAATAAGATATTAGTGAGATACTGCCTCAAACAGGCCAAAGCAAGTATTAACCAGAGCAATAATGCAAAGCGAGACAATGAGTTCCAAAAATTCTAATTGAGCATTATGAGTCCATTTGCCTTCCCTGGTTGATGAACTGGATCATAAATTGTACTTTTTACATTACCCAATGTACATTTTTAATGCCATTAATTGGCATTTGAGTGCAGATAAGAGAAATGTTATTAAATGTTGGTAAGCAGCACGCAAAAATTAGACATCAAGCTGAAACCCAAAGGACAGCTTCACGCTCACTGATGTCTGCTGAAACTCGGGCCATTATATGCATGTATTCACCTGCCTCAGGTGAATGTCTCAGTTTTAAAGTGTCAAGTACAAATACAGATACAAATAAAGGCCTTGCACTGAAATTATACATGGATTTTTTTTTCTTTACCTTTTCAGCTTCTAATAATTCATTGTGTTCTTGCCACAGCTAACAACTTGAGAAAAAAACCCAACAATATCTGAGTAGCATGTCATGGTGTTATTTCAATGGGTTTGGTGGTTGCAGTATGAGTTAATGCTGATTTACAAAGACAATAGAAGTTTATTTTCAGAGCATCTTTATAGTGTGGAATGTTTGACTAATAAATGACTAAGCATTAGAAGCCCTCATTTTAAACAAAATTGAGTCGGGCTTTGCTGGTTTCAGTGCAAAAAGCATCAGGGCTTTATTTTGTCCAAAAATTACTTTGAGGACCCCAGTGAAAGCCAAAAGTTTTTTTATTGGAATACTCATTATAGAAGTTGCAATACAGTGATGTCATTTACAAGCCTAACAAAAGCTTCTTTCAGTAAATACGATAATGACAATGATCTCCGAGACAGAAGCAGGAACACAAAACAGAGGAAGGAAAAGCCATGAAGTTTTCAGAACAAACTGAAGAGGGAGAAAATGAGGCGTCCTAGGCCTTGGCCTCTGCAAACAAGGCATCACAGTTAGGATGATCTCAAGGCAAAGCAGCCATGTAAAGTAAATCTACAGCCTTTTCTGCCCTTCTAAAGCATGGAAGATAATGGAAAGTAATCCTCTTTCTTTTTTGTTCATAAAATGACTTTAAAGTAGGATGGCCGTTTTTTTTTCTCTCTCACTTTATAGGATCTATTTTAAATGACCTATTTAAATGTTCTGCAATTATGATGCTTTTGTGCATTTTCCATGCGGAGTGAACAGACAGGGAATCCCTTGAAGTTATGGCATTTTAACCAACCAAAGAATAATCTTCCTTTCTTTCTCCCTATATTCTTCATACAAAGTGTCTTAAATAGATAAGACAGGTTCATTACCATTGTCATAATTGTCAGCTTCTGTCAGTTCCATTAGCGGATAAAGGTCTGTGGGAATATTACTCATGCGCTCCTAGCCAACCTCCCAAGGTCTGCACAAGCTTCCTAACACTGCTCCCTCTGATGCTCTTTCCAGTCACTCAGATCTGTTCTCCTGTTGTTTAATGTGCTCCCTGCTAAGGTCTCCTTGCGATGATTTTCCATATGCTAATGGATTTTAGAAATTATTTTGTAAAGTGAATCTCCCCTTATGTTCCCCCTTATGCAGGTTTCAGGTTTGCCTTGTAGGCAACATCTTCACACCTCGGAGGAGACCTGGAATGCGGTTTGTCAGAAGAGCATACAGGTCGCACAGCTTGAGGTAAAGCAGAGACAGTGTTCTTGATTTCTTCGGCTGTAATGAATATGTCTACAAGCGTATCCTCCTCTTGTCATGAGAGGATTCAAGTAAGGCTCATAGTGTCCCTTACACTATGATGTTTTCATCATTCAGGAATCATAAGACTTTATGCGTAAATCTGCCTTTGGCTTTTTCAGGATTTGGTAAATATGTGCAAATGCTAAAAATGAGATTCCGAGGACATGAGGAAAGAAAAGATACCTTTCATTTCCAAATGTCTAAAGGCCTTAGAAAACCCAGACCTTGCCCCAGCGGAACAAAGAAACTCTGCAGAAGTTTACTTTATGCCTTTACTTTTCCATACGAACTGTGATTAAAATTGCATTCCCCTGTATTTGTGTGAGCGTGGAGTTACAAAAGAAGCTGTGAACTGATTCAGCACATGTGGTTGCTGTGTGCGCAGTCCTGCTCATTCCCCCTCACATCTGTTACCATCTCTCTGCACGCTGAGCACTCTCAGTTGCGGTCCCTTGCCTGATCACTTTGATTTGGTGCCAAAATGTTTGTTCTTAAAAGCAAAGATCTCTTCTTTGAATCGCTTCCCCGAAGTCATTTTAGATCTGATAAGCACTGGCCCATAAGCATTAAGTTAAAAAATGTCACCACTCAATTAAGTAGTTGCAGTTTCTGCTGACCATGTTCCTGTCTTTCTTCACGATAGTTTAGAGATGGTAGGGAAGCTAGCACAGTGAAAAAAAAAGAATGCTTTGAAAAAAGAAAAACAATAATAAAAAGGTCTGTCAAGCTCATAAGCTATGGAGGCCTTAAATGAAATTAATAGAAAATGTGAAAGTAGAGGAAAATAGGGCAGCTGCAGAAGAAACCCCAGAAGCAAAAAGAGATTGAAGTAGCGCAATAAGCAAAACCCAAGCAATGTCTTAATGCTGCTTCGAACTTCCACTTGCTCGTGCGGCTTGTTCCCACAGTCACGCAGCAAGTCTGGAGGACACGGTGCCCCTGGGAGATGCCCGGTCTCGCTGCCACCCCGGGGTGCCCGGTGCGGAGCCGGCAGGGCCATTCCCGGGGTGCGGGAGATGAACAGGTGGCAAATTGCTCCGCGCTCGTTCCCTGTTCAGCAGTGTCACAGCTTGAAGCTCTTCATCCAAGAGCCAGCACCAGCTTAAACAGCAAAAGTAAGGGTTTTGTTTTTCACTTGCAAAACTGGATGCCCATTACTTTATACTCTTTTATCCTATTGTTTTTTTTTCCTTTTTATTTTTTCCTTTTTTATGAACTTTCTAAGAAATAAAGTCAGAGACTATTCTGCTTGCAGGTAGCCTAAAGAGGGGAATAAAATATCCACCTTTTCTAATGGGACATGCCCCATTAAAGCCTGTAGAATGCCAGAAGGTCATAAGGAATACTCTCATGGGTGAGAAAAACTCTGGGGAGGGATTCCTTAAATTATAATCCATTAAATATATTACTCACAATCTGTAACAATCAAGCGACCTCAACCCACCCAAGCCTGACTGGAAGCCTTACGGGTAAGGCATTCACAGCTTCGTGCTCCCCTGTAGAAGACGATATATTTTATTAGCAGCAAAAACACAACCCTTGTAACATAATACAAGGTGATTTTTTCCCCTTCTTAGAGCATCTCTTTCTTTCATAGCCTCCCTCATTTCCAACCACAGTCAGATCTTTTTTAACTTGGTATTTCTGTGCCGTGCATAGTTCTTATTACAGAGTTTGTAGGCCATTCACACAGGGAGAGATGAAGTATGATTTGATGATTCAGTATATTCAATACTGTCAGGGTGTCCTAGCACAGAATCTTTATTGTAAATACATGTCTTTTCCTGAGAAGTTAGTTTACTAAGCGGTTGCCACTGGAGAGTTTGGTACATCATCTCGCTTCCAGGTTTTGCATTTGACCCAATACCACACAGCCTTATGGAGCAACATCCCAGGTAAGTCCTGCATATGATTTTATTTATTTATTTATATATTTGTCTTCTGCTTTCACACCTCTTTCAAGGGGTAGTTTTCAGCCTCTGACAGTGAGCTGGAGGGTGAACGATCTCCGGGCAACTGGGCACAGAGAAAGAAAATAAGTAAACATGCACTGAGGGCAGTGCATTGGCATCTTGCAATTTAGCAAAATTAAATGCCTTCCCACTGTGCCCTGACAGTAAAATCTGGCAAGAGCAGTGTTACGAAGCTGGACGTCCCCCCAGGCTGAGTTTGCAGAGAGAATTAGTCAGAAAGCCCACGACCAGCAGCATGCCCACTCTATCAGGCGTTTAAGACAACAACTCATTGCAAATGAGTGCAAATGAATGGAGTGAAAAACGCCTGCCAGTCCCTGTTCCAGGGATGCATGCACTGCAGTTTTTCTTAGCCGATGCTTTCCTGGAGCAGGTAATACTTGTTGCAGATTGAAGAGGGTTTCTGGATAAAATGGAGTAACTTAGGTGGAAATAATATGGGACCATGCAGAGACATATATTTGACAGCAATTCTTCCACTTTATTTAGCACAGTACTCTTTCACAGTGGTTCTGTCCTCAGTGTATTACAAACTCACACTGTTTCCTATCGCACTGGACCTTTAGTCTGGTGCTTGCAGACTTCTCAAGGAGTCTCTCCTTCCCCCTCTTCTGACAAACAGTCTGGCTAAATATACAGAAGATGGGGACACGGAGTTACTTTTTTCTCCTCCAGAGACGGTGCTGTACAGTCACTACAGCTCCGCTGGCCTCCGCATTTGGGTGCCTCTCTGCATTTCCCCTGACAGACGTGGAAATCACAGCTTTCACCCCAGGAGTGAGGACGCACAGGTAGATGACCGAGCGTGTCTGTGAGCCTAGAAGAAAAGTGTGGCTTAGGAGCTGTCAAAATATTAAAGGAAACAAAACATAAATAGGCTTAGATGTAATTTTGGGTGAGATTGCATGATGAATTTTAGTAGTCAATAAAGAATGACCTTGCTGTCCTGTGAGCTGCTGTTTAGGTGCAGCTATCATTAAGCAAATTGTCCTGGTGCTGAACGCCACCCTGTGCTGTCTCCTCGGTGGAGAGGGGCATGCCACACATTTCTACCATTTCTTCAGATATTTCTCTTTGCAAAAATTATGTTACTGCCCTATCTGTCTGTTAGGTCTTGCTCTCTCCTTTTGCTAAACTGAGGGGAAAACACGTGGCGAACAACAGGGAAAAAAAATCATCAAGAGGGATGAGTGGGGTTGTGTCACGGCAAGATGTTTAAGAAAAGGTTAGAGATGACATTAATGAACATGGTGTGCAGCCTGAATAATCTTGTAGACTTCAGGGAACCAGACCAGATAATCCCAGCTGCCCTTTCTGCCTCTGCTATCTTCTGGTCACTATCTACCATCAGCAGATACGCAGAGAATTCGTACTGATGACGATGGAAATTCGACCCAGATCTCGAAGGGTCTCACTTTGGCCCAGAGAGGCAGGGATGGAGCTCGTTAAAGCGAATTACTCCTAAGCATGTCTTGGGTCTCAGTCTTGACTTTGAGCTTGGGCTTTGCCTTTAATTGCCAAAATGATCTTTGGTTTGTTGTATTTTTCAGGCTGCATGTTGATAAATAAGCCTAATTCTCAGTGGATTTGACATGCTGTAAATTAAGACAAGTACCTTGGAAACCACTTAAATAAGATTTACAGGAGGAGTTATTTTTTGTAGCTGCAAATTAGAAATAAATATAAAAGTGCAGCATATTAAAACCCTACCAATGAAATTGTATAGCATAACTAAATTTCTTTCTAAGATAATTCCACAACATCATAAACTTATGTCATTGTCAATAACCATTTATAATAGAAGCATCAAACCTATTTAGTAATGGCGAAATACAGCTCTCTCAGACACTTATCCATTTCCTGATTTACTTAGTAGAAATGTGCTCCCGTGTAATGTTTGTAGCTTGATTCTTGGTTCGGCCTCTCAGCAGTTGATTGAATGGTGGTGGGAGTAGTGATCTGTCTTTGATATTGTCTAAGTGCTGTTTCACCCATCCCATAAGCAAGGAAATAGTCTAACACCTGGCTTAATGTAGCTGGTTAAACCAAACTGGCACCTTAATCTTTACCTGCATTTTGGTACCTGTTGTTAAAATAGCCTTTTGGGCCAGGTATTTTCCGAACTGAATTTTATTATAAAACTAAGTTTATCCATAAGTTTATTTGAAGAAAGAGTTTGAGAAATTCAGATTAAAATACATGCAAATGCATGTAAACCAGGCCTTTTATATAAATGCATTCCCTTTTATGAGAACAGTACTTTGTGAATGGTTCAATAATTAAGGTAGTTTGCATTTTAAAGACTTCAGTTTTTAATTGGTTGAATATTAAGCGCAGATCATTTAAAGATCTGTTGTGATATGCAAATTATGATGTCTCAGCCGCATTTGTTTTCAGGTATCAGTCCATCTGCATAATGCAAAATAACATTCTGCAATTATTTCAATTAGATGCAGTCAGCCTTCGGAGCAAGCTATTTACTTCATTTCTGTAAATGAAGAAAGCAGTTGCAGCTTTCCCTTCCCGATGTTTACTGCCCAGAACTGGTGCTCACGACTGGTATGTGTGCAATACATAAATAGCTTTCTAACTGAATTGCATTAACGCTCACAGTAGAGGACAAGCAGTTGAACTCCCCTTGCAGGATTTCATTTGGTTAACTGACTCTTCCGCCTTGGGAAGAGATGTCACCTTGTTTGGGGGTGTTCATTATCATTCCAAATTACATTACGGAATGTCGTCGGAGATCTTAATTAGCAGAATCTGTTTTGCACAAGTGCTTAACATCGGCGGGGTTTTTCTCCTCAGCCTGCAGCTGTTCCCTCGGCGGAGGAGGAATTTCACCTAGGCAGAAGCGGGGGATGCAGACAGCCGCGGTGGCTCCAGAGCGGCTCGGCTGGGTCTCCTCGCAGCGATCCGCTTCCACAGACGCAAGTGGCATCAGATGCAGCAAATGCTCCGCCGTGCTGCCCCCTCACTTTCCACCTCTACTTTGTTTT
>VZSV01000176.1:664410-699296 GCA_013398735.1 Nothocercus julius | reverse complement strand
GGCTGCTTCCCACCGTGCGACAGGAAAGTGGCAAGTTGGGAAGCGGGGGAACGGGGAAGGTGCGTGTGCGGGGGAAACAATTGATTATTGACTGGATTGTTTGGGGAGGGGGGGCGGGAAGCAGCCTGCAACTCGGGGGAAATCCTGGGGCTTCGGTATTTTTGGAGTGAAAAATGGCAGCCCAGCTGGCCTGGCTGTATGTGAAGGGTTCTTGAAAGCACCTCTGTATCAGTGCAGGGATGACAGCAAATTGCATTAGCTTTTCTTAAAAAAGAAAAGAAAAAAGTTGTTCCCCTCAGGTTTCAGTGGTGTCAGGCTGGTGAATTGTGACTTTGTTTCACCCTGTAAGTCGGGGTGTTGCCGTTGCTGGGGACGGGACCGTCCGCCCGTGCATGCTCTTCCATGTCCGGGTGCCTCCACCGGCTGCCTGGAGCTGATCTGCTCTTTCTGTGGGTGGTTCTTTGTGTCTCGGTGATCGATTTGCCACCCATTTACTTAAACTAGGTAAAATAAGTGACAGAAACAATGTGCTTGCATACCTATGTATCCCTTAAGTGAATCTCAGTATTACTGTAGTGGTATCTGTACGTGTCGATGCTACATATATATGCATATACATTTAGTGTGGATACTGCTTTTTTTTGCCAGCAGCTTCGTCCTTCATACGCTCTGCTATCCAAACCCAGGTTTTTGGCCATGTGTAACTTCAGCTTTTCTGTTGAACACTCCTGAAATGCACGGCAATATGTGAGCAGTGCAGTACTGAGGAAAATAAATGTGCACAAAATTGGAATCTCCTTTGGTTGCTCTACTTTGCTAGTTACGCGTGTTTGGCGTGTGAGAAAGAGAAACGGATTTGATACGAAGTTATTTGTATTTGTCTACAGGTATTTACGTTCCATATTTGAAACTCAGGCTTCTGAGTATTTGTTTGGGTTGTTAAAACCTTTCACGTTGTTTGAAATTCAGTACCTGTAGTTTATCTATAATCCTTGGCAGGTACAGTAGCTCAGTGGAGTACAATTTTTAACCCAAACAGCTTTTTGGAACAATGACAACTGAAAAACATTTTCTTTTTTCTTTCCTTCTTTCTTCTGTAGATTCTTTATCTTTGTTCAGGAGCCTAAGGTTGCTTGCTGATCACAAGAAGATGTTTCTGTGGCTCTTTCTGGTTCTGTCATCTCCAGTTTCTTCTACAACTGCAGATGCTGATATATCTGTGGAAATTTGCAATGTTTGCTCCTGTGTGTCAGTTGAGAATGTACTCTATGTCAACTGTGAGAAGGTTGCAGTCTACAGACCGAATCAGCTCAAGCCACCATGGTCTAATTTTTACCACCTCAACTTTCAAAACAACCTGCTAATTGTTTTATATCCAAACACCTTTCTTAATTTTACACATGCGGTGTCCTTGCAACTGGGTAATAATAAATTACAGAACATTGAGGGAGGAGCATTCCTGGGTCTTAGTGCATTAAAGCAGTTGCACTTGAACAACAATGAATTAAAGATTCTCCGAGCTGATACCTTCCTTGGCATAGAGAACTTGGAGTATCTCCAAGCTGACTACAATTTAATCAAGTTTATTGAACGGGGAGCCTTCAATAAGCTTCACAAGCTGAAAGTCCTCATCCTTAATGACAATCTGATTTCATTCCTTCCTGATAATATTTTTCGATTTGCTTCTCTAACCCATCTGGATATACGAGGGAATCGAATACAGAAGCTTCCGTACATTGGGGTTCTGGAGCACATTGGGCGAATTGTCGAGTTGCAGCTGGAAGACAACCCTTGGAATTGTACCTGTGATTTGTTGCCGTTGAAAGCGTGGCTGGAGAACATGCCCTACAACATCTACATCGGCGAGGCCATCTGCGAGACGCCCAGCGACCTGTACGGGAGGCTGCTGAAGGAAACCAACAAGCAGGAGCTGTGCTCCATGGGGACGGGCAGCGACTTCGACGTGCGCATCCTGCCACCCGCGCCGCCGGAGCCGGGCTACGGCACCCCCAACGGGCACACCACGCAGACCGCGGTGCACAGGCTGGTCACAAAGCCTCCGAAAACGACAAATCCTTCCAAGATCTCGGGCATAGTAGCAGGCAAGGCGCTGTCCAATCGCACTCTCAGTCAAATCGTGTCCTATCAGACCAGGGTGCCTCCCCTGACGCCTTGCCCGGTGCCCTGTGTTTGCAAAACACATCCTTCTGACCTGGGATTAAGTGTAAATTGCCAAGAAAGAAATATAGAGTCGATGGCCGAACTCGTACCGAAACCTCTAAATGCCAAGAAGCTGCACGTGAATGGCAATTACATTAAGAACGTGGACACGGCAGATTTCAGTGAGTTCGAGGGGCTGGATTTACTGCATCTAGGCAGCAATCGGATTTCAGTAATCAAGGGGGAAGTTTTCCGCAACCTTACGAATTTACGGAGATTGTATCTCAATGGCAATCAGATCGAGCGCCTGAGCCCAGAAATGTTTGCTGGCCTCCACAATTTGCAGTATCTGTATTTGGAATACAATGTTATCAAAGAAATCTTAGCAGGCACTTTTGACTTGATGCCAAATCTGCAGTTGCTCTACCTGAACAACAACCTGCTGCGAAGCTTGCCAGCCTACGTTTTCGCTGGCGCGCCGCTCGCCAGGCTGAATCTGAGGAACAACCATTTCATGTATTTACCTGTAAGTGGCGTTCTTGATCAGCTAAAATCTCTGACGCAAATTGATTTGGAAGGTAATCCATGGGACTGCACGTGTGATTTAGTTGCTTTAAAACTGTGGCTCGAAAAGCTAAATGAAGGTATTGTGGTGAAGGAGTTGAAATGCGAAACACCTGTACAGTTTGCTAACATTGAACTGAAGTCTCTGAAAAACGAGATCCTCTGTCCGAAGCTCTTAAACAAGCCATCCGCTCTGTTCTCCAGCCCCGTGCCTGCCGTCACTTTTACAACACCGCTGGGACCAGTTCGGAGTGCTCCTGGCGGCCCAGTTCCGTTGTCCATCCTCATCCTAAGCATATTAGTTGTGCTTATTTTAACGGTGTTTGTTGCTTTTTGTCTTCTCGTTTTTGTGCTTCGGCGCAACAAAAAACCGACCGTCAAGCACGAAGGGATGGGAAACCAGGAATGCAGTTCAATGCAGCTGCAGCTAAGGAAGCACGACCACAAAGCGAACAAAAAAGACGGCCTGGGCGCAGAGGCCTTCATTCCTCAGACCATCGAGCAGATGAGCAAAAGTCACACCTGTGGCTTGAAGGAGTCTGAAACGGGCTTCACGTTTGCTGATCCGCCAGGGCAGAAAGTCATCCTGAGAAACATTAACGACAAAGAGAAAGATTTGTTGCACGTGGATACCAGAAAAAGACTCAGCACAATTGATGAACTGGATGAATTATTCCCTGGGAGGGATTCCAATGTATTTATTCAGAATTTTCTTGAAAGTAAAAAAGAATACAACAGTATAGGGGTCAGTGGCTTTGAAATACGTTACCCAGAGAAACAACAAGACAAAAAGAACAAGAAATCCCTAATAGGCGGTAATCATAGTAAAATTGTAGTAGAACAAAGAAAGAGTGAATATTTTGAACTAAAAGCTAAACTTCAAGGTTCACCTGACTACCTACAAGTCCTTGAAGAGCAAACAGCTTTGAATAAAATATAGGTCATGCAATCTTATTGCCTACAGAGGACATTTATTTAATGATGAAAGTGCCTTTTGTTGACTTTTAACTTCCAAATACTATATTATATTGATAGGCATAGAGGCAGGGGTATCCAAGGGTACTGATTAACGGTAGCTGCATATGATTTGTCGGTAGAGGAGAAATTCCTTAATAGGTTTTACTGCATAGAGCTCATGCCCTGTGGAATCTTGTAGGGATACTGCAAACTCTATTGCCAAAGGGATGCTTTATACACGTTACACTGAATTTAACCTCAAGAGGCATATATGTTTTGTACCTTAAATGCTAAACCTTCGTCTCCTTGTGATTTGTTAGAGCAAACACAAGAAACCTGGTACTGGTGTTTGTACCTCAGCTGGGTCCTTCATCCTGCACGTGGATTTAAGTTGGTGGAACTGGAGTAATCCTTTGATTTGTGGTGTTGTAATGGCACTGTTTAAAGATTATCTGAAAAGTAACAAGCATGCAAAGAGAGAACATTCGATAGTATGTGTAAATTGGTTACATTTATGGCCTGCATCTTGAAACCACTGGAATTATAATGTTAAATTGTGCAAATATTTGTTTAAAATATACCATGCATTACATACTGATGAAATAAATTTGACCACTTGAAACATAACTGTCTATACATAAAATTAAAAAAAAAAATAACCTGACTTCTGCAGCATTTGTGGTGATCTGAAGAAAATATTTGATGTTTATGCAGAATCTGTTGTAAGACTCATCTCCGAAGAGAACTAGAGTTCCTTCTCAGTTACGTGAAACGCTTGCAACCCTAACGGGTTTTCCGAAATTGTCAAAGTGCTTACTGTGTGAGCGTAGCAGAAACTATTTTTGTAATATAATTCATATTTATGAAATACTTTGTATACTAAATAGGAAAATATGTACTCCTTAATATGTATTTAATATGCCTGACTTGTTTTCCTGATCACACTGCATTAATCATTCAATATAAATAAAAACAGAACACTATACCAAACAGAATCCGGGGATGTAATGTATAGAATTATCCAGAATTAAGTGATCAGGTATAATAATAATAAAATTGTTCTGTATTATTCTTGTGAAATTAGCATATTATCTTATTTCAGATTTGTTACCAATGGTGCATTTTAAAATAGATTCATTAGTTTTTTAGTATTGTGTCTCAGGCAATTACTTGCCATCAGCTGTCTTGCTTTTCAGGGTTCTACAGCTTAATCTAAATAGTTTTCACTACAGGTATTTACAGGAATTCATGATAAGGGTAATATTTTCATTGTATATGCATCAGTTTTTCGGTTCTTACTATCTGTCTGACTGCTCTCAATCAGAAAATTTATCAGAACAGGGCAAATCACATCTATTAAAACCACACTGTAAAATGAATGTAGTGGTCTCAGTTCAGTTCAGAGTATTGTGTAGTTCATATGTATAGGGAGTAAAACCTTTGTGAAAGCTGATTCTGGATAGGTAGGGAAAGAAAAGTAGGCAGGAGGATGGAAAACATCCACTTTATCTCACAGATAGATAGATAGATAGATAGATGGTAGCTTAAGATGAGAGTAGAGATATACTTGGTAAAATATCACACAGAAAATCCATATTATGAGACTTAACATAAGTTCATTGCTGTGAACAGGATTCTTTTCATTTATTTCAATGAGCTTTGGATAAGACCCTCTGTCTCCTTTGCTTCCAGAACTCCTTTTTTTTTTTTTTTTTTTTTCATCCACCATTTATAGTCAATAAATAATCAATCAAGATTAGTAGCTAATAAGCATGAATATTTTTCATGAATTTGAAACTAGCAAATATTACAGCAAGACCCACACTAATGTGGGGAAGGCTGTATCAGCTTTTTGCATTATAAACCTCTAATTTCAGGGCTTTATGACATTGCTGTAAAAATTTTATTCTGGTATGATACTTGGCAAACAGCCTGGAGTTATATTTTTTGAGAAGTTAAAGAAAAAAAAAAAGAGCTGCTTTATTTAAAAGAAAACAAAAAGACATTTTCTACTTTCAGACAGATTTGTTTATGCCCTTGTAACCTAGAAGGAGGGTTCTTTTATTATTTTCTCCATAGCATATAGTATATAAATGACTTCAAGTAATGATAACAAATAAATCGCTGAGTTGATCTTTCAAAAAGCTGCTGTTGTCCATGCACAATAATTTAACTTAACTCAAGATGTCCTAGGGATTTTCAGGAGACAGTTACTATGCACACATGCGTTTTTGGCATAAAAGATTCCTAGCTGCCCACTGACGCAACACGTTGCCCAGACTTTAAAGGGAGTATCTGAGCTTGTTGTTCCGGGAGCGTTGAGGGCGCTGGCCGCGAGGACCTGCCCCGGCCCTGGGGGCGGCGGGGGCATCAGGGTCCCTCCATCCTGCTGTGCCCAGGCTGCAGCCCCTGGGGCGCGTCGCGCTTGGCGGGTGCGAGGCTCGTGACGCCCTTCCCGCGTGCCACAAGCTGCCGTGCCTCGTCCCGTACCCTTCTGCTGAGAGGCAGTGGTAGGAAAGCGTTTGAAAACAGCAAATGAACGAAGGCTCCGAGGTGATGTGAAAACCTGCGTGCTCGTGTCTGGTGCTGCCCTGAGTTAAAAGAACAGTTGGCACGCCAGCATACCTCCCTCAGCTAGGAGAAGGGAGCGTGTTTTCCTGTCCTGAGGTGCGAAGAGGAGGAGAGGAGCTGCTTCGTCTATGTGCGCGGGAGAGGAGGAGCTGTACGTACTGTCACGCCTGCGCTAGGTCAGATTCTCCTATTCACTGAGGCCTCAAACTGGTAGCGTTCCAGCTTAATTTAAACCACATGGTCCTAGTCACGAGCTTAAAACGAAGCACTTGCTCAAGAGAGGGTCTGCGGTGAAGTTTCGTCATTGACCTCAAAAGACGCAGGCGCAGAAAAGTTGCCGTGTGTGAGAACAATCCGTAGCGCCCACCGGCGGCCACCTCCTCCCGTGGGCTGTGCGGTGACTCCGTAGGGATTACGCAGTTGAGGGTAGGGTCAGCAGCGTCAGGAAAGGTTGCACAGGCTGGACCTTCCCGTAGAAATTGTTCCGTAGTGTTTTACATGTATGGTGCAATATGTAGGCATAATAACGTGAGTAAAAGAGTGCAGGAGCTGGCAAAACACTCCTTCTGTGATACTGTTACTTTGAATGACAACCTTGATGTCAGTTTATTTCCTCCATGGTTTGAGACAGTGTTATGTGTCTATGCAGCAGTTTTAGTGTAATGTCCATTCGGATCTACAGTCAGACTGTCTGGGAAAGTGGATCTTGATGTGGCTCAACAGATCCGTCCGCTCACTACATTGGTTTGAGTGGCCATGCTTGTAAAATGGCTGTTAAGACCCATAGACGTGAACTAAATCAGTGAAGGTGTTAACATAATCTGTTGTGTTCATTGTATTATAAAGAAGTTTACGTTTTTTTCAATGAAATCAATAAAGTATAAGCATTTCCTTGAAAATGAAAAAAATTTGTGCAATTTTATCAGAAAGCAACTGTTAAGGTGCCAGAACGCAAGGCCATTAAGACAATTTACATCTTATATTTAGTGTTCCCGATTGCCAGTAAAGACATATGAAATCTAATATTGAGAAATTGTGGGTTTTTTTTTTTTTTGAAAAAAGCCATAAGGATGGTATAAACTATGATCAGCATGGCCTTGTGAATGCTGTTAACAAATGTTTCAAAGTTAGTGAAACACATCCAAAACTTGATGGTGGTATAATATCTATAATATTTTTTGCATGATTTGTACATTGATATTGTATGAAATGAGCACAGTGAGATTTTTTTTTTTTCGGTTGCATCCAAAGATAATGGGAAGGAAAAATAACAAGAATGTATTTATAATCACCCTATTTTGAAATAAAGTCAAGAAAACAAAATGTATTGTTTTTTACCCTGCTTCCATCATTCCTATTTTAATTAGTTTATAGTAAGAACAGCTACTTTTAACATCCAGTCCAATGTAAAACAAGGAAAACTGTCATTTATGACTTTGGTTTGCCTTTCAGCTGCATCTAAATATTAGCCAGTATCGACTTAAGAAATTTGTATGAAGTATTAATAAAATGATTTGGTACAAAGGTATCTCTGAAGCTACAGTTTGTTGAATGCCTGAAATATTCTCTTTCAGATTATTTGTATATGGGAGAAAAAGAATCTGTTAAGTAGTTAAACATTAATGTCTTCTAATCACCTGGGACAGTTATTTGTTGTCATTGTTTAGTGGAAGTTTATCCTATTGTCTAACAAAATCCTCTTTGCCTCAGTTATAAAAATAGCCCCTCAGAAGTCAGTATAACTTTCTGCATTAGTAACGTGAGCAGAAATCTGTTTCTGGTTGGGTTCCACGGTCATCAGCACAGAAGTGTTTGGAGGAACAGTCACACTCCAAACAAATGCTAGGGGCATTCGTTTTGATTTTTCTCCCTTTCTCGTTAATCACCTTCAGTAAGACAGCTTTGTAGAGGAACAAAATTAATTTATCTTTAGTTAATCCCTTACCAAAAGGGAAAAAAAAAAAATCAATCCATATACCTTTTAACTAGGAAGTTTTTCATAAATGAACGTTGAAAAGGCATCTTTAGATACTTCCAAATTTAGATTTTGTAGTAAAACCTTTTTGCAAAGCATAATAAAAATTGTCATGGAAGGGGTGAGGAGCAGGAACAGATCAATATCTAGATGAAATGTTCCCCTGCTGTGCCAGATTTAACATGCAGTGTAGTGGTAGTGAATGAGAATCAGAAGGCGATATGGACTAGAAAATCAGGACTTGATACTGTGTTTTTTCTTCACTGCCAACTGCAGCGAAATGCTAGGAGCAAATCCATGGCATTCATGAGGAAAGTAAAGGCCTGCTCATATATTTAGTATGAGTTCTTTCTGAAGAACTTGAAGATCAAGACGAAAGTTTCGAGAATAATACACATACATTTTTTCCTGAATGCAGAGGAACTCCGCAATGTTCTTCTAACACGTTTTTCCACTGTTTATTTTTGATTGCAATTCATTCATCCTTTTGTATTGTGATCGATGCTGTGCTGAGAAATAAAAACAAGAATGCTAATGCTCAGGACCAAACTCCTCGCAGAGACAGGCTTCAGCAGAATCAAATCAGATGTAAGCTTGTAAACACAAAAGCAGAAATTCACCATATTATTTAAGGAGTTGATCTATCTGTCACTCAAATCAAAAAGAAGCCAGGCCATATTTTTACTAGAAATGTAACAAAATTGACTTGAAGAAAGAAAATATGATCTTACTTTTTGTTACATTAATTTGTTGTGGCAGAGCTATTATTGATTTTAAATAACAGTAGGACGGACTACAGTGTAGGAGCAGTCCTGCTTAACGAAAGTCTTCGCTGATTCAAGAGCTGTGTGCGTTCTGTAAATATAGTGTGGGTAGAAAACTATTTAAATTTCCTGTTTTAATACACAGACTTGCATCATACGCTGGGTAGCATTAAGCTGAGATCTTTTATCTTGTCTGTCTAATGGAACAAAATTACCCCAATCCTCTTGCATATTAAAATAGGAACCTTATTGCAAGTATGTATTGCAAGTATGTGAGTATTTTACAGTCAATTTTATTCGCAGTCATTGGTGAACTTTAAAATCATTTACTTATTGCCTGAAAATGATACATTTGGAGTAGTCTGTTATTTCTAAGATACCAGTCTTTAGTCGCAGGCTGATGTTGGATTCTATCGATTTTTGATTCTCGTTCTATGAATTTTTGTAGTCGTTTAATATTAAACCATTTCTTAAGAGCACAAATAATCCGTATTAAGAAACAGACACAGTTTGATACCATGTATGCATTTTATAAATGTCTGTATGTGTACAAGCCTGTGTGTAAGCATCCGTGTGCATGTGCCAAGACAGAGTCTGCAATAAATCGACACTGATAGGCGTTCAAGTGCTTACAGGATTGACCCTCTGGCCTCTGCTTAATCAGAAAGCAAGAGGTGATGCCTACCTTAGTTTTCCCTTCCCACAAGCATTTTATTTCCTGATTTAATCTCATGTCATTTCCTAGAAATGTGTGCCCTGTGACCTTTCGTTATCCTTCTACTGACATCCTTCTGACATCTTTCTACTTCATGCTCTTTTTCACCTTCCAGCCCTTAACAGATGAATATTTGTCTAGACAATGATTAATAGCTGTTTCCAGAGAAAAAATGGCTTGGCTGATTTGAAAACCAAGCAAACAAAAATTAAGAAGATTGTATGATCCAAAAAGGAGATAGGAAGCAGCTTAAGTTTCTCTTAATGCTGAGCTTTTCAAGATGGAAAATGTGGGTTTTCATGACTGTAAGGTGTGCATTGTAAAGTAAATGTGATTCCACCCTTTGAATGCTGAGAGTTGTACTGTGGGCTAAATGCTGCAGATGTTTGCACCCCTTTACCAAGGCTAGATTTTGGTATTGCTTGTCACTGAAGTCTCTTGAACGGATTATTAAAACTGATGCGATACGTATCTCTTAAAGAGGCTTTTCGCCAAGGATCCGTTTGTTTGTGCACTGGTAGCTCTTAGGTACAGAGGTCTGTCTAATGTTTGTTGATGAGTTCTTTAAATGGTAGAGAGTTTCTTCATGAGATGCATTAGTGCTCGTATTTGAATATGACTTGCTGCACAGTAAGTGCATTTCAGTGAGCAGAGTCACGAAGGGCAGAGAGCTTTGACAGATTTTTGAGCTCTTCACTGCAAGAAACTGCAGGAAACAATGTACTGTACAGCAGATTTCCTTGCTCCCTGGCAGGACTGCAGAGACTCCTCGAGTCCTTCTCAGCAGGGTACTCTTCTTGTCTACTGCCTACATGCTGCAAATAAGACTCCAGGTAGCCGGTCTGCTATACGTGCAGTCTGTGTTTTATGAGGATAGGCATGGGAAAAGAACCCTCATTTTTTTTCTGAGAAACAAAGCAGGCTGAATTCAAATTTTTCAGGATTGAACCTGAAAAACACTTTAAGAGATTTTAAAGACTGGTCATACTGCTGGATAATTATTTATGTTGAGAGGGTGTTTTACTAAGACAAGAGCAAGTAGATAGTTTTATATTTTTAGCATGCAGCTTTCAAACTTGTTAATTCTTCAGTGAAAATGTGCCCTGGGAGCCAAGGAATTCATAGGTGCAGCACGGTTTAGCTGCACAATTTAGCTGCAAAGATACATCATAATGGTCTTGCTGCCTTCTACGTGGCAGAAATTAAATACAGTTGTTTGAGCATTTCCCCTCTCTGTTTGCTTTGACTGGAGCTAGAGCAGACCCATTCTTCAGGACTGCTTCAAGGTCTGATGCTGCAGCCAGAGGTGTGTCTGCAGACTGATGAAGTTGCCGATATTGAATGCAAATGTCATACCAGGGGATCATGCCTCTGGATGGAGATAATACTTTGTAATAAATGGGATTCTTATAGTTTCTTTTCTGACTGTTGCTATGCAGTTATCCTGCTTTGTACTAGTAAAGACCTTTACTTTTGGGATCAGTCTCAATAAACTGATGGGCTTACAAATGTGATCAGGAGATTTGTCTGGATGTCTAGAAAATAGCTTTTAATTCTCATGGTTTCCAAAGATGTAAATGAAGAGCAACTGCATCGTGAATAACCTATAATTAATATTTCTTCTTATTCAGTGTAAATGGCCTCTGTTTTAGGAGAAACATTCAGAAAGTAGTTAGAGAGAGCTGGGATATTGCCAATAAATAAGGTCCCGTCTTGTAATCCTTACTGAAGAATATCAGCCAAGGAAGGACTAGGAGGTTTTATCTTTTAAGTAGCTTCCCCTAGAATCTGGACTTTCACTCGAGCAGTTGGAGCAAAGCCATGACTGTGGTTTTGTGATGTGGTCGCAGTAGTCACATACACGGTTCAGTGACGGGCCGAAGTAACGGCCAAGGAGAAGAGCAGGAATGCGACAGGTGCCATATGTAGCTTTGTCAAGTTATTTAAACTCCCTTCCACCACTTCAGCATTTGACAGCAAAGATAGTAAGGATTACGTATTTTAAAGTGTCTTGTTGAGGATTCGCTTATATTTGTAATGTGCGATCAAAATGAAAGCAGTCTGCAAATGCAGAGTATTATCAGCACGCAGTCCATTTCAAAAGGGGAATACCATTGTGCTGTACTAGTACTCTGTTGTTCAGATTGAGAAATATCACTGAAACAAACAAGCTGGGTTTTCCTCTCCGTATACTTTTGTCCTTCACCCACTGAATAAATGAGTTTTCTCGGTGGAGTAATACAACTCTCAGCCACGTGCAAGAAAATATTTAAGTCTAACAAAGATAAGCAAATGTGTCCCCTGCGAAGAGAACATCTGCAGAATAATATTAAATATTTTTCAGGAATACAAGATTGGCACCTGTTGCAGTTTCAGCTTACGCTGGCAAGTTGCATGGCTAAGAGATGGAACTGGAAGTGGTTCCTATCTCCTGTGAGCGTGCGAGCGCTCCCTTGGACCTTCTGGCGGCATGAGGCCGGTCTGCCCCTGTTCTGACAGCGCAGGGAGCCGGCGAGGCAAGCAGCTCGGCAGCGCCGTAACCGTGATTTCCTTTTGACTGCTTCAGTCCGGTGCCTGCTCCCTGTGTCGCACCAGGAAGAGAGTTCTTGCCTTCTGGGTCCACCCTAAGCTCTAGAGGTTGGGGTGCCTGGGCGGCAAGAGCTTGTTTGACTGATCATTTTATGCTGGGCAATGTGGCTAGAGTGGGACCCACCTCAAATTTGGGGAGATATGTCACTTTTTCCTCCGTGCCGAGAGTGTGCTGCCAAACTTGCTCTAACAGCGCTGAATGGTTCTGTAATGTAGCGCTCGCAAGGAGCGTGCATGTGCAACAGCGTTGTCCCCACTCGTTACCGCTAGTACCGGGGATGCAGGAGGAGAGGATTTTACCTCCAAAGCTTCCTAGGGTGATGCTGATACTTTTGCTCCAAAATTGAACATATTCCTATGCAATCAGTTTTTTTCCTGAATCACATCACCGTGATTCCCATGAATGCATGGGCAGGGAAGACGTTCACCCTTTTTCCTCATCCTTCTGTGAAACAGAAATTCGATTAGTCCATTTCCAAACCTTAGCAAGCAATGAGAAATCCTCTCCAGGAGAACTCCACTTTGTGCAACGCACTGAAGATGGCACTGTAGCAACAACTTCACACTGTCGATGATAAGATATGCTTGTGTTTGTTGCTAGGAATTTATGGGTTTCTTCTTTTTTAATTTATTTAGCTCAGATAATGTAAAGCCAAAGGTCAGTTTAATGTAGCACTACCCAGCCCTGCTATTGTAATTAAGGCTGGAGAAATCCTGCCATTAGCTAGACTTATGTGCAAGGAGATTCCAACTCTGCCCAAACTACATGGAATAATTTAGAGTTGGTCTTAGTAGCTAGTTTTATTTATTTATTTATTTTATTATTATTATTACTAAAACGGCAATGAAGGTAACAAAATTCTTCATGTCTGGGCATAATTTCTCCATCTATGTAACCTTTAAAAGTCGTATTAACACAGTAGTGACTCTCTAAAGCACATGGGGACCGCAGGCCAGAGCCTCAAGGTTATTATTTATATTCTACAAGCGTTACAGAACTCAGCTTGTCCTCAGGTTGGGATATTTAATTTGTATGAGGTTTTAGGTTAAAAATAAACAAAAAAAAAATCTAGTGGTAGGTAGGAGTCATAATTTGGTTAATGTCATTAGAATAAAGAAAAAAAGGATGAATGAAAGCTGCCAGCAGTAAGTGTCTATACTGGTATCGTCATCCATGTCTTCCATCCCCTTTAAACTTCTCACTCGAACCAGGTGGGAGTTTTGCCTTGTTTTGAAGTGTGTCAGTAACTGGGTCCCTGTGCAGCAGTCACTTTTCACAGCTTCTGCCATCGTACCTATCGGAGCTATTTTGGAGGGGAGCAAAAACGGAAAGCGTTTACTCTCCTTAGGGTTTGCTCCTGAGAGGCCGGTGGCAGCGTGTGTGCGCGCTGCCCCCAGGGAGCTTGCCGGCTGGTGCCGAGAGGCATTGCAGGAGTTCTAAGAGGCGCCGCGTCGCTCTGCATCAGGGACGCGGGCGCGGGGCTGCCGTCCCGGAGCCCCAGGGCCCGGCGCCGCCGGCCTCCGGGCGCGCGGTCTCCTCGTCCCCACGGAACGGGCATTCCCCAGGTCCCCTCCGTGCCGCACGTCGAGCAGAGCGGCGTTAAGCAGCCGCGTATGCTCAGGGCCTTGACGTTGGAGTAAACTCCCGGTAGCTCCTTCCTTACCCCGCGGGGCGCTGCCCTCCGCTCACAGCTCTGCCAGCGGCGTTCGCTCCGAAGCCGCCTCCGATTCCGCCTCGCTGCCCGCCCGACGCTTCCTTCAAAGGCTGCGGTTCCTCTGCGGGGAGGACGCGGTGCAGGTTGGGCTCAGGTTTGAGCGGAGTCCGGCGGTTAATCTTTCCATTGACGAGGGCGTTCTTCGGCCCCACAACTCCGACCCGGAGCAAAACAGAATGCGGATGATGGGGGCACAAACAAGGCATGAAGCACATGCTAAGGTAAAGGGGTATTTCATGGATGCTGAGGGAGGAGCTGGAGCGGTTTTGGTTCAGAAGCCCAGAGAGGAATTTCTGCTTAAAGGTGACTTGGAAGCTGTGGATTGCTTAGGGACTTGCGAAACCCTGAGCAAACCAGAAAATTGCATGAGAGTAGGCTGAGCTGGTGCAAAAATACGCACTCTGACTTACACACTGATGTAAACTTCCAGGGATCTGGGTGATGCATTGGCCATTAATATATAATTTATTACTTATTAAATATTTCATTTTGTATAGTTCTTTAATGGAAAGGTGATGGATTGTATTGTCTACAAGAACCACTATAAAAGATCTGGCAGATTTCCCCTTCTTTTGAAAAATAATTGTATTTATATTCAATTTTCAGGAGGCAAAATGTATTGTGAAGAGATTAGTCATGTGCAATGCGTTGTCTCAGTTTAGAAAAAGGCAAGGAAGAACCACAGGCGGCGTGTGCTCTGCACGGGGCCACGCTCTGCGAGTGCCGCGGACCTGCCACCCGCGCCTCCGCCACCCCGGTGCGCAAATCCTGGTGTGCATCACACCAGCCTCCCTCGCCGCTCCCCATGCCTCCCGCTGTGTGATTGACCACGCGCTCCTCCCTCGCTCCCCTACCAAAGCCTCTCTCTCCATCCAGCAAAGCACCTCCTTGGCTCCTTAATAGCAAGCTTTAGGTTAAGCGTGTGTTTAAGCACTCTGCTAAACTGTGTTTTGCTGAATCCCCGCCAGATGAAAACAGATGGGCTAATTTACCCTGATGTTCTTCCTCCTGAGCCTTCAGGAGTGCTCTAAGAGCAGCAGTCTTGAGGGACGGTGTCCTCTGAAGGCAGCGCAGGGCAGAGCTGGGCAGCTCCAGGTCACAAGGCTGCTCAGGGCTCCTGCAGAAGCTGTAGACCTTGAGGACTGAGCTCGCCCTCTTTATCCCTGCTTTTCCTGGGAAGGAACAGCAGGTCTGTGAGGATCCTCACTGCCTGTGAGGAGCGGAGCCGAGGGAGGCTGGTCACCCGCGTGGCAACGGTCTTTCTCAGTTTGTCGCCAAGAGCTGGAGCTGGGTGGTGCCCTGAGAGCCGGGTTCTCCTTCCTCCCCCATCATCCAGGCTCTGCTGTAGCGTGTTTGAGGCTCCAGGGTCTGAAGTTTTGTCCTCCTGTAACGGCGCTTCTGGTGATCCAGAGGGAACACAAACTATCGATAAATACGTAAAGCTGTTCCCTGAAACTGAAGAGCAACCAATATCATTTACCTTGCTGAGGGACTGAAAGATGTTGGAGGCTGATACTAAAATAATAGAATTTAATAGAAAATGTTGACCAGTGTTCATCAGCCAAGAAACAATGTGATAAATTTTGCAGAATGTCACATATTTAGCAAAAGAGTACTAAATAATGACTTACGCACTATATAAATGAAACTTACTTGCTTTGAAACACAGATTTGAGGATCCATTTCTAAAGAAATAAATAATATTATTCACAAACCAGAAAACGCAGCTAATATTTCCACTCACGTTCAAATGCCCTGATTGTAGAGGATATAGGACTAAATACAATCGAGTCCTAAGGAAAACAGCAAGTGACTATGGAATTAAAAGCTTTGGTGTAATTCAAGAATCAGTACTACACTGGCAGAATTTATGGGTCCAATGTTTTATGCAAGGGTTTTATGTGTGTGCGTGCTTGGTTTGCGTAAGTGATGATACCCCTGTTATCCACAGGGCATCTAGCTTGTTACCAGTGTGCCTGTTTATAGTTGTTTTAATGCCAAATGCAAAAGTACAAGGAGAAAAGGATGGGTGGAATTTGGTCTTTAAAAATGTTTTTCTCATGAATTATTTATACTATTTATTTGTCAAGATCAAATGCTGTTTTAAAAAAAAAGAATGTATGACAGGGAGCACGTAAGTGATTTCAGAGATTGGATATGAGCAACAAATCTTCCCTAGGAAAGAGAAAATGATAAAACCATCTCTAAACCTCAAACAGAAAGTTTGCCTAAAAAATATCAAAGATCTGTGTTGTGGGACTGTGAAAGGCAGACCCAAATCTATCATTTTTGCAGCAAGGTGTTGTCAATCTCGTCTCTGATCCAAGACTAAACAGAGCAATTTGCAAAATGGGGTGGCAGAACACAGATCACCTTGATTTTAGCGCTCCGCAGACTGCAGGGAACCGCTGCCTGTGCTAAGCTCCATAAAAGCAGGGAAATTGAGCCCCATTCACAGTACTTTGTTCTGTTTTGGTAATTAGCACTAGCATGTGGAAGTGGAGTCCCCTGATTCAATGCAGCGAGCAGCAAACGATATATATGAACTTCCAGGCTCATCCTCCCCGCGTTTTTTATAGTCATTTAGGGAACGGCAATGGATATCTTTCTAAATGTCAGTGGCTGTGTATTGGGAAAGAGAGGAGATGAAACAGGAAAAAAACAAAAACGAACAACAATCCCACTATCTTCGATTCACTTTGTTGAGTTTGGGCAGTTGCTGAGTTTGGCTGCCTAGACGAGCCCTCTGCACTGTGCAGGGAAGGCAAGGAGATCTTGTGGCACAAGTTGGTCCAAGGGCCTTGGTGGCTTTGACGGCTGTGGTTGACGTTGGTGATTGAATTTCACCTTTAATGTCAAATGAGGGACAACAAGGTCTTGACCTAGAGTCTTGGCTTTATAGAGGCTATAGCAACAGGTAATTTGAGTTCATTGTTTACAAAAATGCCTCTGATATATAGGCAGTAAAATGCCAAGAGTGCTTCATTATAAGTATAAATAAATTATAAACTCTCCTACAAAAAATATGACTTTTAAAAATAAGTGCATACGTGGCATGCCTTTTCTCATGTTATGTGTGTTGTATTTTATTTCCATCTGCCTGTTAAATTTTAACATGATTTCCCACAGAAGTTTTCTAAGAGGATCTGTCACTTAGCGCTAGTTTCTTGAGACTATTTTTCTTCTCCTCAGACAAAATGAATGGTTCTAGGATCAACAACTGCCATCTGTTTCTTTCCATCTATTTCATAGTGTAACATGCCGTTGCCTCAGTTTCTACTTCCCGTGCTAATGTCTTCTTAATTTGTCCGTTTTAATCATTCTGTTTCAAGTGAGATTCAGCTAAGACTATAGACAGCCCCAGCAACGACTCTTCAACAAAATCCTCAAACATTGCAGACCTTTTAATTCCTCACATGCTGTCCTAGGGATTCAACAATATCTTTGTTGAATGAAAATATAGTAATTACAGGCATGTGCAAAAAAAATGCCTAACCTAAGCCTATAAAGTTGTATCGGTCTTGATAAATGCTGACATTTCAATATGTCCATGAACACGGATGATAGTTTCCCCATCTCACCTTGCAAAATTCTTCAGGTGAGCTCACTAGGAGCATATGGTGGATGCCCTCAAGGTTCTTGGCTTATGGCCTACTCCTCGTTTGCATAGGCGTGTTCAGAACTTTGTATCACATCCTTTCTCTGTATTTAATTTGATATGGAAAAGCATCTGAACTCCGCTTCCAGACATGTGATCAAAGCTGGAACTTGAGTAGCTGGAGGCCGGAGCTTTGAGGAGCTGCAGGACATGGTTCTTGCTCCTGTTCATTCCACGTGCTGTTTTACGGTCTGCTTAATGTACATGCAAGTAGACAGTCTGAGCAGAAGGGGAAAGATGAGGAATTATCGGGCAGTTGCATTTGAACAAAAGTGTGACATTATCTTAAAAATATATATTTTAAACTAAAACGCCTGGAGGTTGAAACTCCCCTTTACCTCCAGCTCCCAACCATATGATCAGCATCTCTCTTTGGCTTGGAATTACAGCAGGGTCTAAGGTGATTTGGAAGCTCCCTGTAACCCATTTTACAGTGTAGAAGGTGAAAACGCATGTGTGCAAACCCAAGCACAGAAGTGAAGCCCTTTTTTCTTTTTTTACAAAATCTAACACTCTTTGCCATGCAAATGTGACAAGTGTAAAGATTGGTGCAGAAATCACTTACTTCACCGTTGTTTTTTGTAATCCTGTGCCATAGGAACAGTGCACCGTGATGTGGTGCGTGGCTGCCGCTCGCTGGAGAGCAACACGAGGCGCCCCAGTGAACGATGCTGACCCTGAAGAGAAGGCAGCGTCTGATCCTGGCCGCTGCAGCAGGTTTATTCAATGAGTAAGGAGCACAGTATGGATGCACCTCTCCCCTATGAGTTTTGTTTCGCAGTGCCACTGTTAGCTCTGGCACGGTGACTCAGTGTGAGCTGAGGTTCCAAACACCATTTTCATGTGTGATTTTTACTGATGATTTCAGTTTTACAGTTCCACCCACCAACCTGAAAGCCCGTGACGCAAGGCACTATTTAAGAGCTTTACACTGTACACACAAGTGTGAGAAATCGGCAGTAAAAATAGGTTCCTCTGCAGTACTTCTAGTGGGCAAGTGATTTGGGTTTCAATAAGAAGCACCACTTGGAAGCATCACTGCCTTTTTTATTATTATTTATTTATTTTTAGCAGTATTACAGCAAAACTGCAGCGTACCCAATTTGCCGCATGTTACTAACACTATTGTAATGATGAGAGTTCATCTTAGGTCCTGCAGGATCTGAGTTACCTTGTAAGAAGCTTACATTTTATTAATTTAAAGAAAAAGCATCAAGAAACACCCCTCTGGCTTTTGAGCCCACCTCAGTGTGGAAAGAGGCTTAAAAGTCTCATAACCCAGAAGTCAAATTAAACAGTACGCAAAGATATTCGTTATTATGTTAAGTCCCAAGATCACCTTTTTAAGTAAACCTTAATTGTAAGACATAAGATATTTAGACTTTTTAAGACTTAATTTTTGATTGCTTGAGGCTAACGACCTATAATGCTTTGAAAATCACGTTGGTCCCAAAGCCAACTCTTGTCTATGCAAGTCCAGCATTCCACTTTATGCGGGACATTGAGCCGTCCAAGCGTGGCCGGATTCTGCCGGAAGCATCTGGGAGAAGTGCGAAGAAGGAGACCTGTGTGGTCGGAAGCAAGGCGGGAGGGATGCGCCGAAGATGAAGTTTGGCTCGGAGCTCCCACATGGACCACGTTGCTATGGAAATGGGGGCCTTTGTCCGCACTGCCTGTTACATCCGTATACGTCGAGAAGAGCCATCGCCTCTGTATGTCATTAGAAGGAGTCTAAAACGAAGCTGATCAATTAACTGCCTGTGCTACGAGGAAGAACGTAGACAATAACTTAAATTGTGCGCTCAGAAAACGCTAATGAATCACCCTTTTATGCAGTGACATATAGTTACATCCAGATGCCATGCTGTGCTTCTTAGGGAGAAGAAAAGCAAAGCCTGATAAAAATGGAACTGTGCTTTTCGATTCAATGCTCACAACCTTTTGCATGTCCTTCCCCCACGAGCGAGCCAGTCGGCCTGTAATATTCCCCCGTTGTCCTGCCATTACCGTAAGCGAAGGATAGCGCTGGATGATTATTTCTCAGATTAACAACGCTCGCGCTCGGGGGGGTAGATGCTGCCACTCACAGCACATTTTCTTCTGCTGTTTGCGGTTTGTTTGTGTGAGGGACTGTCTGATTGTTGCCCGGGCAACCGGCACAGGCACCGGTTTGATCAGATGGAGTTTCACAGGG
This sequence comes from Nothocercus julius, assembly GCA_013398735.1. Lineage (NCBI taxonomy): Eukaryota > Metazoa > Chordata > Aves > Tinamiformes > Tinamidae > Nothocercus > Nothocercus julius. The sequence continues at coordinate 679,434 of VZSV01000176.1, read as the reverse complement.
GCGGGCAAGTGTCTCGAGCGCCGTTTGCTGCTTCTGTGCAGGCGGGAGGGAATTCGGGCCGCTACCTTTCGGAAGTTGTTGTCCTTCGAAGGATTCAAAAAAAAGACAGGGACCCTAAAAAAAATCCATTTTTAACTGGGGTTATCTCAGCTTGCTGGTTGCTATTTCTGCTTGCTAAGTGGCAACTTGCTCTCATAAAGAAGTCAAATCATTTTACATAAGGCGAAGTGTGGAAAAGTTCCAGTATTGACAGAAGGGAGACATGGAAAAGTACAAGCAGTTTTATTGTCTCCACTGAAGCAGACTGAATTATTGTCATTGCTCTAGAAGAGAACAGCTTTAAAATTTGAAAACTGTTTGGTCATGTCCTAATAATAAAAGTAGCAGGGACATATTTTGATGTTTAGCTATGCACTGGCTCTCTTGTGAAGAGGCAGCTTGGTCGTTTAACTGATGGCAACCTTGTGCTCAGCGAATTTATTTTCCAGATGCAAACATCTGTTGAATATGTAGCTGCAGGACATGGGTCTGCCCTTCTGTGTGCGCCGTGTTGCTGAGCAAGGCTTGCTTTCGTCTCCCGTTGCAAAAGCAGAAGCGGGAGGTTAACTTGGAGATAAAATCAAGCGAAAAGACGTCCCCTAACGCTGAACACGTCAGATTTCGGACTTGCTGTTCAGCCTTGCAAAGGCAGAAGCTTTCGTTGCAGTGTTCAGCTCGGTTTGCAGGTACAACATTCAAGGGAGTTGAAGTGTTACGTTCTACTTCAAGCTAAGCTCTAGAATAAACAGGATTAGCTGTTTAACCGTGATCACTTGCCTGGGTCTGCAGTGACCGGCAGCCTGGGAGCTGGCAAGAAGACTTCCCTGCATAACCTTGGGAGCCGCGCGCGCTGCTGCGTCGGGATGGCTCCTCCGGAGCAGGGCAAGTGTCCTTGCCATCCCAGGCCTGCAAGAGGGTGATGTGGCTGCCAGGAGCCGTAACGCATACCCGGTCTGCGATTTTGTAACATCTAATCTTTTCCCGGGAACATTTTAGTCTATTTTTTTGAAAGAAACGCAACTCTAGAGATGATGTCATCCATCTGTGTGTGGGTTGGTCTCTTGCTTGTGAATTTCTTGGCAAAGTGCGACCCAATTTTCAAATATCAGCTGATTTGTTAGTACAGGAGCGATCGGGAAGATGCTGCGTTCCTACATCTGTTAGAATTGGAGGCTTTGTAGCTGCAACAGAGCCTTCAGTGAGGGCAAACCAGGTTTCCCCTCCAACGCTGTCCTTTTCTATGGGAACCATGTAGCCAGACAGCCCTCGGGAGGAAACTGTTATAGATCAAAACTTTATTAATGGGAGGACTCCTGCTGACTTGAGTGGCTGTGGAACTGAGGTCCTGTTTGGCAAAAAAACAAGTAATAGAGATCAAAGAAGGAAATAGTAATTGAGAGAGTAATTAAAAAGTCCATATCCAAAGGCTAGATTTGGAATGAGCTTAACCTTGCTCACTGATGGTCATTTAAAGCTGCAGCCAATGAGTAAAACATTCTTACAGATTAAGGTGTGATTTTATTTAAGGGATTAGGAGATGTACTGAATAATTTATCTAAAAAAACTTTAACCTAATGCTTCCTTTGGAGACTGCTGGAACTAGCACAGATTCTTCTAACTATTTGTTCTAGTAAAATTAGCCCTTTCTGTGAATACCGTCAATACAGGCTTTGGTTTCCTACACGTGTCTGGCTTATTCACCTCTGTCAGCTGAGCAGGTGTGAGAGCGAATTCTGCCCTTCCAGCTGGCTGCCAGTGAGCGTCAGTCCGCCGGGCTCTGCAATCCGCTGCCATTGCCCCTGCAGCCAAATAGGGCGTTTCTGCAAGACGGTTACTATCAATGCACACCTCGTACATCCTGGGCACTAAGGCCTTGTGTCCCATGCAAAAGTGGGGAGTTTGTTTTCTTCGCAAGTATATTTTCCTACAGAACAGTCACCGTGAGTGTGGTCAAAGTGTGTTTGCATCCTGGCTGCGGAGCAGAGCAGTCAACAGCTGCCCCACGCCAGGGTTAACCCTGTCCAGCGTTGCTTCTCCCCCTTGCCCAGCCCTAACGGGGTAATTGTGGCTTTTTCACCTTTTTTGAGCCTATTAAAATAGAACATATATAAATATTTGGGAGGAAGGAGGAGAAGTGAGAAGAATTGATGTAATTCAATACAATTTCATTTCTTTTAGATTTTAATTTCTTTTAAATGGAGTATCTTCTGTTTTCTCCTTTGAGTTCTGAATACTAACTCCTCTGCCGACAAAGGTAATTATTTGGATTTAAATATGCTTCCATGCCAATAAACATATGATAACCTCCCCTCACCCCCTCAGTCTTGCATAAAGGTAAGGACAAGGACAAGTCAATATTTTAGCTTTTCTTTTTTGTCATCCTCTAACCTGTCAGATGCAGCACCATAGCAGCATCTTAAACTCCATATATCTGTGTATCTAGATGTGTTTTACACAGAATAGCTCTTAGTTTGACTTCACAGAAATGGACTCAGATAAAGGATGATAGGTCACATGCCCAGGATGGTTTATGTCCTCCACGGAATGAACAAAGAAGCCCTGTCAGGGCTGTAGATGTGGTACGTGCGGATCGTACTGAGCAACGGATCACATTGTTGTGAACGTAAGGCAGCCTGGACAAAAGCTTGCAGGTCTTTATAAACTGGCAAGCCACATACAGTGAAATTGTATTCGTCCTGTACATTAACATTCTCCCAGGAAAGACATTACAACTCAGACTGTTTAATAGCACTGCTTGTGGATCTGCCTTGTATAGGATCCTTCTGTAAAAATAATCCATGTGCTTGACACATAAGCATATGCAGATGTGGAAACATTAAAAATAGTAGAGAATAAAACAGTTGGAGATTGGAAGCTGAGCTCGTTTTAGAGGAGGGGACCGGTTCAAACGTGCAGGCCACCACATGATGTTGTGGGAATGGGATTTACTCCAGCTTCCTGCATTTAATTAGCAGCCTTTAATTATGCACTTCCTAACCCTTAGGATTTCCTGCTGCATCCTCAGCTACAGCCTTTCCCAGCTCTGCCAGGTGAACACTCAAAAATCTGGATATCCTGAATAGCTGACCCTTTCTTAAAGTGACTGTGAAACCAGACGGGAGGATGTGCTTTTGTACTTTGCTCAAGATATTTTTATTTCGCTTGCTCACAGAATTTTCTTGCAGGCAAGACCAGGCTGGGATCAACTTTTTAAAAGCACTCAGGTCTCACTGGGCATCTGGAGAGCTCAGCATAGATTTGCTGAAATTTTTTAAAAGGAGCAGGGTGCATCTCCACCAAGTCTCAAATCCTCAAAGAGTTTCTAGGAGTTTCAAATACCAAGCAACTAACTAAAGGCTCGTGGTGAGCACACATTTGAAAATAGGGACATATTATGAAATTATTAAAGTTAATATCAATGAGGAGCTTTGCAGCAGGCATGGATATTCATCCTCCTTGCCACGGATAGGGTGGTAAGGCCAACTCTTGTCCCTCCGTGGCTCCCCAGTAATGCTGCTGCCTCCGCATCGCTTGCTTTCGCCGGCAGCCCCTCCTTGGCACGGGAGCCGCACCGGGGCTGTAATTGATTTATTTTAATTGTCCCGGTTCGGAGTCGGAGCAGCAGGGCCGAAGCTGTGCGAGCAGCAGGAAACGCTGCCTCCGTTCTTAGTCACTAATTAAAGCAGAGGCAGAGGCTGGATTGCTCCGCTGAGAGCAGCCTCGAGCTTTGTGGGGGCCCGAACCTCCCGCGTGCTGCAAGACGCCGCCTGAGGATTCGTGTGAGCACGACGCAAACTGATTTGTTACTGCAAAAATAAGCCCGGCCTCTGCAGAGCTGACGTCCCCCCGTTTGATGGCGTCGCTCCGTTCTGAGAGACGCTGGGGCCCCGTAACGTCTCAGAGTGGTACCCTGCCTATATATATACTGCCTATATATACCCTTTCTGGCTATAGAAAGGACAACCTCTGATTCAGTGGGGGAAAAAAGAGAAGAAAAAAACCCACAAATTTAAGCTGCTCTTAATCCTGAGCCGAGGAAATCTCTCTAAAAGTCCCCATGTACCGTCACGGAGCTGGGTTGCGCTCGAGGGTTCTGATAAAGGCAGAACGACTTCAGCTATGAATGCTTAAGGTTCAAAACCTAATATTTTGTTTTCCTCATTTATGTATTAAAGTCAATCCCACCAGATTACACTTTAGGTTCTGTGATAGACTGGAAATTGTAAACATTTCTAAAAGAGTCGTTGATACATTGCTTCAGGGTTTGTGTTATCAGTAGTCTGCTCCCTACTCCATTTCTGAGTAAGATTTTTGAGTCTCTACTGCTTCACTAAAGCTACAAAATATCATCTTCCCTGTAATGCACTGAAATTTTCATTTGATTGGAAAAAAAAAGTAGTAACAAAACAGACCCAAGAAAAAAGCAAGTTTGTTTGGCATGATAGAAGCCCAGGCTGTTCATTGTAATTTAAAAATCTACTTCTCTCAGTACCCACAGGAAGGAATTGTGAATAGCTTTGAATTAAGAAATCTTTGGTGCTTCAGTTTGGGAGAGCAAAATTGCTTGAGCATCTTTCTTTGGGCTTACCCAAAATCCAGATCTATATCCGTCTTTCCATTTTTGATTTATTCAGAATCACGAGTATTTTGATAAATAGATTAAATTTCTGTGATGTTTGTATTTGTCCAGCCAATTCCCCTTTTAATAATTTTTCTAGACACTCACTTGGGAGTCAGGGGGAATTTTTATATATATGTGTATATATATATATATATACACACAGTATTTGCTGAGAGAAATAACTCTGGGAATCAGCCATGAATGTGTGTCAGTTAGATAGAAAATGAAATATAAGATAATAAATTCTGTGATTTAGATATAAATATATTTGGTAGTATGAGAAGAACAGAATTGTGCTACGTTAGTGGAAATGCAAGGGATTCCTTTAGCAGTACTGATGCTATGTATAGCAATATGAGAGAAACATGCCTACCTATACACATTTCTTAGGTTGCTGATGTCAGTGGAGTCATATTCTCTTTCAGTAGCCATGAATTTAGCCTAATTTATGGGATTAATTTTTTTTCCAGCTGCCACCCTTTTTTTTCCCCATAGCCATCCCAGATGCCATTCTTTATTCCTTTTTGTCTTCCTCTTGTAAAGCTCTCCCAAGTAAAATACAATAAAATAATTTTAAAAAATCCTTGAAGCAATAGATCAGAATAAACAGCAGGGAAGAGAAAGTGATAAATTTCTCCAGGAAAGATAACGGAATTTGGTTTCATTTATGGTGCAGGGAGAGAGAAGATGGAAGAGGGGATAAAGGATCGTCTGGTTGTCACTTGGTTTGATGTGGTCTCTCCATTGATCCGAGGATGCTAATGGTTCAGCCAAAGGGGAGTCCTGAAGACGGTGATTTTGCATTGTGAAAGTGTAGGGAAAGGCACGTTAGTGCCCTCAGGCTGAAACCTGTCTATTTTAGTAGCATTTTCTCCAAATGTTGTTGTCTGTTCCTGTTTGTCTTTTCACGGAGCAAAAGCACAATGCATATTTATTGTGTTATTCTTCCACCTCTTGAATAGAGAAATCAAGCAAGCTTTCTGTTATGGCTGTAGGCTACCATTTGCAAACTGCTGGTTGTCACAGTGTACTGTAACCTTAAGGTACCTAGAGGAGTTTCAATGGAACTTTGCTTTAAGCCTTTAAAAGTACATGTTGCTGGGCAACTTCTTAATGACTCCACTGTAAAGCTACAGATGTAAAAACATGGGCAATTTTTATCTATCTATCTATCTAGCACTTCTTAAAATAGAGCACATAAACATCAACCAAGATTACAGTTCAGTCTTAGTTTGTTCTAAAAACACGCAGTAAAGGTTTGCTGTTTCTCAAAAAACACACAGTCAAAACAGGAGAGCCAAAGTGCAGGAGAAAGGAAGGTCTGTTTCCAAGAGCCTCTAAAGCTCTCTGATCTAGGTCACAAAGGAAGCCTCAGCAGAGGCAGAAGTTTAATGGCAATCTCAAGAATTATAAAAAGGTACGTGGAAAAACACATTTTCTTTGGAGACATTTTTTGTATTAGTCACATACAAATATTCTGTGTTCCTTCAGCTTACGTCCGATGAATATTTATTTTATAAGCACTCTTCAAAAGGAAAACCCCTAGTATGAGGGCGCAGAAGAGAGACGACGTGTGCCCCTGTGATCTTCCTAACCCGAGAGGTGCAGAAGAGGAACGCTGGGCGTCCGTCACACCGGGTGTCTCTGCTGTTCGTTGCCTCTTGAAGGCTTGTGCTGAGCACTACGTGTTTGCGTCCTAGGGAACAAGACTATACTGTCCCGGGAATGATGCATATATGTTATTGGTCTTAAATGGACTGAGTTGCCACTGTCTGATGGAGGCCGAAAGGGTGGCAGGGCTGAGGTCTGCGTGGCAATTTGTGTTTGTCGGATGCTTTTGGCTGTCTCTGAAGGAATCTGCTTGCGTATGGAAGTTAGTGTTTTCTTTAGTAAGAGGCAAGTGTGCTTGGAGTCAACTTTCCTGGAAGACAGTTGTGAGAGCCTGGAAGTTGCTCTCTGTGGCCATGTCTGGAATCTCAAGAACTTGTGGTGTGCTGCAGCAAGCCTGGAATGGAGGCTTTGTTTCAAATGGGAGCAACGGGCTCAACAGCCAAAATATAACGTTGACACGGAATCTAGCAGCAAGTTCCTTTCTCCTTTCAGGAACTTCTCAGTGTGATTCTTCAGTGTCCGGCTGTAACTTCCAGCCTCTTCCTAGGACTTGATTCATGAATTCCGTGAGAGCAGAACGGGACAATAACACGTCTGTCAGTCCTGCGGTACAAATGACTCTACCCCGTGACTCCTCCGCTGGGCTGAGTTTCCCCATGCAACTGACAAAAGATCTTCCAGGAGTTTCCCAGTCCTCGGCTAACGTGGGAGCTGCTCCTCGCGGCTGGCTGTCCCCAACAACACCGGACCTTGCACTTCCCGGGGCATCTTTGCCGCTCTCTTATCTCTGCGCAGTCCTTTTTCAAAGGTGATCTGTGCTTACACGTCTGTGTGAGTGAGATTTTTTAGAAGACAGAACAAAAATCAAAATAATCAAATCAGTGCTATTACATGCTACTGTACCAATTGTTTTATTCTTTTTCTAAGTAGCAGGGAAAGGCATTTTGAGAAGATACTCCTGCAAGCGGAGCCTGGGGCAGCGGCGCTGCCTCGCGGGCGCCTCCGTGCTGCAGGGCCGCAGCGGCCGCGGGGGCGCCGGGACCGCGGGGCTCCGGCGCAGGCAGGAGGGAAGCGCGCTCGGACCCGTCCGCGGCGCCCCGGGGAAGCCGCCGCGATGTGGGATGTGCGCTGTCCCCTGCGTGGGCTGCGTGGGCCGGGCAGCACCAGGCGCGCAGCCCGGCCGCCCGCGGGACGCGGGAGATGAGCGCGGGTTTAAAGCTCGGCCGGAGCGCTGGCGCCTTCTTGGACTAGGGTCCTGATTACCACAATGACAACGCGGAGAATTAAAGCTAAATGATACGTTTATACAAAATAAAGAAAAATATGCTGGGTTCCGAAGTTCTCCCATCGTATTTGCTCTCAAAGGATAGGCAGATCCACAGCGGTGTTTACATTTCAAAAGGCTCGTTGCCATTTATGGATCTACTAATGCGAAGCAGTAATTTTCTCCATGATTAAGACCCCAGAAAGTTATGAGAAGGCAGTATGAATAACTATACGCAATTTTTTTTTTAGTTTTCTTTTTTTCTAGCAGAAGCCAGGGCTTCAGAAATGCAGTATACATATTAATGAGTGCCGTGCTCATGAAAGGTGCTGGATTAACCTTCCCCAGGAGGAAAATATTCAATTTATGCACTGTGAAAGTGCTGCATTAGCAGCCGTGCCAGAATTGCCAGACGGGGAGCGCTCCCCATCCCAGCTGGGTCCGTGCTGCTCCAAAACCCGGAGCTGTGCCCACTTTTGCACGTGCGACTGGCTAGAGCCGCCGAGGTTAAGTAAGGGTTCCTTGTTTACTGTGCCCCCGGGGGGTTCTATACCCTGCATGTGTGGAAGACTTGCTTGGGGAAAGGGAAGTCCGCCTGTCCTCTAGGCTTGCTTGTCCCCCGGACCGGCGGCGCCCAGCCCGCGGCTGTGAACGTTTGCAGCGCGTGGTGGGATTTTGGTTGCTCACTAGGTAGGTGGCTGCATAAGGGGCATGGAGACGGTGAGGAACAAGAGTGGTGTGTGGCTGGCAGCCAGCAGCGCTTTTCTCATGAAGCAAGTTTCACACGATGACAACTTTTGGGTCAGCCTAGGCCAGATTCAAAGCAAAACCTGGGCAGGGACAAGGTCTGTGTGTTGCAGCATGTAGAACAAGTTCCAGGGACCTCGGCAATCTTCGCACTCTCCTTCAGCAGTGCTAGTGAAGTTCATCAGCTTGGCAAGAAAATTCGGTGCCAGTAATTGCAAACAGATTGCTGGAAATCTTCAGCAGCACAAAGCTACCACACATATTGTGCATTTCTGTAGCGCAGATACTTCCCAAGATTACATTGCTACATGGCAGCTTCCTCTGCAAGACTGCAGTTAGTCATTGGCTGGTATAAACATGCAGGTTTACAGACTTCGATGAATCTGTGCTGATTTAGCCCACCCGAGATAGTGACTTGCATGGTTAATCTCTGGCAATAAATCTTAAAAGTAGAGTGTTCATTTGCTGGAGAAAAGCCGACTTTGCAAACTGAATATAAAGCTAATGAAATAATACTAAAAATTAGCCTTTAGAATTTGATTTGGACTTTAATTAATGCATATAGTTCAAATTTTAGTTTCAAATTAGACAGCTACTTTTGGCAGGAATATCCATTTCCTCTCAAAAGTGGTCTTTTCAAGGCAAGGACACTTTTTATTACGAGTTTTTTTTCCCCTCAAAATATTTTCTTTTTGAAAACTTGTAAATCATCTGATGCCTTTTCTATTAATATTCATGGAAGTGATAAATCATAACATTACATCATTAAATTGAACACTAGTAAAATGATTTGAAATTTGCATCAATGAAATGTAAATATTGCACATGCTTCAGTTACTCATTTAAAGTGGAAGGAACAAATCATTAAACATGAAGCAAAATATGGAAATACTTCAGCAAAACTGAACCCACAACTCTGAATAAAACATGGATACCAGTACAAATGTACTTTTGAGGGATATTGTTAGGGAAAATAAAAATATTGTAAAATATTGTTAGGGAAAATAAAAACCAGTCTATCCACAATCCATTGTAATTCATAGTTCCGTGATAGCATGTTCCATGATGGTAGCAAAAATATTGATAAGTGTTTTTCAATAATGTATTAAAAGTATGACCTTTTAATGTGAAGAGAAATCAAGTTAAACATAGTTGCATCCTGAGATACCTTCTTCGTATTTGTAAGACAGAAACTGAAGACGAAATGCTGTCAAAATCAGCCTGGCAGCTCCAAAGAGGTTATGCACAAAGACAAGCACATGCTGCCCTTCCTTGAGGATATTCCCCGTGTGTGATTACAGGGACAGTTTGACATCTTCTCTGGATCTGGTTAGAAAGGTGTAGGAAATCACTTCCATCTGCTCTACCCTCCGCCAGCGATTATAGTCCCACACTTGAAATACCTCTCTGGATTGTGCAATAAGAGAAAACCTAGCTGGTAATTATTCCAGGCATTTGAATTATATGGGCAAAAGATTAGTTATGCCAAAAGAGTGGCAAAGGTAAGTCAGGGGACTTATTTTTTTGCATGTCCAAAATTTTCATCATCATTCCATGCCGAATTTAACAGCTGGATGGATTGAAGCTTCAGTATTCCAAAGCCAGCCACCATTTTTTTTTCTTATAACCAATTAACAAGACAGATTTTATATGGCTGAAATAAATGAGCTGTCTGTCACAACAGAGGCCGTTAGGTCATCTGTCAAAGCTAATAAAACAATTTGACTTTGGCATCATTGCTAGGCAGGTGTCTGTAAACAGCAAGGCTCCCAAACCAATCTTTTTGTGTGTTTTAAGCACTACGATGCTGCAGATGTTCACTGCTCTTCCCCATTACACAAGCTTTATATATCGGAATTTCTTTTAAAAAGTAAACTTGCATGCTTTCTATGTTATTGTAGTAATGTTTTGTTACTATTTTAGTGTAGCTTTCATTGGCCAAAGGCATAATGAATTCTCCTTTTGCGCAGAAGCTGGAGCCATCCAAGGGCTGTGGTTTGTTTTAAGGAAGGTTGACAATAAATAGCCACATTTAACAGAAGTCAGCAAAAGCCACCAAAGATGTTTTCGCTGCCGGTGAAGCTGTGCAGGACAAGCTCACGCCAGGCAGGGGCAGGCAGGACGGGGCTGCCCATCGCCAGGGGACCAGCTACGTGGGCTCCTGCTCTCCTGCCCTCCTCGCGCGGCTGGTGTCACCCTGCCCTGGCTGGACAGCTCCTGGGCAGCAGGAGAGACCAAACCATGGTTTGCCTACACTTTAGTGCTGCATCAGCAAGGCAGGAGGTAGAGGGTGGTTCAGAGACTCTCTCGCTCTCCTCTGGGGTTAGTTTTCAAGCAGTGCAGGGGATTTTTTTATATTGTTATCTCTAGGACAGGGCATGGTGTTTTGCCAGGAAAAAGAGGCCTATTTGCACCTTGGACCTTTCTGCTGCCCTGAGATGCTTCTGCAGTCAGCCTTGTCCTTACAGCAGAAGCGCATCCCACAGATACTGGCCAAATTTCTACAGAAACCCAGCAGACACCAACTTTCATCAAGGGAGAGATCTATACACCAAGTAATATCAAGGTAAAGCATCTAGTCATCATCTCAGCAACAGGGTAAGACATTAACCACAGTTTCTACCAAAACAAATTACAGCACGGCAGGAAGAAACTGCCATGGACAGGATGTCCCCTGCCCCATGTAAGTGAATAAAAGTGCTCGAACGTGACCATCCCAAGTTGATACCTTGTGGCTGTGAGGACCCTTATTCCATCCCCGGAGACATGGAGACATTGCAGGGATTCAAGCTGAAAGGAAAGGTCTCTATTTTGTGTATGTTGCAGGGCATAAATAGATGAGCCGTTGCCAGTGAGACTGGGTGTTACATTGATCACATTGGGTGCTGACAGTAAAAACATGCTTAATGGTGATTAAATAGCTTTGTTGAAGGCAATGCACTTGATGTTTTGGAGAACGAAGCTGGAAAGCTAATTAAAGAGTCCACTATAATGCACAAGCCGCTGGCTCGGTCACAGTCTACTTGTAATTTTTATGGTCTCTCCAATTAGCATATAAAGAACAGATGGAATAAGATAAACAGAACATTCTGAACATAAAACAAAGTACAAAATAAGACCAAAAATGCAAACAGTCTTATGTGAGTCCGGTGTATTTTATTTATAACAGGGACCAAAAATGTTTTCTACTGAAACTGTTTCCCTTGGGTATCTTTACAATACACTGCTGAATAATTTACTCTATCTGTCCTAAAGCAGAAATTAAGAAATATTTCGGTACCCTCGGTTGCGTTTTCAGATGCTTTTTACAATACATCTGAGGTTTACGCCACACTGGGGATCAATACAAGTATGTTGTATGCATGAATACCATATTTTACATGTAAAATGTTGTTTGTTATTAAGCTGTATATTCAACTGGAAACTAGACCGAGTTGGCCAAAAATGAAAAGAGAGATCTGTATGTAGAGAAAGAAGAAAGTTTGGTCAGTGGTCACTGTGCACTGACAGAAAGAGCAGTGCTCAGAAAGCAAGGAAAATACAACTTTTTATTCAGCCCTTTCTGCCTGTGACTAGGATAGAAACCACTGAATCAAAAATGAGCAAAACTAAGGTTTTCAAAAGCTGCCTCTGGGAACTGCAGACCACAGTCCTGATAATTTTAGGAGCTGGATATCCTGCTCAAATGTTTGCTACGGAAAATATGAGGTGAACTCTCAGCACTTGCTGTATTAGGAAACTTTTTAACAATTACAAAACTTGTAATGTTAATTTGGAAGCAACTGGATACTAGTGTTACAATCACTAAATACTTAGAGAAAAAAAAAATGATACCGCAGCCTGGGTTCAAAGTCAGTGGGAACCTTTCCATAAACTTCAGCAGACTATGGAATGGGCCTGAATATTGTTTTAAGTGTTGTTTACATTTTAAATTCTACTCAAGTGTACTAGCTAAAATTTAGGGTGATCAGACATCATTTGCTAGTTGAGAAGTCCGGGAGCTTCAGTGGAGTTAAATAAGTTTGTATCAGCTTGAAGGGTGTTTGTGATTTTTCATCTAAATTGCAGGGAACTGCACAACCAATACTGCTATGCACAAAGTTAAAACAAGGAGAGTTGTGTAGTATAGAGTTTGAAATGTTGTTATTAAAACAAGGGCTAACCCCTAAATCTATTGTATATTCTACAAAAAAGAAGGATTGTTCTCTTTAATTATTTATGATCAAGTGATTTATGGATTTTAGGTTGTGGCTTTTGATTTTTTTCCAAGTCTATTGTTTTCCTCCAATCTTGATTTAACATATCTTCAGTATTGATCTGGAAGTGACAAGCAATGCAAATTTGTAGTGCTTTGCATCATGTGGCATACTTCAATTATTGGCTGGCATACTTCAGTTATTGGCGTTTATTATCCTGAATTATGTATAGCTATGTTCTATTAATTTGTCACTGATTACCATCTTCTTCTTCAAAATGAGCGTAGCTCTCAGGAGAGTTGCTGCATTGACAGGCACGGCTGGGTGTCTTATGTTTAGCCACAGAGTGGTAGAAGAGAAAACAGGGATGCTTGAAACTTGCCCACACAGCACAGCCTAGCACTGATTTCTGACTACACTTGAAACGGGACATATATCTCGAGCTTTGTAGACATCCAAGGACGTTATGGAACCATCATGACGTGATGGTGGAAATGAGAAGTGTGAGACTGCTTAGCCTGGGAGGAGAATGACTTGTCTAAAGATTGCAAGAGTATAAGGGTAAGGCTGCCCATCTTGTGCGACTAACAAAGTCAGGAAAGAAACTATCCTGTAGTCAGAGCAAATCAGAAATAATCCACCTTTTTATAACGGAGTAACAGTAATGATTTCTCCTAGTTGGGTTCTAAATCATGACTGAAAACACCTTCCATCCATAGAAATCAAAATGTGTTAGGAAAGCTATTCTTTTGCACTGTAGGAATCCGAAAGCTGATCTTCTGATAATAATTATTCTCAGATAATACGGCTTGTTAATAGGAACTTTCTTCAAAAGAAGGTAATGAGATGGATCACTCAGAGGGAAGTGTGTACTTGAAGATTATTAAAAGAATTATTTTCTCACTGTTTTCTGACTCCTCTTTGAATGAAAGATAATCATCCAAACAAAGTCACTTTGACCATACTTGTCAGCTGTCAATAGGGGAAAATTGGCATCAGTATTTCTAGAGGATAAAATCTTAATAACTGGTGCTTGCTTAGAACATATCATCTATCCAAACTAATATACTTTAAACTAGTAGTTCAACCTTCATAATACTTCTTGCAATATAGTCATTGCCATCTTTTATGAAGCAGCAGACTGCAACACAGAGGATGGGGTTTTCAATCACCTCCAGCACTGGCCTGTCCTCTCTTCCACTGAAGTCAATGCGTTTTCACGTTGATATTTATGAGCAAGAGTCAAGATAACACCAAGCTTCTCACTGACCTCAGCAGCAGGAGAGATGAGTCAAGGCTGGTGGCCTTTGAAAAGCTTTTCTTGAGTGACTTCAGCCAACTCATCATAACAAGACATTAGCAGAAATGTAAGGGTCACCTGAGTCAACAGTTCCAACCATGGCACTGCACTGCCTTGGGAGGAAAGTTTTAAGATCTCTATGCACGTGCTGAGAAGTGAAAGAACAGGACTTACTGAAAGTATTAAATTCTGTCTCTGTTTTCATGTGCCTAGAGAAGGACAAGAGGGAAGGTGAAGGTACAAATTTCATATCTCACAATACTGAATATTTGTGTAACTCCATATGGACTAGGACATTTTTCCTGCACTGCCACACATGGAATAAAAATATCAAAACTTTCAAGTATGTTTGGGATCAAAGAATCCAAGTTAAATATTACCACTCATTATATGGTCACAAGCCATTAGTTTCGGCTCCAAATTGGCAAGAAATAGCAATTCAGAATTCATATGCATATGGGAAAAATGTACTTGGAAAAATCTAAAAATTAATCGTAAAAAATGTGTTTCACAGCAATTCCCTCTTTCCATTTTAACACCCTATTGCTTATGATGATGGCTCATTAGCTTCTGTCAAATATTTCATCATTTGATCTTCAGCCTTATTTGAGAATGGGTATATTATATTTCTGTGCTGGCTTTAAGGAGGTTTGCATTTGTTAGGCTTGATTTCATATTTATTTAAAGCTAATCCACTTCATCAATTCATAGTATTTCAAATACATATTTATTCATTTGTCATTCTTCTACAATGCTGCAGTCAGTAGACTAGTTTTATGCATTGGCAGAAAGCTTAAAATGTTCACTGTGGTCCTTGGTAATGGAATCCCATGAAATGACTGCGATTACTCAGTCAGGATTTGTAACTCTTCTTTGCAGGGACCTGTACTACACAAGTGACACACTGATATGTTTAAAATAGAGCAGCATATGTCAGCCCTGGTGAAACTTCCCCTCAGGTGTCCAGGATTGCTGAGAGCTCCCCCAGCTGCTGGTTTGGGTCCTGCACAGTGAATTCTCATTGGCATGAGCAGGCTGGCGGACCCCAGATAATTTCCTGTGACATTTGAGAAATGATGATTCATATGTGCATGGCAGCAAGAGCTTGTTTTAGGCCTTTAAAATGGCACAGAACTGTGCATTGTTGAGACTCCAAGAACAAAGGAAACCAGGCTTAGAAATATATCTTTCCACCAACATAGAAGCATAGAATCCTCAAGGTTGGAAGGGACCTCTAGAGATCATC